>VXBQ01002177.1:535079-764618 GCA_013400175.1 Phainopepla nitens
CAACCGTTGCCAATGTCAATCACAGTATTAGCCTCTGTTTAATCTATTTACTGTTGCTTCCATCTACACTCTTCAACGCATAAGTTGCTCTGAGGTGGCAAGTTGTCCTGGGTTTTGAGAGTCCTCTGATGGATTTAATTCGCAATGCTGGTGCTAGAAGTAGGTCTTCAATTACGGGATTGTTGTCCCACCCCTGTACTGTATTCCCAGTGGCCAAACTTATTTATGCTGCTAAATGAAAGAAAGAAAAGCAAATTATTTTTTTTTATTTTTTTTTCTGCTGTGACGTTTTAGTCCCAGACTGAATTCCAAATTTGCTCTAGTTTGGTTACAGAAAAAGACTTTTTGCCACTGAAACTTGAGCCAACTGTGCCTCTAAGAGGCTGAGAGTGGAAGAGTTTCAGACAATTAAGAGTGAAGTTTGCCTGCAAATAAAGAATTGAGTGTGTGTGCAAAGCTTATTTTCTTTTTTCTGGGCAAAAATTAAAACACATTCCTTGGAACAAAGCTATTGCAGCCTGTTCTGTGGGGAAATTTTTCTTTGTGAGGGCTGTGGTGAATGGAATGAACATACATTAAAAAAAAATTGACGAAATTTTTTAAAAATATTATAAAATACAAAAATTAAAATAAAGTTGCTGGTCAGTCTTAGTGTTTTACAGTATTTGAGAAAAAAACAACTGTTACAGTTATTGCTGGGAGGAACTGACAGAGCAAAAACTTACGTTTTTGTAAAGATGTCACATGCAAACAAAATGAGAAAAGAAAGAGTCAAATGGTTTGCCTCATTCTCCAAGAGCCACAACTCAAGCTGAACTGTGAAAGTGGTTTAACACTGTATCCTAGGCGATCTTTTTTCCTCCTTTTTTGTTTTTGTTTTTGTTTTATTTATAGTCTGATTTAAAACAATCAGATTCCAGTTGGTTAATTTTAGTTATGTAACAACCTGACATGATGGAGGAAAACAACCTTTAAAGGGATTGTGTCTATGGTTTGATTCACTTAGAAATTTTATTTTCTTATAACTTAAGTGCAATAAAATGTGTTTTTTCATGTTAGTATGTCTTTTTTTTATTTTTTTATTTTCTAGTTGTTAATTTAATACTATGTATCCTGTGAGGAGTAAAGCAGGTCGAGTTGCTCATTTGACTGGTAGATGCTAAAATATGTCTTGGGAGTTTTTATATTACCCTTCCACGAACAGGTGTGTGAGTGTCCTCTCCTTCAGTTGCCATGTAGGATTTGTCACGTGGGCCTGGACAAACATGGGGGACAGACATTCACTCCTTCTCAGGAGGAACGTGTCAGGACCTTGCTCTGGGGGGAGGCAGTTATAAAAAGCTGCCAAAGTACGTAAAACTTCTTCCGATAGCATCTCGTTACTGCATCTTAAATTGAAACCTGATGTTTATTATTTATGAATTTCAATCAGTTGATTGCAGTTGACAGCAAAGAGTAAGTCCATAAATACAACTAAAATCAAAGTTAGGATTGTAGGAGAGCCTGAAATAAAGCTTTAGAGCAAATAATAAAGCAACATCAGTCCAAAAGCAGTTTTATCAGAGCCCTGAAACCAAGGTAAGTCATCATCTGTCTCGGAAACTTAGCACTTGAGTGTCAGGTTCTGTCTCAAATCTCCTTGACCAAAATCATTGTTTTCTTCTGTGTAAGCTTTTCTTTCAGGGCATAGCATTTGCTTGTTTGTGACAGTTTTCCCCTGTAGAAAGCTGTCATTAAAAAAAACCCAACAAAACAGTAGAAGAGAAAATGCATGTATGGAAAGGAAAATACTTGTATACTTACACATCTATGACTATGTGCAAACAAAATTTAATTCCAATCCCTACATTATGCAAAACATGCAATGGTGAAGGATCATGCTTCCATCTGGCCTCTAGAGATTAAAAAGCCATCCGAACTGACTGAGCAGCTCCAAATTGTAAAAATCTGTTCCTTGGGTTGGTACTTAAGGAAAAAAAGCTTGCAGCAAGCACTGACAATATAAAAGCTGTGACTGTCTCTTATTTATGTAAAAACAATTCAAGAGTTAATCCTTTCCTAAAATGGCAGTGAAAGACTGCCAGGGCTTTGCATGGTTCTGCTGAGAGTGCAGGCCTGGGCTCTGAGTTCCCCGATGGCAGAAGGTGTGCCAGTGTGGGCTGAAGTACTTGTGAGAGGGGATGGAAATAGAAGGGAAGAAATATGAATATTTAATGCATTGAGCAGAGCAATAGCTTTTAAGATTATGTAATTTTCTTCCATGATTTGTAGAAATTGCAACAACATGTTTTCAAAGAGCGAAGGCACTGGCCTGATGGTGCAGGAGGATGAGAGTTTTCTGAGTAACATTGTGCTGGAGGGCAGGAATACAAATCTGGGCAGAAGAGTGAACAGACAGAAGAGGGAAACTAACAAATCAAGTGTACAGTCAGTTCAAGTACATTTTAGGCAGCCAACATGACCAGGAGAAAATGTGCTTAACCAGAACTGAGAAGTTTTCCTGTTGACAGTGTAGTTCCAGCAGTACTAAATGTTCAAATTAATACAGAATAATTTGAACTTGTTAAGCAAACCATATTTTCAGATTCCTTTGTCACAGATTTACGTTCAAATAAACTATTGGCTGCAAAGTCAAGATATGATTGACTGTCACATTAAATACAAAAAACAACACAGTACTTAAAAATATTTTTAGAAAAGCCTTTCCCATTCAATAAAACAACTTTACAAAGTTAACTGTGTTAGCACTTTAAAGACTTCTAATTTTGTGAAGTCTGTTTAGCTTTGTAGGAGTCGCTTATGAGCTATTTGAACAACAGCTCAATAAGCAGAAATTTTGTGATTTAAGTGACAGGATTTCAAAGACAGGCCTGTAGTAAACAAGTTACATGTAAGAAACTGTTTGAGCAGTTTCTCTTTACACCCCCCTTTTGTTGATGTACTCACCATAATATAGCTCACAATATGCACTCCTCTTCTTTGGCAGCACGTGCTCCCAAGTGAGACTGCTTAGGAAACATCGGCATTCCATGTAATTAGATTTTGATTTTAAGTGGGTGGAGTGTTTGGGAGTTTTTTTTAAATAAAAACGTTTAAGAATACATGTGTAAGACTATAGCATCTTTATGCTCTCAATACACAGGCACTTCTTGAAGCCAGTGGCTTAGTCATCACAGGCTATGTTGCAATACTGCAGCTATACTAGAGAGATAACTGCAGTGGTGTTTCTGGCATTTCTACTCTCTTCATGCTGATTCTCCTTTTAGTTTTAGTCCTAGAAAGAGCTTCCCTATTTTCTCCTGTATGTGAAACCAAATCAACAACGTTAAGATTTTTTTAATGTAATAATTTTAATGGACCTTGATTTTATCCAACAGTAAGTCAGAACAAGTATCGCCGCTTCCTCCAAGAGCCTGTTCCTGTGGTCTCAAGTTTACTTATTGAAGAGATAGGACCAGATATTTAACAGCTGTGTCTACATCAATTTGTAGTTCAGATCAGCAGCTTTCCCAATAGAGCACAGTGCTGCCTTGGAGACCACTAACAGGATTCCTTCAGGGAGCAACTAAATCTGGAGCAGCTCTCCAGGAGCACACTTGAGGCACACAAGCCACTGGAGGAGCGTATGGGACCAAACCAGAACTAGTCCAACACCTCAAAAATACATTCAGGTGGACATTAGGTCTTCAGGACCAGCATTTTGTAATTGGCATTACAGTTCTGCTCCTAGTGCACAGCACTAATTGCTGGTGTAGACATAACCATAAACAGATCCTCTCCCACAGCATCCCTGGCTCCTCACTCGTAATCAGAACCAGCTCCCATCCCAACAGAATCCACCTGATGTCACTTGGAAGATTTTGCCAAAGCAAAAATATCTGACGCCTTCGTCAGCTTATGAGCCACTATGAAGAGGTTCTTCTGATCAGCTTATGGAATCCAGTAAAAAGAAATGCAAATCTCTTACAATCAATTTGGTCAAAATCAGTAAACCAGCCCCTGATCATTCAGAAAAAGAAACAATGAAGTTGTGCAATTGTACAGAAGAGCCAAATAATAATATCAATAATAATAAAGAAAAACTTGCCAGTAATCACTTTGGTCGCTCTGACAAACTGTTTTATTACTTAAAGGGTAATATCCAAGACATACCGACCACTGAATCTTTACTAAAAGTAGGAATACTGTTTTCTTTCCATCTCCTGCCATTCTATCTATAACCTTGATCCCTGTCACTGTGCAAAGATACACATACTGTGGAATTTTATGATGATACATGATGTTTATGATTATACATGAAGTATATGATCTATTTGATATACACCAGGATTTTCAAACTTCACCTAAATATGACATATACAATTTTTCAAGCACCTCTTCAAGCATTAGCGCAGGTTTATAAACACAAGAGGTTTTTTACATAAAAGCAGTTCCAGGTTCCTTCTGAGACAGAGAGTCTGACAAACCAATTGTCACCAAAAAGTCAGCACCCTGTCCAGGCTCTTGCTCCCTGTTCAAGTTGCCCCTTGCCCAGCAGCTGCAGCAGTACTTCAGGGCCAGGAAATGGTGCATTGTGTTACCAGGAGCACGAGCTGCTGAGGGGAAATGCTGCAGCACTCTGAGACTGCAGGTGCCGAAGAACCAATGGCTTTATGCCCATGTACACTGCATTGCTCCAGCCCAGCTGGGACAGGAGAGTCCTATAAAATCACAACCGAGCTAGGACAGAATCTCGCCCAGAACCAGAGATGGCAGAAATCATTAATTAGAGCAGCTGCCAATTCAGCAGTGGTTCTAAATTACAGACTGAGACTTGGCCAAAGGCATCCTTCAGCTCTCCTTTGTCCTCACCTCTGCCTCACTTAGATACAGTCTCAACTCCTTGACCCCTACTAACAAGCTGATCGTGTCCAAACTTACGTAGTAGTAATAATTTTGGTGAAAGATAAGCTGAGCTTTTTGCCCTCTGTGCTGCTGGAATCTACCCTGTACATTTTGCCACTTAATGCACAGGGACAGCACAACCTCGAGTCTGATAGTGAATGATCCAAGGTGTAGTGCACAGAGATGAGAAGACATCATTCATCCCAGAGTTAGAGATTCATCATCAGTGTCACTAAAATGATCCCCAGCCTGAGTATATACTGAAGAAAGGGTTCTAGATCTAGTTCAATTTCAAGTTGATCTCAGCTCCTGAGTTTTCCAGTCATGCCTGAGAAATATACACATCCTAAGAAGCTTCACAGCTAAAGCAGGATCCTAAGTGTTGTCTCCTGGAAGCTGGGAAAGGTCATGGTCTAAGGACAGTGAAAAAACATGGAAGGTCTAGGTCAGCTGGATCAGAAGTGATCTGTGGAATTCAGAGAAGGGCAGATGACAACAATTTGGGGCTTTTGGGGGGCAGGGTGGGGTGGGAAGGCTTTCCAAGAGATTATAATTTTACATCCTACAATGGCTACTGTCAGGTGTTTCACCACTGTTATCAACAAAGCACAGGAGTAAGATTTTTAATGAAGCCGTTAGTTGGGCTGCCCTGTAATTGAGGATACTACCAACCCTGTTAACTCTGGCTCACCTGAACTGCTCTTACCTGGGGCACATTGTTTGATGGGAAGATGAATGAAATTCCCCCAGACCTCCTCCTCCTGTCTGGTTCATCATGTCTGAGATGCAGGTTTTGCAGGCTGCTTGCAGTGCATTATTTGAGAGTGCTTTGTTCTTTCAATTTAAAACAGGAAACGTGGAATGTAGAAGATCCAAAAACTTCAAAGGCAGTTTCCATTGCCAAAGGAATCACATTTAAACTCAAGTTCATTCTCTAGATTAAATATTCAAATCTGACAGTGTGAGAAGAAGTTCACACCTTCGAGAGGATTGATGATTTCTAAGGGACAGAAGGATTCCAACTATGGCTGTGAATTTCCGTGGAGTAAACTGAGCAGTACCACTCTTCCTAAACTGGAGTTTAATTTTGAGCTCCTCAGTTTGAAATTAATTTCTAGCAGAACCATAGCTTTACAGATATACAAAGATTATAAAACTTGTTTCCTTTACCCTGATAAACAGAAAATCTGAATACTATATTCCCCTCTCTTTTCAAATCGCCATTTTCTTTTAAGTTTCCTGATACATTTCAGAGCTGATTTTAAATGTTCACATTATAGTTTGGAATAAGGAAGAGCTCAAAAGCTGCAGACTAGATACGGCTCAAAAAATATTCCTTCAGACAAGTTTGCTGCTTTTTGTCTGCTTTGGTGTTCCTCCTGTCAGTTCTCAGTAGACAGAAGTGAACGTTTTAATTAACTAACCTCCCCATTTTCCCAAATAAACAAGTTCTATGGAAACATTTTTCTGTTGGTGTTTCTAATGCCCACTTAGCGCACAATTCAGGCATGCACTGGATGCTCTTTACCATTCTGCTGAACAGAATGGTAAAGAGCTGCAACAATTCAAATCCTCCGACTTAATGCAAAACAACATAGTACCATGATGTTCCCAGTGTCTGTCCTTCAGTCTCACACACAGTTTTAGATTTCAAACCAGAAACTGGTATGTATGGATTCACCTGCTCATGGGCAGCCATTTCCGAGCAGAATCATCTCTTGAGGCCTCACTGTTGATCACTGTTGGCCATATGGCACAATAGGAACAACCCAGGCCAGAGGAGCAATAAGGAGGAGGAACCCTTTGTGTGAGATACCACTAATGTGTTCCTCTAAATATGTGTTCCTGTAAATGGGATATGGCTCCACTAAGCCCATAAGTCTTCAGTTTGATTTGAAAAATTCAAGACTTCAGCCTAAATTTAAAGAGCCTCAAACTACAAATTCATTTCTATATATATATATTCACATCTTGGAATACTTAGAGCTTTACATATATAAAAAAACACTTGACAACTACATAATTTTTCTGTTTTCTTCTATTTACGCCTCTTATTTTCTCTCTTCTTTGACATTCACACTTCAATTTCCTTATGTTTCCTTTCCTCCTTTGTCCTGTTCCCTATGTTTTTCTTTTCATGTTTTACCATTCATATCCCTATTTTCCAGATTTTTTATCTTCCTCGTCTTTCTCCATTTGTGAACATCTCTGCTTTGAACTGTCAGAGCCAGCTCTCCTCTCTTCCTTCATTCCAAGATCTGAGTTGGCGAGCTGGAGTCTTTTTCACACCCTTCTGTACATACAAGATATACAGGAGATATATAAGCCAGATGAGAAGCAAATATAGAGCACTCAGAAAAATTCACTTATTTTTCTGCATCTAATGTTTGTCTATCCACAGTCCACAAATAACTCAAATGGTCCAACACCAATAGGATCATGCCTTCTTAAGCACAGACTAGTCTACCACCAATTTCACAAACAGCTGAGCAACAAGCATTGTCTAATTCAATACTCATCAAGCATTCCTTCTTCTGCTTTCTCACAAAATATAGTATTTTATTTAAAAATTATGTTTTCTTGCTCCTAAGTACTAGTATGTAAAGGTAATTTTGAAAATGCTCCTCATTATAAAACATGGGTAATACATGATTTTCTAAATCTGTGCAGCATTTGGAAGTTACTTTTGTTAACAAACTTTTAGAAGATTAACCTCTGGACAGAAACTGATCATCCTGGCAGATGGTCATTTTATACAGCTCTGTATAATAAATAAGAATTTGAGGCTGCAAATGAACCTATATCCCAAACTCCACAACAGTGGCTGATATATCTCCCAGTACTACCAACATGGCACAGCTGGGATAGCATGGTCTGTCAGGGGATGTTAGGAATAATATAGAAACTGTGTCCAAAACAATCTAGTGCACATTGCTCACTAATTCTTAATACGCACTGGCAGCGTAAGCAATAAATGCTCCAGAGCCAGGGTAGGACTGTGGACTAGGTACACTATCCTGGTGCTGCTGAGATTTTACTGTTCTAGTTACACAATACATCCCTCTGGAAAAAGCCTCAGACATCCAGCACTTGTCTGACACTTGGCTTCTGCATTGTCTTAACAATAACATAACCAACATAACTCCAAAGGATAAGCAATTATCAAGAAGGACAAAGCGTCCAGAGCAACAAAGACACAGATAAGACATCCTCATCTTTGCAGAACAAAAAGCAGCAAAACCAAGCAAACAAAACCCACACAACAGGAAGCCAAACCAACAAAACTCAAACCCAATTCCCCATATATTTTATCTCCTTGTTTCATTTCATTTCCTTGTTAACAACTGCAGGTAATCTCCATCGCTTGTAAACATATTCCTACTCAATACACAACTCAAACTGTGTATATCATACTCAGAGAATGTATGGCTGCATTTACTCATTGAGAAAGGTGAATAGGATTTGCTACTTTTTTTTTTTTTTGCTTGTTCTATCCAAACATTTTGCTCTTGCTTGTTTTTTCATAACCAGAGCAGAACAGTAAGCACTGTACTTCCCCATGGCTTGAACAAGGCTGACAATAGATGAGTGTTCCTACTCATCCTTTCCAGGCTGAAGGATCACTGGATCAGAAAAAATAAGTTAGAATCAGACAGAGGGTCAAAGTTCAAAAAGCAGGGCATGTGACAAGCATTGTATCTTGAATGCCTGAGGTGCAGAAGCCTTTCCCACTGACAACCAGAGGAGTACTTTGCACAGCTAATAGGAGCCACCATAAAGCAGACAAAGGCAGCTAAACCCAACAGGAAAGGGTGCAGAAGCTCTCCCATAGACATATGAGTGCAGCAGATAAGAAAAAAAATCCTTGGGTCTAATATCAACATATTCTGATTTGCTCTTGGGAAATCCAAAAGTCCACATGACACTCCGATTACGCAATCTGATTTATCAGACAGCACAACATAGACAGAATTGTTATGACAGGAAGATAAGAGTTCCTTTAATCTTTGACTTTCCAGACAAATTATCTCTAATTAGTACCTGAGTCCAGTTATCTATGTACACAAACCAGAGCTTAAATTTTCTGCATCACAGAAGCACCCTGTTCCCAAACACCTGGCCAGCAGGGACACACAGACATCCCTCCTGCCACCAACCTTTCCCTCCAGGCTGGCTATAGCCACCACATACCCAACAGACCCTCTATAAAAGGATCTTAATCTCTCTCTCTCCATGGTTGTTCTCTAAAAATTCAGACTATTGCCCATAAAGGTTCGCTTTGGCTTTTGGTAAAAGCAATAAATGTGAAACAAAAGACACTGCTTCACAGGCAGTGAGTAGCTGTGTGTAAACAGGAAGAAATTACCCTAGTCATAAAATAAATGAAGTGACAGTAGTAACATCACATGCTAAACCAAAATTTACCTTGCCTACATTTTAAGAGACTTCATCTGTACTTGATAAGTGGCTGGAGACAACTAACTGTGAATTTCATGCAGTATTTTTTCCTTTCCAGGAGGGATGGCTATTTCAACCTGCTCTTCTTACAAAACGTGGAAAACCTAATTTCAGTGTAACCCTTGTCTCTGCCAGATCAGGATGTAAATTTTGCAGTACTCTTGGAAGGCAACATGGTTTTCTGAGAGCCATTCCTGTTTGGAAGCCTGCTGTGGTACATTCTCTGACGTCTGTGTTTGGTACCAAGAGCATCCCACTGCCTAGGTTTCCATCTCCCATCTTCTTCAGCATTTTCCAGAATCCCAATGTGCATTGAACAGTGAGCAATTGAGAGTTCAAGCAAATAATATGGAAGAATGGATAATAAGCCCTTAGGAATGCATCCAGCTACAGCTATACTCCATGAAGGTTAGAGGCCCAATTCTTCCTCATTTAAATCTGATGTTGAAGGAATTCATAGTGCTCTATCCAAGCTACTAATTTGCAATTTTACTGCAAACAATTTACAATCAAATGAAGTGAAAGCTAGAAGCAAAGAGTACATTAATGACCTAATTTTCCTTTTGCATTTCTCTTCATTTTATCTTTCAGTGAAGACCAATCTTAAAAAATTGGATAATTGGCCAGTAAATAAATACAAAGTTTTTCTTTTAATTATTACTGCATAAAAGCTGAACTGTTGGTATGAACTGCAGCATTGTCATCTGCTGAGGACAGTCCTGTATGACCAGCCTCCGGCAATAGAAATTGGGATAATGACATTATTTTTCAGACTGAAAATTCATACACTAACAAAGCAGTACAAAAATGCATCACAGTGTCTGAATAAAAAACTTATTGTTCTGGGCTAGATATATGCTATTTGTAAATTATACAGCCATGTGCATGCTAAGATGCTTCTTAAAAATACAGTAACTATTCTGTCAAAAACTTAGCAGGAATGTCAAAGCAGCTTTTGTAATACTCCACTGGAGTTTTCTGTACACCAGGTGCAGGTAAATCAGTGAATTACTGTTTCCTTGGGTTTAGAGGCAGTCTAAAGGCATTGGTCAAGCACCAAACCTCAGCCTGGGAGAAGGAGCTAGGGAAGGTGGTTGTTTCACAGGACAGTGGTCAGTCTGAGCCCTGCTCCTACGAGAGACTCCCTGCTGCCCTGTGGAACTGGCTCTAGTGGTGAGTTGATCTGCTGAGACAGCTGGAGAACTCACATTTTTAGAAACAGTCAATTTTCTGGAGGTTTAGGGACCTGAGCTAGCTCAAGGGGGTCAGTTAGCTGCCAGCACAGGGGAAGCAAGTGGCCAGGAGCAAGCCAGGTCTGCCTGTCTCAAAAACCTGATGAGATGTTAAAACCTCAGGAGACACTGAGTTAGGCTGATATCTCGAAAGGTGTCAGGGAAAGCAGAGGTGCTGCACTCATCCAACTCCCGTCATTCCCCCATCTCCTGTCTCACTTGTTCCCATGCTCACCGGAACCCAGACCCCATACAGAAGGTTTAACCCCTCTGGTAACAGTAAGCATTCAGGTCAGCTTATGAGCCACATCCTCTGACCAGATAAACCATCCCAGCAAACATCTGGGACGTAACACTGGACCAGAATGGACTGCTTTCTTTAGAGAAGTGATCAGATGTTTTGCCCCAGCTTAGTTGTCCATGTCAAAGCAATTAACAGACACTGAACACTGACATTTGTGCTGCTGGTAGGGAAAGAACACTTCTGGAGGAAATAGGGAGACCTATGTTCAGACACCACAGGCTGTGCACCCTCAACACCACCTTCTGCAGAGGAGACAAATCAAGCACTCATAAACTAAACTTTCAAATCCATCTCTGTGCTCAGCCCGGCTCATTACCATGATGCTGCATGGAAAAGCAGGAGGCTGCTGAAGGAGCAGAAACCTCACATGCTGCTCAGAAGGTATTCAGCATCTGTGGTGGAGCCCACCTGTTTCACCTCCAAGTGTAGCTGCACCACGTCTGCTCATTACGAGCCCAAAGGAAATGCACAGCAAGAACCTGCAGTCACAGAACTTGATCCCAGCATGGAGGAACAAATCTGAGCTCTGATTAAGATGTGAAATTGAAAGACATTGAAACACATAATTTGGCAGAAAGCTGGGCCTGGCCCAACTTGACTGAGTAAGGTAAATCAATATGCCATCAAGGAGAGAAATGCAGTACGGTGAAAGGAAGTTTGGATTGCAGAACACACTCTGTCCAATGGCTTGAAATTGAAATACTTTCTTCTTCTAGCTAAGCAATCACAGCACAAAGCATTCATTTAAGCAGAAGCATATGACAAAAACCCAAGGTACAACAAGCACTTTCCATATGCATCCTCCTAGGCTGACAAAAGAGGCAGGGAGAATTTGTATGGCTGAATCAAGCATTAGTGCCCAGAAAGAAAACAGTTTTATCTCAGGTCTTGCTGGGCTGAGAAAAAAAGAACTGAATTCAGATAACTTGAGCAGGACATTAAACACTACACCACTGAACAAAGAACAGACATGACTTTCAACATCCACATACCTGTCAAATAGGCTGAATTATTTTCAGGACTGAACCATAAAATGGTTTGGGTTGGGGAGGACCCTAAAATTTCACCTAGTCCAACCCCCCTCTGATAGGCAGGGGGTATCTTTCACTATATCAGGTTGCTCAAAACCCCATCCAACCTGACTTTGAACATTTCCAACAATGCTACATCCACAACTTCACTGGGCAACCCGTTTCCCTGTCTGATCACTCTCATCATAAAAAAATTCTTCTTTATGTCAAAACTAATTCTACTCTTTTTTAGATTAAAACCATTGCTCCTTGTCTTGTCACTACAAGTCTTGGCAAAAAGCCTCTCTCAATCTTTCTTTTCTTTTAAGTCCCCTTTACATTTTATCTCACTACTGTTCTTACTGGAAAATGCCTTGAGGAATAGGCTAAGGAAACATAGACTGGTAAAATAACCTAAATGCCTTGGAGTAAAGCAAATCCCACACCAGGACTTAGGGAAGGCAGCAGTCTCAGCTACAGATGTGAAGAAGATACAACTAGAAAACCATAAGCGAATGTATGAGATAGCTATTAAGGAAAGGGACAAACTGTATTGTGCAGGATCGCTCACCCTTGCAGGGAACCAGCCAAGTGAGCACCAGCTGCAATAAATGCGAGCAGTGCTCCTGCAGTTACAAAGGGAGAGTGAGCTGAGGCCTGGAGCACTCAGGGAGGCAGCAATGCTGATCATCAGCTCTCGCCACAAAATACTTGGCAAAGATTGGGGGGAAAAGGCAGCTGCAGTTTTAAATTAGCTTTTGCACTCTACCACTCATCTTATGGCTGCTTCATGGTGGTCCAGCCTTCCAGGGCAAGGCAGAGGAGCTGAAAGATGCCAACTGCCAGTGGCCCCAAGGCTCATTACAGCAGTCACAGGCTACCATAGGTTTTCCTTTAGGTACAGAGATTACCTAGATATTCTTCTCTTCCCACCTTCCTTTCCTTGCAATCACCTTTGAATGCAAAACTGTTAACCTGAAAGCTTTCCGCTACCCAATAAACTTTTCAATCATTTCTCTATGCTAATGTGTTTCAAGAGTTTAGATTAGCTAACTTGCATTTTGGCACCATAGTAAAGCAGAAAACTTTCAGCAATGACCTGCAAAAGGTATTTGTGAAAGACAAATTTGCCAAGTGCTTTGGCAACAAATTACCAAATGAAAGATTAGGCTGCACAAGCAGAGGCATAAAGCAGAAGATGTACATAGGAAAGGATCATTTTAGGATTATGCATTCAGTGCCAATCACCTTAATGTGGGAAAATAAATAAAAGGATTCACAGGGCAGACATCCAAAGAGTCCAACAGACCTAAAATGAAGAGGACATAAGAACAGCTTACAAAATAATCTACAAATATTTGAAGATGTGAAACTAGGAAATCTGTGGGTTAAAATAAAGAGAAGAATCTAAGCATTTTCAGGAAGAAATCAAGAAAAATCAGATCATTGGGAAAAAGTTGTTTCACAGTAAAATTTAATAGGCAGTGGCATGGTTTCCCTCAAGCAAGCAGCTGAAGTTTGGAGAACCTTGGCTTTGAAAGTACGTTAAAAAAACCAAAACCAAACCAAACCAGAATAGCAATTTAGATTCAAAACTTGGAAAACATATAAGGCTGTAAATCATTGAGAACAGAAGTATGCAAGCTCTTAAAGGCTTCCACAAGGAAGGAGAGAGGACACGCCATGGGACAGAAATACGGGCCTAAAGCTTTTCCCACTTGCAGTAAGCAATTCTCTTTCCTTTCCCTGCCAAGCCGATATTGACTTTTTCTACCGTGTGACAGAGAGGGCCATGTTGTGGTGATGTGCAATTACTCTTTGGAATGCAAACTGTACTTCCGACAAGCTGCTGTAATCTCAGCGGTGGTCTTTAATGGAACTTGTCTGCTTATTCCCATCTCCATTGGGATGGCAGCCTATGATGCAACTCCACTGTCAAAGTCTGCCCTAGACTGCTCCCCCGAGATACCAGAACCCTTCAGCATGTTGAAAAAGTCATTTTAAGAAACATAGAAACATAAGTGCTTTATCCCTGCTTGACTCCATGCCAAGGGAATTGCACAGAAACCTTGGGATGTTTCTGTGCTAAATATTATGTAACAACTACTTCTTTCGCTTGAAATCCACAGTTTTTTAACAAAACAGAAAACCACACAAACCACCCCGTGCCCCATCTTCTTGATAATTAGAAGATCTTCACTTTCATAGTCTACCAGAAACTGCCACAATATAACAAGATCTCTCAGTTTCTTTATCTTCTTCTACAAATGCAGGACTTTTGGTCTTTGAGCAAACTTGATTTCTTTCCTCCTTGTTTCTTACGTAATGGTATAAGTCAGAGCTGTTCCCTTCTGAACCATTATTCTATGTCATTAAGAACAGCTCTGCTCTATTTTTAAGCACCAACATCCTTTAATCCCTTCATTAATTTAAATATATTCTAAAAGACACTTAGCTCTCTACTGAGACTCCAAAAAAAAACGCTCTAAGAGGAGAATCCTATACAGGCTTCCTTTTCCAACTGCAAGAGAACTGTCGTGTTTGTTCCCTGCAAGCATCAAAACTGGTGGGTGTTTCTGCTGTAAAGCAAAAATACCAACCTTCTCTAGCTCAGCTACAAAACCAAGGGCTGCAAAAGAAAGAGCCCATTTCTCATGACTCATTTTTTGAAAAATCTCACAGGTCTAGCAACATTGAAGTTGGCAGCACAAAAAGCTGATTTTTTTTTTTAATTTTTTTTACTTTTTTAATGGAAGCTTGAACAGGTTTCTGGAAAGTAAAGAAGTGTCACTTACAGAACATAGCCAAAAGTTCTCAGCCAAAGACCTCCAAAGGCTTTAAAGAAATATCGATATCATTATCCTCATTTTACTGATGGAAAAGAGAAAACATGAGAAGGTAATGCCAATGTCAAGGTCATCAATTCAACTCAGATTTCCTGAGATTGTTTGCTGAGATACAGATCCATTCTTTATCCAGATTTATTTAACATGTAATGAAATAGTTGCAGAGAATTTGGCCTTGGTCTGAAAACAAAATATTTAGCTTGTAACATTGGTTTTGTCTATACAAAATCAAGATTATATCACTGCTTTCCTTATTCTCTACTTAGTTTTGACTAAAGAGTCATTAGAGAGGACAAGTGAGCTTAGTAAAATGAGAACATTACTTAAGGCTTCCACAATAAAATTGTACTTTAAATTCTAGGGTGAAATTTCTGACCTAACTGAAGCTTATACTGATTTCAGTCAGGCAAGATTTTCACCCGTAATATGTGGAAAAAGGGAAGAAAGACAACTTTGTAAAGGCACTTTAAAGAAGTACTACATTCAAAGGGGAGAAAAGTTAGGTGAATGAAGTATTTCATGCAAACTCAATGAGCTCATTTCCCAGATGAGCCAGATATCTGCTGAGCTTGCCTTGAAGGGCAAAAAGCAAAGATGGCTTCACCTCCTAAATGTGGCCTGGGGCACAGTTAGGATGATTTACCTTAAGACATTTCAAATGCCCTTGCCTTATTCTGACTGAAGATCACGTCTCCTGACAGCCAAAGACACTGAGACATTGAGGTTAGGTCTGAACCTGGCCCCAAGTCTCCAGAATAAAATAGAAAAGGCATACCACAAACATCTGAAAAGAACAACAGTCTCTTCTCAAAAAGCTATTAAATAGTAGCTTTGCTAAATGTGAGGGGGCAGTAACAGTAATTAAAAAGAATCTATTAATTGAAAAGATGAAATTTTCTTGTACAGTATCTCACACCTACAAGCAAATAATTACAAGAAAGAATAAGTAAAAAGTGTCAGCCTAATATAAGCAATGACAACAACCTTGTAGATGAGAAAACTTTCCAGGAAAAGTCTTCAAGAACTTCTGGAAGACAAAGAGATACTTAAAGACTGGGAAAAGGCAGACACACAGAGTATGCAAAGGAGAACACAGAGATTCAGATTTCAGTGCACCTAACTGTAACTCCTGGCAAGGACAGAGAACAACGAAGATTTGTTATTCTACTGGCACGGGGAAGATAGCAAGGTGATCAGTAGCAGTCAACACAAATGACGACAACCCAAACTCCTGTGGCATTATTAGAACCAATCAATGGTGCCCTGACCTAAGTCGTGCAGCCTTTCCATTCCAAAGGGAATGTGAGTAACATAAAGCATGCACATTCCTAGTTCAAGCACTGCATTTGAAGGATAATCACTAGCTCTCGATGTCTTAAACTCACAGCAAGCAGTCATTTCACTAATGCCTTGGGTGATGTAATACACTTGCTGTGTGTACAGATGAGGAAAGTTAAAAAGGGCAAAAAACTCATGGAGGTCAGGTATAGAATCCCCCAAAAATCTAAGAAAATTGATCAGAAATAAATAGGAATACCTCAGTAAAAAAAACCACAAAGTGCTATACCTCACTTGTCAATGAGCTGAATGTCACAACAATCAGCTTCACAAATACTGGATGACCAGCCAGGAGACAGAAGACAACCTAGGGGGTTGGAATGGCTCAGAAATCAAATATAAATCAACACTGTCACACTGTTAGGACAAGAAAATCAACCTCCTAAACATTACAGCATTAAGAGCTAACAAACCTTCCCTGAATTAGTTTGTTCAGTTTAGTATTCTATATTTCAAAAAATCCACCAACTGTACACCACTTAGAATTTAGAGGTGAGAAAACAAGGATGAGCTATGTCTGGATAAAAGACTGACTGAGCAAATGCTGAAAGAATGAGAGATGCTCCATCTGAGGAAGAAAGATACTGAGAAATCAGCTAATATATATATATATAATACATATATGAAGTGCTGCTTCAAAGAAGAAGAAGTAAAATATCCTCCCTAATGTCCAGGGATAAAGTAAAATGTCCAGGGATAAAGCAAACCAACAAATTTAAACAACAACAAATTTAATATACTTGCTTAATTTTCATAATAGAAATCCCCCTGAAAAGGTTAGATAAACATTAGTAGCAATGTTTGAGATACAGCTGAACTGCCCTGGAGATAGGGATTAAACACAAACTTGAAGTCTCTATTTTTAAATGATTTTTATGATAAATCCTAGTTTTTAGAACACTGCATATGATTCACTCACTAGGCATATGTGTCATTTACAAATGACTATTTTCAATGTGTTTTCTCTCTCTAGAAAACACAGCAATTTTCTTGACTCTGATTTGTGATATTCCCCCCACAGTTTCTATCTACAGAAGCATTTAATTTAGAACTTTGCACATCAGACGTGCACATTTGAACAGCATGCAGTATTTATGACGCTCTCCTGGCTGAGTGAGGCATGGAGCCAGTGATACTTTGAGAGCGTAGGCAAGGGAGAAACAGGAAGGAGCAGAGTCAGCAGTGCTTGTGGAAGGAGGGGAACATAGGCTGGAAAGAGAAAAATGAAAAGGACCTAGGGCTAGCCAGAAGAGACCAGAGAGTGAAGAATTTCAAAGTTAGAGCAACACTCCAAATTTGAAGGAAAAAGTGATCTGTCCTGTTAAAACTCCCCACTGAACATGCTGCTTTGCCTTTCCATGTTTTTTTATCCCCCCCACCCTGGGCCAGGATAACTGGAGTACAGAACCATGTTTATACTTGTTCTACTTATTGAACAGGATCTTAAAATTGTGTGAGGTGGAGGCGGGACTGATGATGAGCTGTCAAAGAAATTTGAAACCAGAAATAATCCAATATGAGCTTCATTGGAAACTGATATGAGAGTATCTTTTGAGGGTTTTACTTTCTGCAAGAGCCTGCAAACAGGAGCTTCACTGTAAACCAACATTTTGTTTAGAATTTCTTTCCAAATGGTAGATTTTCCATGCTTTCTATTTTCCTAAGAGAAAGGTGGGAGAAGACCATGAAAGTATTAAACTTTCCACTCCTTTCTTAGGCACTTGGCAGCTCTGCCTTCCAATATACTTCCTTATTTAATTACCACTTCAAACAAGGCTGCATTGTATCCACAGTCAATGCTTTGCTTTGCTTTCCAACAGGCAGAGCAATATTGTAAAGAAGATTTAAGGTGCACCGCTAACAGTCGTAGGCAGAGAATACAATGTCCTCCGCAGAAAGGCGTAGAAAGAACAATGAAATTGTGATACCTTGCTCAAAGAGGGAGAGCAGGGAAATTGGAGAAATTGTTACCAAGGACAGTGAAAGAAGGAGGGACACATAGAAGTGAAGGGATGTGGAACCCGTCCCTTCAGCGTTTATGTTGAACATTGAGGGTGTGTGATCTAAAACATTCTTCAAATCGGTGCTACTATTTTATTCACACAGCCACAGCACTTGAAGCACTGCAGTTACCAAATTGGAAAAACAGACCACAAGGCACTTGCTGTCTTTCCCTTTTGCTTAGTAAGCAGCAGCCACTACCTTATCTGGCCGTCATTTCTCCCCTATTTTTTTGCTATTGCATCAATAGTACCACCATTGCCAGTACTCCACCAAATGTTACCATTACTCCAAAGGAACAGTGAGGGCCTTAGGCAGTTTCTGCTGTTTGCACCACTGCATTAGTAAAATCAGTGGAGACTTGTTTGATACACCTCGTGCATCAGCAGGCACGAGGGCCTTCTCTGCACTGCACCACCCACGACTCCTGCTTCTTCTGAAGCACTGAATGGATGTGCTATGAGTAGACATGAAATCATTCAAGATAAGCAGAGAGAGAGAACATTTTTAAGAGAGAGAGAGAACACTTTTTCCAAGGAAAATTTCTTATACTGAAGCTTTTCAATTTTTGCCTTGATGTCAGAATACACAGATTAAGTTGGGATGGTATTTTTCTGCCTTTTTATATTTGCATCTCTCCAACAGATGGAACGTAATAGCTGCAGCATTGGCCAAAATGAGAATTACTCTAGTATAGGCAATAATAATAATCACAAATGGTAAAATGAAGCAAAAGTTCAAATTCAGCTCATCAATACATGATTTTCTCCTTGCCACAGAAAACTTGGTAATAACTGCTTCCTGCTTTTGATCCTTTTTGAATGCAGCCAGAGAAATCCACCAATACAAAACTGAGATTTCAGCATGGGATTTCCAAAAGTCTTCTAAAGGACTTCAGAGCATAGTTGGGCAGCAAGTCTCATGTTTCCACTACACAAACAACACCAACCTTCAGAACATACCTAGGGAACATTTGTTCCCTAAAGGAATAAAAATTTAAATTATCTGTGTTTCCTACCAAACAGGATTTTCAGGATTTCCTTTCAAGTAAATCAATGCTGCTAGACTACTCCATAGCTGAGAAGTGTGGGAACTGCAGCACTGAGAAGCTGGGAATTCAGGCTCATGAGGTGTCACAAGTCAGAAAAACATAAGTTTCAGCTGCCAGCCAGCAGGTGCAGAACCAAAGAAGCTGGGATTTAGAGAAAATGACAACTTGCCATATTGCCTGTAAAAGGCTAAGCAGATATGAAACCAACTCTCCTGAGTTTTTTGAAAGTATACCTGGAATTTGTCTGAAGGTTTTTTTGTTTGGTTGGGGTTTTGTTTGTTTGTTTGTTTGCTTTTAAGAAAAATTGAAACTTGAAAATTGATTCTGAATTAAATCTATGATCTTATGTCTCTTAGGTCATTTAGAAAATTGGACTGTCCTGTAATTAATATGAAAAAACACCTGCAGAGAAAGATTAATATAGGAGGGTAAGTTAATCTCTGCATTCAACAAAGCTCAATTATACTTAGCAGATTTCTGTAACAATATATTGTAGTACCAAAAGGAATTACAGCCCATTGTCAGTTTTTTGGTCCCAAGACAAGCAAGAAAAATTCAACATCACATTATGAAGTTTATTTGGACTGCTAGCTACTTGCCAGACTGCAACAGTACAGTACATTTTTGGGGTGTTCAGTGCTAACTCTTCCTTGCACATTAAAATCTTTTCAAAGATTTACACAAAGGCTGCAAGGTCTACAAACAATTCATCTCCATTTTGCTTATTATTAGATAATAATATTGTGACTACCCATAAATGAAGCATGAGATCTGGCCAAGAAACAGGTAATGGCTGGTTACCTCTGACAAGCAATAAAAACATGAATATTTGGGGACTGCCTTAAGAGAATTAGAAATCCTTCAAAAATAATTTAAAAAAATGTTTTACATACCTTTTTAATTCTCTTCTTCCTCAGTTACAAGATCCCAACAGATGAGAAGCTACATGTCCATGTCAAGACTTAGCTGCAAAGCCATGCAAATATTTAAGCTGAGATAGAGATCCCTGAAAGACAAAAAATCTTGTCAAGGCTTCAAAAATTTTATTAAATTACATTTTTCTGCACTATATGATCATCTTACCTACTATAGAATATGGTAGGTAAGGTACCAGATTAAACAAGCTGCACAGCCACAAGGCATAGTGCAATAAAGAATCCATTACCTAAATCATTTTATTTCTAAGCAAAGGCAGAATGTAGAGACATTTACATTAGTGTCTGATATGAATGTAAACCCTGCATTACTGATGGGGAAATGATAGTACAGCTGTCCATTCTGTGTGCAATTGCAATACTGGGCCACACATTGATCAAACTGTCCCTTTTATTTAAAAATTTATTAAATACGTGCATGAATTCTGCATTATTAGCTAGCAAGAAAGTCAAGAAACCTTTTTCTATTATTTTTTATTTGCCATTAATGCAAAATTGGGGTCTGAGAAGTTATTACGTATCATATTTTTTCCCTGAACTTCTACACAAAGTTTATGTGTTCCTGTTAGAAACGTTTGTTATTACGGAGTCAATCATGCAGTGCAATTTAGATGATAACCATAGTTAGATTTTCTTTTTCTACCCTTTTTCAAAGCTCTGAAAAAGGAAAAACACGCAAATGCTGATCTGGACATTTTTTAAACATGGAAATTTTCTGGCTCAAGGACATTTCTACAAGACACAATAAGTTGAAACAAAATGGGCCAAATTTTGCTTACTATATCCACATGCACAGTTCAGCTGAAATAAGTCTGTTAAACAGATCTCATAATCTGAGAAATCCATATGCAGGAAACTGAAAACTAAAATGGAAGATGGAGTGAAATCAAAGAATACCCTTTGGTCCGTAGTTGGACCATCTGGCAGTAACTTCCCTGATGTCAGCATATTACTAAACACCTTCACGGATGGACTCCCAGTGACTCAGAACTACACTTCCGCTGCTCCTTGTTTGTTCCTGAATAGCAATTCCCTGCCTAATACCAAGGGAAACCAATGTAGCAACACTGTGAAAAAAATTAATGTAATGCAGTGCTCCCCAACACTGCCTTGGTTTATTAGAGAACTCACAGCTTTTTCTTAAAAAGTGAACAAGTCTTGTCTAAATGCTGTCCCTAATCTCATTTCAGAAGATAGCATTCTGCTTTTCTAAGGTTAAGTTCACCATAAAGCAAAGAAGAAGAGAGTAAAAAAAAAAATTCCCATCAAAGTCATTAAATTAGATTGATATGGGGACTACATTCTGCTGACCACAACTTGTGAATAAATACACAGCTGGCAAAATTTATCATCGTACTCGCTATGTTAATAAAATACTATAAAGCAATTATAACATGTACTGCCATGTCAGGTCATATTCAAGATAGTTGATGAATGCTCAAAAACTGTTAAAATGCAAGGAAAAGACAGCCCTATGAAAACAAGAACAGCCCTTTAAGAACATTATTTCAGTGCTTCTCAATTGCTATTACCAACTCAGTCGGTGAGAAGTGAGATACCAAAGTCATTTTCCTTTCTCATATGAAATGACAATGGCTGACTTTTTTCTTTTTTAATGGAAACCACTGTATTATTCATTTTGTTTCCACTCTTATTCCAAGAAGGTCTGTTTTTGTAAACAGCCACTGAAATGGAAACCCATGCATGCATTAAAAAACACTAAAGCCTAAGTAAAAATAAACAGACGAGAATTTCTCACCCATATTGCATGTGACCGAGCTCTCTCACCTTACCATGATTACAAGTTTCTTTCACAAAATAAAGCTAGACAGAACTACACCTTTCATTTTCACAGCTCCATTATAATGATACATCATAGAAATAATTGTCTGCTATAGCCTTGTAGCAAGTATTTTTATAATAGTCCATCCAGTTAGAAGTCTTGTCATCTGACTAAAGAATAGTATATGTGAAGCCTGCATTAAGAATAGGGAAATAATATTAATTAATACAGTCTGTAAGTTTGACTTACAGGGAGAATTCAGAACAAATTTTAAAGGGGTGATTAACGAGTGACATGGACCTAAATGCAAAATGGCATTTTAAAATTTAAAAAATTTAAAAAAATTTAAAAATTTTAAAAACTCTAAAATTTAAAGAGTTCTCCAGATTCACATGGTGAGATAATCTATATTTAAACAAAGACAAAAGAAATTCAGTCAGTCTTATATAGGTAGATTTGAGTAAAGCATTTCCAGCAGAAAACATCAATTTAGAAAGCTACTGGGTAGGCAGCTATGCAAAGGGAAAACAGCAACAAGAAGTATTAAGGGGAAGAATTTCAGACAGCAGGGAGCTTGGCTACTAGAGTTTTTCAAAGTTGAATTATAGTTTATTATTTTCTTTAATAACCTGGGCATGAACAACTGGGCTAATGAGAGCCAGTGATGTGGAGTATCATTGCCAATACAAGAGGATTGCAATACCTACCCCAAAATAAATGGATCTCTTTGGTGACAAGACCGATAGAAATTTGACATGAGTCCTACATGAACAAAAAAATATTGTGATTCTGCACTTCAGGGCTAACTGCAAAAACTGCCGTGAGAAGCTGAGAGCTCATCAATAAGAAATTACTAAGGTGGAGAATGAATGGTCTGTAAGATTCAGCTATGAAAGAGACAAATGTAATGCTAGGAACCATCAATCAAGGTTATTTTCTGTAGATAGAAAAGTATTTATGCCATTTTACAAGGGTGTTCTTGCAAAAACTGCACGTGATAATGTCTTCAACATTTAAGACACAGATTCACAAACCAGAACAGGGCAGAGAAGAGCTGCCACAACCATTCAGAAGTGCACATCTTAAAAGAGAAGGACAGAGAAGATGAGATGTTTAGACTGGTAGACAGCTGGAATGTTATCTGACTGGAAAAAAAAAGCTGACAGAAGAGTAAAAAAACGGTATGAACTGGCCATTGGGCTGCACACTAGCAGTGGTTTCACAGATATTAGGACAGTCTGGTTGCGGAAGAGCCAATCACTGCTGCAGAGACAGAGAGCAAAAGAAGAAACTGTTCAAAGTGTCTTATCCATTAGAAAACAGAGTCACTACATTAATGGTGGTGCTTGATACGTTATAGCTTGCAACAGCAAGGGACTCAAGCTGACACTTTCAATTGTATGTGTGTGAATGTGCTGGCCTGCATTTATTTATAAATCAAGTAAATAATAACAATATCCATGAAACATGAGGGAAGCAAGAAAAGCCTGCAATTTTATTTACTTTATCAAATTTCAGCAATCAAAAGCAGAAAAGAGCAATTTAGAAGAGATTAGTGGGTGCTAATGCTTTCTACTGCATTAGAGGACATTTTCACAGGAATACTGACAGCTTGTGTTAGAGAAGGACACTGACAAATAAAGACAGAGCAGTGAATCAAAAGACATGCAGATTTTCTCTAGAAGAATTCCAGGGTAATGAAGCAAATGACTTCTGTGTATAATGTCTGAAGTGTTTTTTTCTTTTCCACAGAGTGCTTATTCCTAAAAAAATCCAAGGCACTAAGGAGAACAGATGTAACAGACCTTCCCCTACGAGTACAGCTAACTAAGCGCAGCACACACAATCCTGTCTAGCTAGGACGTCTGGCTTACAAACTTTACAGCAAAAGAATTCCTAAATTATCACATCCTTAACATATATTTGTCCATTAACATTAAATATTTTTATGAGTTAACTTTGTTGAGGAAAGTAGCTTCATGCTGTCTGTATTTCAATACTAAATATTAGCAGTAACATGTCTGTCCCTCCTCTACTCAGTGTTATCAAGAAACACTTAGGAGTCATACAGCACCTCTTACTATCAACTGGCATCAAATCTAATTGCACATAGTGACTGTGCTGGGCATGGGTGGATTTGCTTTGTTTCTCCTGGAGGGGAATTTCTGGCAGCTAGTACAGATATTAGTCTGGCATCTCACACAGATGTAGATTTTCCATATAGCATTGAGAAAAGGCGAAGACATTTTGAAGGAAAAGAAAATAAGCCAGCTATTTTCCAGGAAGGATGTCTAACATTGACAGCAAATTCTAAGGTGTGTTTAGTTCAGCTTGTCTGGGCCTGACATCCCAATCTCACCTGTGCAGAGCAGCATGGTCCCCAAACCCACTCCAGGCCTAACCAGTCAGCAGCATTACAGCCTTGAGAGTTGAGGGAGTTGGCCTCAAGGAAGTACTAATAATTTCTGGGGTGAAACACCCGAGACTGACACTCATGCTTATTTTGCGCAATTAGTCCATTCAACAGCACCCAGGGACAAACCAAACAAAAAAGAGACTTAGCCTCTTGAGTACACATATAGGGAAGATTACAATGCACACCATTTTGTGCATCAAACACAAATCATACTACACCGTGTGAACGTGTTTCTGGAATTATCAGGAGGGCTGAGATTCCCTGGATGCACACAGGGACAAGAGAAGAACAGACTGATGAACAATCAGTCTTCTTCTCACTGAACAGCTTCCATGGCTCACACAAATCAATTTAACATGGCTGTTATGCTGCATAAAAAAAAATCCTAAACAAAATCCAGCATTGCTGAAACTTGATGCTTGCACAATACACACTCCCCTGAGTAATCTGCGGCAACTAGACACTGCCACTGCATGAGCCCCATCCCTGCAAAGGGAGGTTAATACACATCAGTGAGAGAAAGAATCTTTTCTTTCTCACAGCTTTGGCTGGGACTTGATGCAAAACAACAGCTTTCTTACCCTAAGTAGAGAATTTCCCCACCTCATTCTGAAAAACCATTCCATGAGCATTTGTTAACTCATTCAGCACTTCTGCACTAGCGCTCCTTTCTAAGCCCTGCCTGAATAGTGTGATTATGCCATGGTACCATTTATTCTGAAGCTAGCAGAGCCATGTGAGTCACTAGTCACAGCTTTCTGAAATGCAGTGGGAGCTGCTGTTGCCCTGGGATTCCTGCAGCTCTGCTGAACAGGTGGGCCACGAGGCCGCTGGTCCGGGCAGCTGAAAGATGCAATCACACAGCTGACTTGCAGCATCTCACTTCCACAGCACAGCTGAACCCTGAGGTCAATGGGGAACGGGGAGACTTCCCAACATCAGAGACAAGAATTTACCTCAGTGATAAGGAGGGGCTATTGAGTCAAAGCAACCATGCTGAGGCCAACAGGGTCTAAAATACTGCATGGGACCAAGCAAGGAAGATTTTTGTTTATCTTCATTTGCCTGAAGTAGGCCAGGATTTACTGAGGGGAGCTCAGTTTGAAAGACTTTCCCTAGTCCCTCGAACACACTGCTGGAAGCTCCCACAGCTCAGGGTGGTACTCAGTGAAAGTGAAAGAAACGTGGCACAACCAGGTGCAGGGGCAGGCATGTCTTCTTCCAGCTCTGTAAGTGCCACTGCAGGACATGCCCCCTCCCTTAGTTCAACCATCTCATACACGTTTTTTTGTCATCTACCCGTTTTACAGCTTGAGTGTACCAAGGCTTACTACAAACCTGAACTGAGAGACTCGAAGAAGGTTCTGGATTCACATTAACCTCCTCCCGCTTATCTACTTTATTCAATATAAAAACATGCTTTCTTCTTGAAACAAGGGCCAGGGGATCTCTGAATTTTGCAACTTGTAAACAAACATACAAAAGGTAATTAAAATGAGGAGGAATATGAGGCAGTTAAGAGTAAGGTAGAGCGTATCACAGAGCAAGTGGAAGAGAAAGAGCTTTGCAGAAATGTTGGATTTACTAAGTGAACAATTTGCACACTGAAGGCTTAAAAGCGTGTTTCTTCTTTGTTTGTAATGTTAGTCTACTACATCGATAACCACAGAACTGGTTTCCTTCTATTTCTTGTCTTTAAATCTTCTCTGCATCTCATCTTTAAACCACACCAAACCGATTTTTTTTTTTTTACCCCAAAGTATGCAGTCCACTGACTGCAGTGCCTTGGAATCACACCTAAGAACTGTTTATAAATGTTCTGTGGACCTTTATGGAAGACCATGAGCAAGGAAAACTGGGATATGAGATTAAGCCAGCAGAATTTTCCATTTCATCTGCTAGCAAAAAAAACTTCATTTATCTTCTGAAGAAAACCACTCATTTCCCATTGTCAGATAGCATGGTTGCAAATGAACACTGCGCCTCTGCAGTTGTTAAGTGTAGAGACTGCTGTATCCAGATTTGCAGCTGCACAGCCAGATGGCTCCAAGTGAGATGCCCCATTGTGCAACCGATATGGGCTGGTGTCTTAGGTTGAAAAGACAGGTATCTGCTAGGGAAAAGCTAGAGCCTCCCTTGGAAACCCCCTCCCTCCGAATTATTATAATTTTGAAATTAAACGGCTTTCAGGCAGGATATGGGGAAGGAATAACCGTCCTTTACTAGTGCGTACAACAAGATACAGAAAAACAACAATATCTGCGATATAACAACAGAGAAACAGAGTCAGGGACCCCGTAGCAGAGACGGGAAGAGGATGGGGAAGGCNCAGCAGCAGAAGCAGCAGCAGCCCAAGCAGCTCTGTCCAGGTTAAAACGAACCTCCTTCCTCTCCACCCCCCCACCCCGCTCTTCCCCCTAGGCCCGGCCAAACTCATTGTCTCCCAAAGCACTCATAAGCACCAGCCATCAGGCTCCCCCACAACAAATGGGAGAAAAATTCCACAAGAGAGAATGCAAAGGAACAAAAGGAATAACACCCAACCCCCGACAGCTGGGAAACCTAAAGGTTTCTTCAGAAGGAATTTTACTTGAGTGGCTACAGCCCTGTTTCTCAGCTCAGAATGGGAATTTGGGGTGAGAGGACATGACCATGCAAGCCCTGCCAGTGGAAGTCCAGGATGACAGAAGCCTTTTCCAAAGTTTAGGCAGCAGCGTATCACCACCACAAGCCCCTTCCTTTATAGGACAAAGAAGGACTTCCTCACTAACATACAAAATGTCATCACTTTGAGTGAGTATTCAACTGCTGCAGTGCTGGTAGAACTAGCATCTGCTGTAAAGGAGGAGGCAATGTGCCAACTCATAAAGCCTGACAACTCAAGGACAATTCCTGCTGGATTCGATCAGCTGAGGTTCAGAGATTGGCCACATGACAACTGCCACTTACCAACCAACAAAATGGTTATTTTTTCATGCTGATTTAAAACCTAGATGATCCCTCCAGAAGAGTCAGAATCAGTAATACTGAAGGAGTATAAAGCAAATCTGAACCTCCTTCTCCTTCCTTCAGTGAGAAAGCGTATTTTTTTTCTCCTAAGATTGTTATGACTTCCACTGTCATTCGGGACATCCAGATTCCCTGGCTTTGACTGGTCATTTGGCAAGAAGACCTGAGTTGTTTAAGTATTTCTCAAGAAGGAACAAAATGACAGTGGAGCAGGCATTTGGAAGGCAGAAAGGCAGGACCTAATAACAAGTTGGCAAGTTGCTGAGCAAAATCTGCTTCCTGTGATAACTGCCTGCTGCTTTTTTAATATTTCCGTCATGTCAGAGACTGATCTGCAACTGCAGTGGCAAAGACATGAAGGACAGTAATTGCATAAGTACTGTTGCAGATCCTTCTTACTCTGGATGCAGGGAGGGACTTGCTAAAAGGCAATGCACAAACCAGTAAGACATGCAGTGCTTTCTCCACCAAACTAGCTTGTACCCAAGGTCTTGAAGGGCAGCAACATCAGTGCAAGCAGTTTCAAAGGCCTCTGGTGTTTTGCATTATGAATGACAGCCTAAAATGAGGTCAGTTTTTGTCTGCAACAACTATTTTACCAGATAGCTCCTCTCAGACTACAGGCTTTTATTAAATGGATGCACAACAAATGAAATATACCAAAGCTTACTACAAAGAACTTGGGCTCTGCTTCTGTTACAGTTGAACTCAGGGTACTTTCATAAGTTTTGGTCTAAATGTCACATACACACTCTAACAGAATAATATTCACGTCTCTAACAGCACCTTGAACTCCAGTGTACGAATGTAGGACGTGAAGGAACACTATGAAGAGTCTTCAGAGGCTGCTGAGGTCAAGATTTGCAGGGTGTGGTAATGCCCCAAATCCAATTTTGATCCTTTCAAGGCCACTGCAATGACACAAAAGTGTTACAGTGTCAGTTCTAGGCATAGTCTTCAACTATTTCCATGACAATGGCTCCTATGTTCAGAATAGCAGAGAATTGACAGAGGGTGAGTCTAGTATCTGCTCTGCCCCACTGAAAAGTAATACTTTCAGTTTAACTAAAAGCATTGAATCAGCCTATTATTGATGAAAAATACAATGTGTGTGACACGTAAAATGGTGGCACAAGTCTTTGAGTTGCACTACTGCATCTGCTTAAAGCAGCAAAGGTAAACGCTATGAATCCAGCAGTAAGGAAGAGCGCTGTAATTCTCTGAAGGCCAGGTGAAGGGCAGGTTATGGACAACAAGGAGCAATCCAATTTGGTTACACTAGCTAAGGTAAAATTTACAGTGGCTATCAATCCTCATGCTTTAAGGCATAAACTGAGAACCATCTGGGGCCAGAAAGAAATTTCCCTCTGTGGTACACTATAACACAATTGGCTGCATGTATTTCTTCCTCTGAATCATCGCATATTGGTTACTGTCAGAGCCAAGATACAAGACTGTACGGATCACTGGTCTGCTCCAAAGCAGCAATTTCTGTGTTGTTCGTTTTCTTTGCAGTCCTTACAGACTGCAATAATGTTATTAATGCCGCAGCAATCATTTTCCAGTATATGGTAATAGACTCTCCGAAACAAACAGTGATAGAAACTTTAAATGACTCCTACAACTAATCGAAAGCACTAGTCTACATTTTTATGGAGTTTGAGTGACTTACCAGTTCTGTTTTGGAAAACAAATATCCCAGTCTAATTACTTGTATTTTTGAATTACACTTCAAGCACATTATCTTGCATTGAACTTAACAATAGCAATAGTATGAAGAAAAAAAAGCACCAATGATGTTTAAAAGAGTAATTTGGAATTCAGCTTTGAATTTATTTTAAAGAAAAGAAGAAAGTATTGTCTTCCTGACTGAGATTTATTAACACTCCCCCTTTCCATTATCTGAACATTTCACTTGCCCTAAAGCACATCTGTAAAGACAGTGAGAGACTGCACGCACTTTCTATATCCATAAATTACAGATGTTGCTCTGAGCTACTCATCTATCAAGACAATTTTGCATAAGAGTAAAACCAACCTGAAAAGTATCCATCTAACAGAGAATATAGAAAATCAGTAAAAGCAAGCAGTCTGTAGACCTAATTTGCCTTACCAGGAACATTCTTTACCCAAAGCCTTATAATAGGGTGTGACAGAACACAGGGTAGCAAATCAAAGCCCAAAGAACACTTCTGGGTATCAGAACTAAGAATTTGATGTATCATGCAACAGTAACATGCTATTGTATACACATACAGCTATAACAAACTCAGTAAAGAGGATATGGATAATTTCAGGACACCTTCTGTCTTGAATAACTTATGCTAGCTAATATTTCCCAACTAATAACATTATGTCATATATTTTATGGGTTAGCATATCTGTTGTAGTTTGCCTATATACATCAGTATTTTGTTTCCATGAACATGCTGTGCGCATCTATGGAAGAAAAGAAGACTTGTATGTAACTTAATATGTGATCCTCCTAAAGCTGAAGTGTACAAAACAAAAAGGCAAACAGAGGACAAAATAGAAGCAGGGGTTTTACAAGGGAAGATTTTGCCATCAGAGAGCCCAGTTACTGTGTCTTAACCTTTCCACGTCCATACACAACTCAAGAATGAATAAATGCTGAGAGAGCAGATAACAAGATTAAGAACACAGAGACTCTTCTAGGTTGCATAAAATACACAATATGATTTAGTTGAACAGAAAGAGGGAAAACAGTACTTGTATGAGATAAAAGAAAGACACATGCTCAAACACTTAATACCAATCACATGTTTATCCTAAAAAGAAGACAAATACTGCACTGCTATGTTCAGAGCTAGTGGAATGGAAAAATGACAGAGGTTCCATGTCCAGAAAAATGTTCCTTCTTCTCTGCAATCTGCATTTCAGAAATCATAAAATATCCTAGGTTCTCCCAGGTTCTCTCTCGTACAATCTCTGCAAAAGCCACCGTTTTCCTTTGTTTTGTAATGTGTTTTTGTACAGATGAAACTACAGGTTTCTAAGCCTATGACACAAGTTGTTGGTTTTCTTTTCCTCCTCACCTAAACAGAAATCTTATCTGTAAAGAAGAGTACTTCAGTTCTGTTGTGACTTACGCAAATAGAAGAGAAAATGTTATGGAAGCAGCTGTAAAACATGATACAACAATACTTTAGGTTTGATTTCCCCCCAGTCAAATGAAGAATGTCATATGAAACAAGGAAAAGAAAATGAAACACGCTAGAGTAGGAAATTATTGGTCACTTCTTATAAAATTATTTCCAGCTAGAAAAAAATGTGGTTTATATCAACACTTCTATCTCTCAGCTCCAAGGAACCCAATTAAAATTTCTTGGCCACCCACACTGTACCCATTAGGCAAAACTTTCAAAACTGGATGTCTGACAGACTGACATCTGCATGTAGGTACTCACATGCTCTGATTTTCTTAAATGCTGAACGCCTAGTAGTCCTCAACAAATTAGAACAAGATCTGCTGGGTAACCAGAGAGACAATTTAAAAAAAACCCAAAACAAACACTTATCTTTTTGTTTGTATGATTGCACTGTTTGGAGTCTATCTGTACAACTCTCAGGAGGTTGCAAAAACACCTCCTGAATAGAGAAAGGCACTGCCTGTTTCAAGCAGGAGCACATTTTTCCCACCACAGAATTCCTAGCCCTTGTGGACATGGAGAATAAGAGACCAGAGTCAGAATCATACCTAATTTTCTGGAAATCAGTGGCAGTAAGATGCAGGACACATTCCCCAAATAAGCACTTTAAAGGTTTAGTGGTGCAACAGACTTACATTAAACCTTCTATTTAAAACATCACTCTTTCTCACACAAGTGAACCACTATTCTTCAGACTTCCATACAATCAGCCTAGTGACTGGAAAGATTCTGACCTCTATATTTTCTTCATCGTAACAACAATCATTTTTGCTTGATGATACAAATAGAAAAAAAAACAAACCCTGAGCCTTCTTTTATTTTATCTCCCTCTTTTTTTCCTCGCATAGCAAGTAGATTTCACAAGAAGGTTGGTAATGAAACCCCAAAAATAACATTTCCAGGAATCAAGTCAAAACCTGGAAAGGTAACAAATCATCTACTGTAAACACAAAGAAATTGAGGGCCATTTAACTGAGGCAAAATCTTTGATCCACTGTTTCTCATCATCACTGAAATCTGAGAAAACACAGAGAAGCACGTTATGTGTCCCCTCAGGAAACTGAAATACAGTTAATTAAGAAACAGATTTTTGCCTTTTGATCCTTCTAATAATTCTCCCTCTTTCTCACTGACATGTACACAAAGTGATAAGAGAATGAAGGGTTTAGGTCATTGTTGCTAGAGGCATTATTTTCTACAACCCTTCCCTCCCACGGTGCTATGAAGAGCTTTCAGCTCTTGTCTGTCCTCACTGCATTTTATCCATCGCATACACACACTAATACTTACAAATAAGGAATGTGGTTGACCTGGCAACAGTATGTTCATTTCCTGTGTTATCCACTATTTCTTTTAATAGAAAATACATTAATCTCAGCTAACTAGAGAACAGTTCTAGCATTGCACAGTTTTGCATGTGCCCAGTTATACCAAGAACAAATAACAATCCCCAAACCACTCCATGTTGTGAGAAACACTTCACTTCAAGAACATGTTTCTGCCAAACAGGAAAATAGACGAGCATAATTTAAAACCTTCTGTCTGACTTGTATAATCCAGTATCACTTTAAGACATTTGTTCCCCAATAAACTTACCTAGAATTAAAAGGATTGAGAATTATGCTCTGCAAAGAAGCCTCTGGGCAGGCAGGGGTCTTGTAAGAGGAAGAAAAAAAGGAGTCATTTGACTAGGGAAAGCAAGTGACCTATCCAGGACAGACTAATATGTGAAAAATCTCTGATCAATGCAAAGGGCCAAGGAGACTGATGTGATAGTGCTGTAAGTAAAGGAAGACCATATCCAATCTCTCCCAGCCTTGAAAAATAAGAGGAACATTGGTATCTGAAAATGTTCATTTAGGGTGTCTAACCTCTGATACATTTACAAGGCCTCTATTTTTCAGAAAGGATGACATGGATCATCTGAAAGTGTAAACCTGTATTTAACAAAGTTCCTGAAAAACAAAACAAAACAGGAAGGTTAACTCATCTTCCCATTCTGCTAAGATGATTATTTTGCTCATATTCTGTACCAATCCATGGAGAAGAGGAAGCTTTGAGGGGAGATCTCATGGCAGTTTGCAAGTTCCTTGTGAGGAGAGGCAGAGGGGCAAGCACTGATCTCTCCTCTGTGGTGACCAGTGACAGAATCCAAGGGAAAGGCCTGAAGTTGTGTCAAGGGAAGTTTAGGTTGGACATTAGGAAAAAGTTTGTATGCCCAGAGGGTGTTTGGGCACTGGAACGGGCTTCCCAGGGAAGTCGTCACAGCACACGTTCAAGAAACATTTGGACAACATTCTCAGGAAAATGGTGTGATTATTGGAGTTGTCCTGTGCAGGGCTAGGAGTTGGACTTGGATGATGCTTGTGAGTTTGTTCCAACTCAGGACATCCTATGGTTCTATGATTTTGTACAGCTCTAATGATTCAATTTGAATTTGTCGTATGACTCAGTGGTATCTGTGAGAAAGATAGCATCAAGCATGCAGTGAGTTGTATCACAGGCAGCCTGTGCCACATCTTCAGCTTAATTTCTCCAAATAAGCGGCACTATAGATAAGCTCTGATTGCTATCACAATGCTCACAAGACATTCAATCCCTTTCAGAGTATCTCTGCAAGATTTATAGACAAAACCAGGAAACTCATTGCAACTCTCCTCTTCTAAATAATGACGGCGGCAATCCCCAAGGCTGTTTGTGGAAGCTTCTGTGGTGGGTAGATAATGGCTGCCTACACAGTAACACAGCACCAGCATCTAACTTTGTACAAAATATGTATGAGCATTCAGTTCTTTTTGGCCCAAAGTATTTAGCAACCAGAACGAACATTTTATTTTGTTTGATTACTCTCCCAACTCTTTCCAGTTAAATCAGGTTGTTATGCATGTTTTTGACATACATAGCAAAGAAATGTAAAACCCAACAATATATCTTCCTTCAAACTGAAATTTTGCATCACCGGGTTCTTGCAAAAGTGCATTAAAAGACAGCTAATTTGAAGGAAGTGTTTGCCAGTAAAGGCTGGAGCACAGCCAGAAAGCTACACTTTACAAAGATTTTAATAGCTATGAAATGTTTGGTACTTTGTGCTGAAATTAGCGAACAGGCTAATTTTTTCTCTGTAGGAGACTACACTCAAAAACCTGCAGGTGTGAGACCTGAGTGTATGAGTATGCTTGCCTACACCTGAAACCATTTCCCCACCACACAGTTTGAGCAGCACTGCACTGTTTAGGAGCATCAAGGAGTAGCGTGTCTGTAAGTGAGGATTTTGAGTAGTATGAGCATCATACTGTGATGAACGTGCACCACATCAGTTCACACTCCTGCCTGCCTCTAGAATACAGTGTCTGTTCTTCTCAGAGATAATGATTGAATTTGATGGCTATATCCTTCAGAGTCTCCTCCCTCCAGCATTGCTTCACACCTGAACAAACCCAAGTGTGAAATGCTTCCACTCTGATTTGGTAGCAGTTAGAATGCCATCTTATACAGGGTATAAAAAACATTCGACAGCAAAAGTTCAGTCTCCATATGTAGTGACTCAGTAGGTCCATATCAACTACATAAAAACATGTTCAATTTTTGCATTCGCAACACTGCTTTTAACACAACATCTACCAGACTACCCATGAGCTTCCTTGCTAGATAGAGTTTTCCAAATAAGACATAATGCTGGCAATAAGTAAGCCTATGTGTTATCAAAACCAATCCTGAAATAGCTACAATATAGAGTTGGTAAGTCCTTACCAACATTTACCAACAGAAATCTCCCCTAGGAATTAATCCAACAATGTTCAAAGTACACAAAAATTGTTAATTGATAAGGAAAATAGAACTTGCAATTACAGGCAGCAAGTTTTCCCTTAGCATGAATGTTCATCTCTTACATTCTTGTCAGTCCAGAAGCACACTGATACAGAAAAAAACCCTTGGAGATACGTCACCATCCCATTCTCGACAGAAAAAAATTATGTTATTGACATAGGACATACCTTCGCTAATCTGGAATTTTTTTTAGGTCCTTATCAATAAAACTCTTTGCTAAAATGTCAAAAAAAAAAAAAAGAAAAAAGCGCGCTTGACTGAAAGGCATGTACAATTTCACTTGTACTTTCCCAATGTACTGCTGGTGTCAAGACTGTCTGCTCAGCACCTTTATGATCATTTTAGCAGCAGCCAATGTTAGCACACAGGTAAAAAAATTATTTTTTATTCAGCTGAGTCAGATAAGGAAAGAGGGCTTGTAGAAAAGCCTGGAGGGCTTCCTTGCAGCCAGAACAGTTGCCTAGCTATAGACTACTTGCCAGTGGGAGTGTCTTGGGAGGGTAAATCTGGGACAGCACTTTTGGTATCCCAAACAGTGTCAGGTGCATTCTGTTCTTTGACTACTTCATAGGTGCATCCACATGTTGTGCAAATGGCACTGCCACTCTGCACTGCTCCACTTATTCTGCATGCACTGTCAGACAGGTACTTACAATCTTCAGGGCTCTCTTAAAAACTCTCTGACATTCCTGTTGTATGATGGGATTTGGAGCTTGCCTGTATGAGGCCAAAACTTCTGCTGCCTCTCAAGGGACAAAGTGGGTGCCAAATACAGAACTCAGGAATGCCCAATGCTTACAAGACCATCCAACCGGATACAGCACCGGTACTCTCACTGCGAATATGCCTGAAATACTTCTGACTGATCAGACATGTTCAGTGTTGTCTATGAGAATGTTTTCTCTTGGTTCAGCACACTAAGAAACGGCAGAACTGCTGTTTCCACCCCAGAGATTCAGCTGCTGCTACTGCTGTGTATAGGGGAATAGGTGGTGCTGCACTGAAACTTCCCTTTCCAGCAATAGTCCCTACCTCACAGCTTGGCTCATGCCTTCCCAGCCACCACCCCTCGTTAGAACAAGAAAAGGAGGGAGCATGCCACTCCCTCAGCTGCATTTCCTTATGAGGCAGCTCCCTTTCTCCTCCAGGGAAAATGAAGGAGTAAATGAGGCAAAAACATGGGGTCTCTGTGCTGGCCTGCTCATCTTCTTAGGGAAGGAGATGATACAGTTGTTCCTCCAATACCTGCTTTTATCCAGGTGTGGGAAAGAAAACTGGTCATCAGAAATATGAATTCCTACTGAGCAAGGGAAATTAATTCACCCCTGCTTATACCCGGTTCACCTTTTTCTATATGTCCTCAGGAAAATCAAAGGAGAATGATTTCTATAGGCTCCAATTGATTATTACAATACTCTTAAACCACTGCTGCAGTTTTCAACAGCAGAAACCTCTCAGTTTTACCCATGACTGCCCCAAGAAATTCTTAGCTGCACTCTGGAATCCTTGCTCCATCACAGGTCCTGCTGAATGCAGACCATCAACTGCAGAAACGTGGCTGTCCGGGTCAGGAGGAAGTCCTCCCTTGGTTGGTATTTAGCAACAGACTAGAAAACTCAGAGTTAGTTAGTTAACTATCATAGCACAAGATATTTTTGTTTCGTCAATCACTAGCTAATTGCAGCTAATCACTTATAACCCTTTACTATTATCTGTTCTTATAAAATAATTTCTTTAAATGTGGTAGCCATCACTATCTGTAAATTTAGTACTTTAGCATGGCACTTCTTTTATGATTTTCCTACTTAGAGAAGAATTTGTATAGAATTTCTTAGGGCAAAGGGAGGGGAAGAGTACTTCATAAATGCTCTCCATCCCTCCTATAATCTCCTCGTTCTAGATGCAGGATTGAACAGCATTTGGAGTAAGAGTCCCTTTAGCACTTAGCCCTAAAGTTGGTATTTTTAATAGTCATAAAATCTGTGGAGGAAACAGGTGACCTAAAGTATTTAATGGGTGGCTTGCATTCTACTGTGTTCCACGGGGACACGTGATTTTACATCCTATATCTAAACTTCTGCTGAAGGTGGTTTAGAATTTCCATTTCAATTAGTGCATAGCTTTTATCAGTGCTCCTTCTGAAACCACATCCATTATATGGGGAAACTAGATTATATAAACTTGATTTCAAGATGTTAATCACTGTCTGGGAAAGGCAAGCCTCTATGAAGTTACACAGATTACTCTGTAGCATCAGTAACAGATCACTATGTAATCCACTGTATCATCTCTATCCAAAATTTGTTTTCAGATAAAATAAGTTGGAACTGGAGACTTAGGGCAGCTTTATGCAACATTTTTGTTAAGGAAATTAACACCTTGGTGCTTCCTTTGTGGAGCTCTGGATTTGAAATCTCTCTAGAGGGGCAGTTTGGAAGGCTAGTCATTGTTTAATTAGTACTTGTCTCAACCAGCATCTGGAGTTTAAGATTCACAAGTAGGTATATATTCAATAAATTCTCACAGGAATTTACTACAGTAACTGAATATGCAAAGTTCAGAAAATTGCTCATCCTACCTCACTTCAGCTTCTTCAGATATTTTCTTCTTTTAATTTGGCAAAAACAAATGCAAAGTAAGCAGGAGTACATGCTCTTCTACCTCCATGCCTAAAGAGAATAATCCACAGGCTATAAAATCATAACTATCAGAATAATTTTAACTGTAAAATCAGTTCCTTTTTCCCAAACTCAACACAGGCACACCTAAGAACATATATGCAGGTAAGGTGTGCTCTGAAAACAACAGTAATACCATTAACTAGGAAAATTCAATAAGGTCTTACTTTAGGAATGCATATAGCTGGTCCAGGTATCAAATCTGTTAGGGACCAACATCTGCTCAGAACCCTGGAAAAATCAGGATCTCAAACACGGATTTGGAAGCGAAGTTTAAGTATCAGTTCAGCCATGTGGAGTTTTTCTCAGCTTCTGTGGAAACCACCCTCCCTAGCAGACTATGATTGTTTAGTCAGCCCACAACTACTACTTGTTGAAACAACATACAGACAACAGGCAGAAAAAACATTTAGTAGGGAGATTTGGGTGGACAAAAGCAATTTGCCTCTCACCAATTACTGGCTGTTCTGAACTATTACTACAAGGGCTTTAGAGGATGCCACTAGATTGATTCTTTAGAGATGTTAGGCAAAACCAAGCTGAAACACTGCACTAAAATTTACAGGTCACTTATTCTGATTTGCTATTGCTTTACAACAAATTCCTTTTTTCCCTAGTAACTGCAGTTTTGCTTATGGATGGCTGTTTCAACCCATGGGAAAGCAAGCTGTTCTGTACAGGTTACCATATTGTTGCAGTATGGGGCCAGCTCCTAATTCACCTCATCTCTGGCAAGGACAGCTATGCTGGCAACTACTCCTGCCCCACTGAGCAAGAAAAGAGCTGGTGTATGTGGGCAGCAGTTACCTGGAGGGGAAAGGAAGGGTTGCCTACATCAGTGCTTCTCCTGTGCCTACAGCAGCAACGGCATTCCTGCCCCGGCCTTCATCAGAGCAGAGAATCACAACTTTGCCGTCACATCTGAGATGCCTTAAGCTGAGATGTGGCTAACAGCAAGACATCTCAAAGGAAGCATACTGAAAGTATTAATTTTTGTATTTTATATTAATATATACATGTACACAAACAGACCAACAATTTCTAGTTAAAAATTGTCTATGGAATCTAACAAACTCACTGCTATGCTGAGAGCAGCCATGATGAGGAATCTTTCTCTTTAATTCATAACAATCCTGAAGAGCAAAGTCATCCAGCACCCAGGGAAACAACAGCCCCAATATTTGTAGCAGAATTAATTTTTGTTGGTTGCAAGTAATTTTATTTTCTGGGAAAGTAATTTCATTTGTATCATGCCAAAGACAACGGAAGGCCACAGGTATTCCTCAAGTAGACTGGTTCTTTCCCTTCTGAGATGAGTCAGTAAGAAACTAATTAGAAAGCCAAGGAGAGTTGCCCAAGTGGGGATACAGACTATAAGCTCTATTTGCACCTTTACCTCGTTAGATAAATTCAGTAAATTCAGTATTCCAGGACGCAGGCCACTTGGTGCCTAAGGAAATGTTAAATCCTGAGTGACCACAGGAAATCTAGGAAGCGGAGATGGGAATGCCAGTCGCACAGCTTTTAAACAAATCCTTATCAGATCACTCTCAGAGCACACTTGCTCTCTCTTGCTTTATTAGCTGGAGGTAAGGTGAATTTACTGTGAATTAGCTATGGATAAGAGGAAAATTTTGATAACAGAACAAAACATATAAAATCCTGGAGACCCAGCCCAGAGGGGTACCCAATCTACTTTTGTATTCAGCAAGCAGAAAGACTTTTCTCCTACTCACACAAACTCCCCTCCCCAAACAACCCGCCATGGCAGGTATCTAATTAACAATGCTGGCCCTAGTGTGGAAGATGAGCCTGCCTCTGAGTTCAGCTCTGCCCCATGGCAGAGGCATGCTCTATTAGTAATGCAACAGTTTTTTGCTGACCATGGAATAGAAGGAGACTTCATCTAGATATATATGTATGTCTTTGTTAGTAGACACAAAAACATCTATCAAAATCCACTGTTGCAGGTCTAATCAAAGAGCCTCACACCTAAATACCAAAAATGAACAGACGAGAAATCAGTAATACTGTGGTACAACTAAGAAATGGTAATGACAGTGTATTTATTCTCATGGAATAAAACATTAGCATGCAAAAAGCATACACAATATTATAGCAATTATAATCAAACAGAATCAGAGCCCCAAAGATCCTACGTTCTAACAGAACCATGTATTTACAAATACATCATTAAACCAAATATTTAACCTGCACTTGATACCAAATTAAGCTTTGGTTTTCTTTCATTCTGGAATTTCTACTTGCTGAGAAAAAATGCATCCCAGGGCACAATTCCTGTTGTTTCCCTCTATTCCCATTCATGCCCACTCATGTCAGTTCCTGCTCCTTTTTTTATTCCATCCATCTTGCTTGTTTCTGCTCTCTAATATCCTTGGTTCAATCTCAGCTCTGCTTGCCCCCATCCTGCCTGCTAACTCTTCTCCCATGCACCAGTCATTGGTCCCCCTTTTCTCCTGCAAAGACCCAACCTACTTTCCCTTCCACCTTCCAGCTCCTACCCCTCCCTCCTTGCTCTCCCCAGTTCCCCAGGCCTGTCCTGGGGTTCCTGCACCCAACCCCTCCAACTCTGCATGCAGTCATGCCAGCTTTCCCTCAGGCTGCAATGGCATGGGCTCTGAGAAGACAAAGGGAATATCAGTCCTGGCACTGCACAGTGCCAGAATGGGAAGAGATTAGAAACAGGGAGCAAACAGCTCAGAACCCAAAGTTCTAAGTGTATTCAGCTGAGCAGGCACCAAAAACACCTGAAGGGACAGAGCTTGCTGTGTGGACACACAACCTTTACAGCCCCAGAGCAATGTGCACACACATACTGAAGCTTACAGCTCCTACTTAAACATGTTCTTCCCTGCCCCCTAAACCTAAAGCTGGTCAGAAAACTGAACACTTCTGTGAATCTTGTGCTCAGCCATTAGATTCTGACAGGTCTGCCTTGCTGTGCAGGCTAGCTTAGATTTTCAAAGGCTCACAAACTGACCAAAAATGGAGAGCTTAACATAGCTGTACATAGATTTGGATGGATGCCCTGAAAAATTTCAAGTCTCTGCTTGAAAACTGGCTAGAGCTTCAAAAGCATAACAGGAATGCATTAATTTCAAGATAGGCAAAGCACTTTTGCTCCTTAACCTTGTTCTCAGAAATGGACAAACTTACTTGAAACTCTCCCACAAAGCCATCTAACTGAGGCAGATGCTTGGCTTGAAGAAATTAATCCCAAATGCTTATAATTTGAAAATTTGTATACAATTTAAAATGAGGTTNATAATGGAGACTTAAGAAGACAAATGCCATCACTCCAAATGTGTCCCCCACTTCCCCCTTCTTTCCTCCACTTTATATACTGAGCATGCTGTCACACATGGGCTGGAATATCCCTTTGGATCACCTTTCCTGGCTGTGTACTCTCCCAACCTCCTATGCACGCCCAACTTTCACACCAACATATCTGTACAGAAAGTAGAAAAGCTGTGCAAGCTCTGCTCAGCAGTAGCAAAAACTTCTCTACATTATCAACTCTGCTTTCAGCACAAATCCGAAACAGAGCCCCATACTAGCCACTGTGAAGAAAGTTAGCTCTACTCCAGCTGAAAATCAGCACAGTGGCATTTGCTTTCACTATTAAACTGTCTTTATCTCAACCCATGATTTCTAGCTTTTACCTTCCCGATTTTCTCCAAGCGGCCATGTGGGACTTATTGATGGCTGGGGTTAATCCATGACAGGTCTCCATAACAGAAAGCACCAGATTACACTATCTTCACTCATCATTAGAACATACGTACTCATCTTTTTAATTGCTTTCTCCACTTTCTTGCTATTACATCTGCTATAAACCCCACCCTTGAAAATTCAGCCACTGGTTTATGTCAACACTCTTCTGTCCTGCTGGAGGAACAGGCCAGCCCACTAGGTATTTAAAAAGATTCAGTGACTAGCTTTTCAAGAAGGCACAGACTGTGATTCCTGTCAAAGATTCTCTGTATTTATTCTTCCAGGTTTCTTCAAAATATTGGAAAGGGTTATTCAGAAGATAAAGAATGTAAAGATACCTGTATGTAGTGAAATTTAGCAAACAACTTGAAAGAGTAAGGAAATGAGAGTATGTTTCCTTCTTGTTCAGTGTACCTGTGACAATTCATTCTGAGGATTCTTGGCTCACCACTGAAGTTAGTATGATTTGGTGGTCCTTAAAACAGTGCAAAAATGGCCTCTCCATTTCAAAGCTGAACCTGATTATTTTGCCTGTCTCCTCTTCTGAGGTATGAACTTCCGAGAAAAGATGTAAAAATAATTTAAGAAATCATCCGTGTAAGTCACGTGCTTATCCTTGTCATCCAGGCCTCCACAGAGCAAGAATTCACATCAAGAGTTACTAGAATCATGAGGTTATCCACCAACAAGTCTTCTTTGATGGAAAAGGCATGTTACAGTAACCCAAAATTTCCATTGGTGTTTATTTTAATGTGAAAAGACGTATTCAGATTTCTTTGCAAACAAGCAAAAAATGATTAGCAAGAATGCTGCTGCTTCCAACCAGTCCTCCAGGACCTTCATATAATCATTGTTATTATTATTAAGGGTGATTTCCCCTATCAGTAAAACCGGTGGTACAATGCAAAGCTGAACTGCCACACAACTTTTTGCATATGGGCTCTGCAAGACATTCTCAATAATAGCACTGGAATATTGTTAAAGATTTCACAACCTGGCCAGGATTCTTCTCCTTCAATAATGTCAGCATAAATCTCAAAAATCATGATTCAACCTCTGAAACAAATTGATGTCTTTACCAAAACAGAAAAGATACTTTAAAATGGGTTGTATAGATCAATACTACCATTAGAATGGGTCACAAGAACCTGTTCATAACTTCCTGTTGTAAAGGGTGTCACGAGATTAAATAATCTAAGACCAAACAAAAATTACCAAAGATTTACCTCATTATCTTTCTGAGGCAGTTCAAATAATATAGGATATTTCAGCAACCTCTAAAGTTCTGTGAAGGTTATGAATATTTTGTGAAAGTAGTGCAAATAAAAAAATAAATGAATAAAACATTTCCAGTAACACGGAATTCTCCTTACTCAAACTTTCCTTAGTCAAACTTTTTAAAAATAGGTTATAAAGTCTCCTAATTATAGGGTACTGAACCTCATTCAGTCAATCACCTCTCTGGATCTTCTCAGAATAAACACTACACTAGTGATAAATGTACAATATTCCTCTTAATATCATTTAGCTCCTTATATGAGCAAGGGCATAACTAAGGTGCTTGATGCTGATCTATGCAGAATACCCAGGTTTAAAGAAGTCACTGTCAATATTTCACATTGCTGGATGAAGCGTAACGAACACTAACGAAGAACTTAGTCATGGTTTTCTAAAGAAGAAGTCTAATAGCCTGGGAATCCTGACACTGAACACATTAGTTCATTCAAATCATGTTTTCCAGTCCTTCACCTCACCTACCTACCTTTGATTCTAGTCAGAAAAGTTAATCTATTTCTTCATCTATCAAATATATAGTCATTCTACTCTCAGGAGTCTGTTGCATGAATCCAGACTCTTCATATACTCACAAGTACCTATCCATAGGCGGTAAAGCAAAACAGACAACATGCAGTTCCAAACTTGCACAATGCAGCAAGGAAACAGGACATTTAAATTACATGTTCTCATTTGTTCAACACAGTAATTTTACATCCAACTATTAGTGTTTTCACAGCCTGTAGTATAGTTATATGTGCTTCTGTAATGCACATAATCCTCTTCCCTTTAGGAAGCTCCAGGAAGCACACTTGTTGATTCACATCAGAGGAGAACATTATTAAATAAAACTAGTATTCCTGTGTGAATGTGCAACAAAAAGCAAGTAAAGTGGATCCCAAAAGAGCATCTTGCTTATTTTTGCATCTCTAGTTTTGCTGAGTTTATTCAAAATGCTTCCCATTTACAAGAGATCTCACAGCACAGCCATTACACTTTGTGCAGGCATGCCATTCAAATTAGGTAATAAAACCTACTAAGTAGTAAGATTCTAAGTCTCAGTATTTGGTATTGCACAAAGACTCTAAAATAGCTTTTTATGATACTTGAATGAGATGAACAGAATAACCCCAATAAATATACAAAAGGGGTAGCTTAGCTCTGTCCTACTTTTAATGCTTTTACTCTAACAGCAATGCTATTCTCTACCTCCCCTGTAGCAGATTGCAGTTTTCTCCCTTCTTTGTAGCCCAGCTAATAAGTTCTGGGTTAGAGCAGCTTAGACCTCAGGCTACCAGTATGTTGAAATCAATTATGCAAAGCCCATTCATTTTGATACAATGTACTAAACTGCTGCTGTCACTGCAGTAGAATGGCTGCTCAGATCGTTGTTTTGGATTTGTCCCCCCCTTTCCTTTTTTATCATTACAATGTCTTCAACCATTGGCAAAGTTGGCATTCTTTACTAAATATGCTGCCTCCTACCTAGGATGCAATGTATGCTTCAAGATTAATGAAAACCAACTAGAAATTCAGAAGCAATGAAAGCTTAAAACATGAATTGTGTATATAGCATGAATTTTGTGCACAATAAGATTAAGAACCCAATTCATTCAGTGTATCAAATGAGTAATTTGGTTAAAAATGTTAATGTTAATTCCAAGATTAAAGAAAGAAAATTTTTTAAAAGTGTAAGAGCTGCTAAAATTAAAATCTTCTCTAACTTTTATTTTTAAATGGATAGCAATGTGTGTATTACCAAACCACTGAGATATAGTTATTTTCCTATAAATTTAGGATATAAATGGATACCTTACAGTTCTTCAAACTGAAAATGGCATTAGCTGTCTCAGATTGTCAAATTTATTTTTCTAACAATCATCCATTTCAATGGCAGTCATCATTCCTACATGAAAATATTATTTAAAATAATAGAAAAAGGAAAAATAGTAAAAAAAAAAACAAAACAGATTCAATAGACATTGTGACTATATACATTAGGTTTTTTTAAGATACCAGAACCAATCTATAAATTCAAATGCACTGTAGGTGGACTTCTCAAAGTACTTTTCAACTTGCAACATTGGTAAGAAATCTTTTTCGTTTTTGAAAAAAGTGAACTGATCTCTGTCAGTTTAATATGCCAAGCCAGCTCAACATAGAGTCACGACAGGAACCAGAGAGAGGAGGGAGCAGGACTACCCTTTTTGGCAATCACAAACCATTTCATTGGCACAGCCAACTCATGCAACCTTCACATCCTACCTTAATAAAGGCTGTGAAAAACGACATGAAAATTCACTAAAGCCACTAAACATAATGAACTTAAAATACACAATTAAACATTACATCTTACTCAGAAAATAACAGCCCTTAGAACTCTCTTTGAGCCCAGAAAAGAAGTAAAAAGTTAGTAGCTAAAGAATCCCAAGTGGCTTATATGTTGCCAGGGAGATAAATTCAGAGAGAAACAGGAAACAATGCTTCAGTCTATAAATGTGAGGTACTAATGTGGAAGGAGGAGCATAACTCTCAACTTGCAGATCCCGAGCTTATACAAAAGACCCCAAACAAAGGACACACAAGAACGCCTCAGGAGGGCTGCCAAAAACAAAGTATAGATACTTCACTACTAAACTGAGCATGTATTTCCAGGTACATTATTTTTGACAGCAAAGTCAATATCAAAAGTATCTGAGTTCCCTCATCTGTTCTTCATCTGCTTTCCTTCATGTCTCCGTATACAGCCCATTGCCCCCTGCAAGATGCCAGTGTGACTGAAATGTCCCAGATTAAAATAGAAAAAAAACCCCTTCTAATTAGATTCAATAACTGTGACATAAATACTTTCCAATAGTAAGAATGATACAGCACTTGAATACAGAATAGGGAAATACTCAAACTAAGTCATGCATCACATAATGAAAGGCTGCGAAGTTAGAGAGCAATTTCTCTCTAAACGTACAGCCGTGAGTTTCAAAGACTACGTTTCTAAATTCCTGCCGGACAGACGAGCACGCAGTGTAATTATTCTGAGCCCAAGCTCCTCCTTCACAAGGGTTCTTGTGAACCAGCAAACAGAAAGCACGCAAACTAGGTGTAAAAGGATCACCCGGTGACCAGCCACGTGATGAGCTTGGACACTGTCAGTTGCAACCATCCTCAAAGTTATGCAAAGCCTGGGAAAGAAAGAAAGTACAAGAGGCCACAGGAGAGCTATGCCCACTGTAAACACCACGGGAATGTAAACACGGTGCAGCATAAATGCTGTGAGTATTGGCAGAATGCAGCTCTGCTGCTGGGGGACCAGCTTGCCAGCACTGCAAAACTTGTTCCTTTCCCATCTCCCAGCCCCCCCAAAACCCTTTCAATTCAATCTCAAACTGCAATGATCATTAAAAACAATGAGTACGTCTGGCGCAAGCAAACGTGCCTTGACTATCAACGATTCATTAAGTACCTGGCACTGGATCCATAATATGGGATTCTGACATGGAAAGAAAAGCTTTACAGCTCATTCAAAAGTACGAGGTTTACATATAAAAGACTTAAAAGGTGCATATTTGTCTAACAAGTAAGAGAAGGCTAAGTCCTTTGTGGTGATGTTGATAGTTTCATCCCCTGCATTAGCTAATTTTCCTGTTTAGATACCACCTTTTCCAAATCACAGATAAATTAAGTCAACTTTAGTTAATGTGGTAATGATTTGTAGTGAGTGGCAGAAATTCCCCTGTAATTATGCATGAATTGATGTGTGATTTTCTAATAAGCTTAAGTGAAGAAATCATCATTTTGTGATAAATGCTTTATTTCTTAAAATGCTTGTAACACATTTCTAATAAATTTAATCAAGCAACTCGCACTCATGTAACATTTACAATTATTAAGTGTGCAGTCTTTTACACTGCCTTATTGCTTTGGCTGATTGCTGTGTGTTAAAGTTTAGCATTTCATAAACATGGTTTTAACAACCATTATGTTATTTTTGCTCAGAACCATGAATTATTTCAATTTGAAGTTAATTTACATTCTGTACAAGCTTTGTGCCTCAAAGGCAAAATTCTTTTGCCATTTACAAATAGATGTACGCATCAGGAAATGAAATTAAGTGCTTCTACCTTTCTGGGCACAACTTGTCCTTCGACGTGTCATGTAAGGGACAGCAAAGTCTCACTACAGCAAGCTTATTACTGGACTCCAAATTTAAAAGAACTCCCAGAGTACAACTGCTTCATCCCACTGAAACATCCTTTATCAGCCACTCCCAATCCTGCCAACTCTCCTGCACTGCAAACCAGTACATATTCAAGGTAGTAGCAGAGCTGAATGTCTGTGGATGCTGGGGAATCAGAAAGCCTTCTAAAATAACCTGAAGGCACCTTATCCTGCAGTCTCTTCACTAGGAATTTTAGCTCAGATCTTTCCTCCTATAGCAAGCTGTTCCTATACAGGGAATAGACGACCTAAGGGGAGTCACAGTTCTAGAGATTTCTATGAGCTGCTCCATCTTTAAAGACTGGAAATCGGATACTTCTTGCAACTCCACATATTTAGGTGCTGGAACTTAGCTATCCCAAGTGTACCATATGGGTTACCAACTTCCTAACAGATCTGCCTGACCAAGGGGAGCCTCCAGCTCTGCTGTGCTTCCTCACACTCTCTTCAACAATCTCTTGTTAGAGCTTCTGAAGAAAAAGTTAAAAGATGAAACCTTTCTCATCATTCCACATCTATAACTGATTTTTTTTTTCATTTCTTACTACAAATGAAAACCTCACATAAAAAGAACATTAAACTTGAGATGTTGAAGGTGGCCAGTTTTAAATGCTGAATCAGTGTTAAGTGGTACCAGTAATAAATCTCGAACAAATTCCTTACACAAGTGCTGTCCCTAGAGCTAGAAAATGTATTTCCAAGAACCAAACATTAGCACCTCAAAAGACAAGAAAAGATCTAACATTTTATACATGCATATACACAAATTTTTATTTTGATGAAAGGGTGCTCTGAAGCCATTTAAATTTCAATTGACATGAAGGCTATAGTCTAAAAATGAACCCATCATGCTATCTCAAGGACAGTAAGAAAGAGGCTTGGAATAACTACATTTGAGTGCTTTGAGCATTTGAGTGGTCTGGGAAACGTAATTAATGCATAAATATCAGTGAATACATTGATTTTGGTTTGAACTTACTAACTTTTCAGTGAACCCAAGTTCCAATGGTCTACATTCAAAAGGATTTTATTAGATGTTCAATTCCCTTAAAATACATAGAATTGTAGCACAAGCATATCTTAGTAAATTTCTCTCTTAAGAATCTCGATATTATAGCTGTGAATAAATCCATCTAGATTATAATCCTTCTTTTTATCTTCCCACCTGCTCTCATGTAAGGTCAAAAAAGCAAGTGACAGTGACAAACTGAAATCCTCTTCCTTAAACAGGTATTCATTCATCCCTCATCCTCATAGGCATTTTCCAAGTTTTTTCTCCCCACTGGTAAGAAGTTCAATCAGAGAAGTCAGAATCAAGCTTCAGACTACTCTGTTCTGCCAACATTTTTGTCAAATTTTGTCCTCCCACAGCCTGAATGTATTTCAGCCTAATTCAGATAATTTAATCACCCTCCTTCAAATATCAAAACTCCTCCTCGTCTCAGTTACACCGCCTGATTGTGAATTTCTTAGTTTTTATGTTACAATCAATAACACTGCCAAAGATTTAAAAAAAAAATAAAGGTATTGTAGTCATGTAAGGCTGGAATTTTCAAAGGAGGAAGATACTGAACTTCCACTGAATTCCATGGGAGTTGTACTTCCATTTGTTTTATATGCCTCTGAATATCTCAGGTCCAATATACCAAATACTAAGTCTGGGAAAGACAGAAGGAAGCAAAAGGTCTAAAAAATGCAGGAGCACTGGTTCTCCCCAGAAGAAGATTAAAATAACTGTCAATTAACTTAAATGCTCAGGCTCCAGCAAAACCAAACATCTCCTGACTTGATTCACTTTAGCACTCAGTGCATAGTGTTAATTCCATTGTTTGCTCATAACAAAATACTAGAGTTTTGGTTTAAAGTTAGCAAAGCTTCAATTTATTGAACCTCAAATGTCAAAATTTGCATTATTTTCCTGCAGCTGTGTATGCTCTTCCAATTGGCTCACACTTAAATGCTACTAAAAAAGCCCATCAAAAAAGCAAACAATATGTGTACTATTTTATTCAAAGCTGTTAAAATCTCACTTTTCTGTTGTAAAATTCTTCTGAATAAAGTTGCCTACATTTTTCCATCCCCTGGAAGATTTATTTAATATAAAAAAAGAAGTAATGCTTTTGGAAGTATGTGTGGACAGAGCACCACAATTTTCCTTTCCAAGGAAGCAAATAAATATTATATATTTTTCACTTAAATAAGAACCACACACTATACTTACACATTTTTAAGCCAGGCTGTGTCAGAGATTCTCTCTTAAAAACACTGTGTTTCATTCCTGTCTCCAAAAAGATCTCATCTCTGGAATTGTTTAAATAGTACTTTTCTTTATCAGGATTTTTATTCTATATGAATCTAGAGGTAGTATTTCTCTAATCTTGTATCCTGTATATGGGATCAGTTACGACATTAGTGACCATTCCATATTTCAGTGTAAAAACCATTTAGAAAAGTAAAATACTCTAAAATCACCAGGAAATTGTAATATTAGCATTGTGCTTTCTCAGCCTATACTCACATTCTCTAGTAAAATGGAAACATTGCATTCATCTGATCTGTATCTCAGGTTAATTCATCAATAATATTTTACAATTTTATCTGGTCATCAACATTTTATGTATGTTATTTGCACTTTCCACTGAGTTTTAAAAATAATGAACAATATAAGTTCTAATTTTTATGTTTCATTGAAGCACTGAATAGTCAAACTTAAGCCAAAACATCTCTACAATGAGCAAAGAAAAATGTACAATAAGACCATTTTTAGAGACTACTGTTGAGCTATACACTTCGTTATAAACTTAGATTAGTTTGTAAGATGAAACTTTCCTCCTTTCTACACAATCTGTACTGATACAGGTACACAATCTGTCAGGCAGTAAGATACATTTACATACATTGTTTGTTGTTTACCTAGTAACACTGGCTAATTAATTTTGGAATAGTGCTATCCATCATGGCCAGCAGACAGTGACAATAATAGACATTTCACTTGAGCAAAAATCCTTGCCAATTCTGCCAAAATAAGGAGAGCAAATTGAGGAGTGCAGCCATGAAGTGTTCTCTAATTGACTGGCACCATCCCTGCAGTGAACACGCCTAGAAACAGGTACAAGCCATAGACATTGCAGCACACAGCTGCTGTCTACAGCTCCAGCCCAACAAAGTGTTCTGCTTCATAACTAAATCAAAGAAACTCTCAAATATCTTCCAAACAGGCACCTTTCTCATCTACTCTCTTGTCTGTATTGGCACATTCAATTTTAACTGTAAAAGAGGAGAAATAGATCAATACTAAAAGATTTCAGCAGTAGGCGTGACATAAATCATATAGTTTAATATGTTGTTAGCATTATCTGTGGCAGTGAATGTTTTTATTTTGAAAAATTTCACTTTATCTTGAACAATGTTGGCATAAACAAAATGCATGGAATGGATGAAATGGACAGAAAACAGTAGACTATCCCCAAACCTATTTCCAAGAGTGAGAGGAGATTCTTTGGATGAGTTAGTTGAGACTTTACATGAGTCACAACTCCTAAAAAGTTAGTGGAATTAAATGAATAGTCAATAGCACAGTTTACCCCTCAAAATTAAAAGCCCACTCAGAATCTGTCCGTGATATTTAGTTGTTGGAACACACTGAGGATTAATGAGCACACTGAAATGTACCACCCCGCCTGTTTCAGTGTCACTTGTAGTCAAAATTATGGCATTAACTCACAGGCTCTGCATCCCAGGAACCAGCAAGCAGTGCCAAAGAATCCTTGTTAAGTTATAATTACAAGATTTCTGTTTTGCCTTCCACTTCAGGGGAAGACACATGTGATCTCAACATGCCAGCTCCATAGTATTAGATGGAAACAGGATGGGATCACCAATTAAAACTGGATAAATAATGAAAAATTTTAAATATTTTCTATGAACTGCTCTCATTTTCCAGTGAACAATGCCTGCTGTTTGCCCTAAAAAACCATCTAAAATGGTTTTGCAATTAAAGTTTTACTGAAAAAGAGAATATCTATTTCTAAGGAAATATACTTTTTTGTATCAAAACAAAAATAATTTAAAAAAGATATATCAGAGTAGGTGTGGTCCAGCATCTGATGAAGTATGGTTTAGCTAGTTTTTTATATTTAGTCTTGTTTTCATCACATTACTTGCTCTATGTGAAATTTTAAATAAATGCAGAATTATAAGGGGAATAACTTCCCAGCCTCATGTAGTAGTAGAAAGAAGGCTGATGGCAGTAACTTCTTTTTCCTTACATGCTATAAAACCCTTGAGACATCCATATTAATAATCACTGACAAATGCAGAGAAAAATAATAAAATAAAGACCTCAGTAAAGTTTTAGGAAGAAGGGGACTTATCAATTGTGGAATTCATCTGGGTATGACACAGGTTGCTGCAGACATAAAGCCATTCAAAGTCCTTGCTTCAGGGTTCTGGAGTATAAAATATTCATGGTGTATAATTTTGCATAATTTGTTTAGCTACTGAAGCATGATTTAGTTCCTTGGTGCACAGATACAAAGAAAAAAATGAAGGAAAGAACAAAATATTTGACCGAAACTAAAAATTTGTTAGTATTCTCTTGTGTAGCGTATGAAAACATCCACATGCACTCAAACTAGTCTTCAGATACTCCAAATAAACAAGTGTGTATGGATACCAATACCAAGCCATCTTTGATGTGTTTGGTGTTAGATTCTCAAGCTTTTGTTCATTTACTGAAGACAATGACTTCCCCCCAGCCACAAGCTGTACTCTCAGAAATAGATCTGAGCTGAGCATAGACAAACTTCAGACTCAGAAAGGATTTTCTGTATTTACCAGCTCTAGGCTACTTCCTACTCGCTCAAATGCTCTGCATACAAAGAACAAACACAGCTATGAAGAACCCAAGCAGTGTTGTGGATAGAGTATTCAAAGGTACTGGTATGTAAGCCAGATTTCCCTTTGAGCTAAATCTAATGCCAAATGAACTCTGCAATTCAGAACACAAGCCACACACTTTATCCTGGATTTGCAAAATCAAGCGCAAATGGAGGGGTGCCCATGATAAATCCACATCCTCTTTTTTTTGGTGATTCTGCACCAAAGTCTCAGTGACTAGATCCAAAAAGACACCACAATACAAGAGCAGGTGCTCCTTCCTCTTTAACCACTCTTGTTTGTTTTCAAACAAGAAACTTTACTCAGCTGCATAATAAAACCAACTGGCCTACGCTTCCAGTGCTCACACTTAAAAATACAACAAAGAACAGACAGGGAAGGGAAAGACTGGCAACAAGGAAAGGAATTTTTAATTTTTTTTACTGAATTTGTGTGTTCTGCTTTCCAAAAATTGATTATTTGAAAGAGTTAATTAAAAAGTGTAACTTTTTTCCATATACAGAGTCAAAAAGATTACTGACAACATTGCTGTGAATCAGTCTGCTAATTGCCATTTCAACATATACATATGCACTCCCTTGGAAACACCTAAGTAAACACATCTGGATAGAAAGTTATTAGAGGGACTTTTAAGATAAATATCTTGTGAGACTGACTTTTCACTGTTACAATACTTTTACAACCATCACTAAATCATAACAGACTTCATACTTTTAAATAACAGTAACATCTCTCTTCTTTCCTCTCTTACTCCAAACACATTTCCCTGGGAGTTCAGCCTCATCAAGAGCTTTCGGATCAGGACTTTACCAAATATGCCGTACAAATAAAACTACAAACAGTAACATGAATCATATCTAAAGAAAAAAGTCTCAAAAGTTAATGAGGGAGCTAGGCTCTCCATTTCTCTAAAAAAATAGATCAAACAGAACATTTAACTACATGTAGACCTTCTCAGCTATCCCATATTAGGTCTTATGAAACTTGCCTGGAAAAATACAGATGAAACACAGATTGACAGATGTACTGCTCTGCTCTTTCACTTTAGCCACTGATTAGCCACAGAGAGCTGCTCTTTCCTATCACAGCACAACAGAACCCAACGCTTTGGAAAAGAAAAGATTAAAATCCTCATAAAAAAGGGTACATGCATCTAATTTTGAAAGACACTGTTGAATTCTGATGACTTTTTTGTATGGGAAATAACTTCTACATATTTATTTGCAATCCAAGTTTCCTTACGTAAAGAACACTATTCCTGTCTACTATACCAGTTTCAACAAAACTATTATGTCATAATCTGAGGCCAGATGAGGAGGAAAAAAATACCAATAATTGAAACATGTTTTGACTTTCCTGGTATGTAAAAAAATGTGAGACAGGAAATGTGAACCCCAAATGAGCTTTTGCCCTGCTACTGCCAGAGGGAACATAATCTTTTCATGCAAAATTATTTTCTTACCATTTTTAATTCATGTAAGGTATGTAAACCAGATAGGAAGGGAAGGCAGAAAGAGTAAACACACCATAGAAATTCCTTAACATTGTCTTCACAGTCCCTAAACAGCAGATCAAACTTGACCATTTCCGAGCAACTGCTTGCCAGTGCTGCCTTTGTACCTCAAGAAGCTCTGGGAGCAGGCATTAGCTGGGGCTGGCCCAGCAGCAGCAGCCTCTGTGCTGCCTGCATTTAGCGCCCGTTTGCGCAAGCGGAGAACGACAGCACATAACACAACAGTTATTTAAGGTCCTTTGGAAAATCACGTCACCACTGCTGAGTGTTTCCATACCTCAGGCTATATGAAGACAAGTTAAATCTTGCTGATTCCAAACTCTACCATTTTTGCTTTATTTCGCTGTGATGGGCAGGCTGGGAGTCACCCAAGACAATGAACGTCGCCATAGCCCTTCTTCATGGTAAACACATAATTTCCCCAGTGATCCAGTAAGCAATAACAAGAAGTTATGTGTAGTACATATAGTGTTTCTATTCCCTTGGGTTTAATATGGCTCACAGTAAAATTGATTTTCTGCAATCTTGCAATAAACCTCATCAAAGTAAATGAAACCCACGCTGGTTTTTTATAAAGTGATTGGATTTGGTGTGATAAATTAACCCTCACCATCAGAGAGACTCCCAATAATGCACTTACTCAATTAAACTCCTCCAGACTCTGTTTAGATTTTAATTTTTCTATAGGACTTATCTAACTCACTCAAAGCTTCCAACTTAATGCTTACAGAAAGGATAGCAGCTGAAAACCATTCTCTCTTCTCAGACTAAATAGATCAACACGATTTATACTTGCTGAGCACTTGCTTGACACTATTCTCTAATCTATAAAAAAAACACTGATAGCTACTCATATGCTATGGGAGCGAGCAGTAGGAAAAAAATTACTTTCTACTTACTAAGAGTTCCTAATCAAACACCAGGAACTGAGAAGGATTTAATAATTTTAAACTTTTGTACACATATGAGATCAACTTTTGTAAGAGATGCTAGGGAAAAATCCAATGGATATCCTGCAGAAACCTACAGAAGCTTGGCTCACACTGCACTATCTCTTCCCAATAGATGATTTTCATCCAAAATAATCACCTAGATTTACCTAGTCTTTTGCCAGTATTTCAGTTATTCCACTGTTCATCTGCCATTTCAGCAGGAGGTAAAAATGCATAAAAAAAAAAGAAAATTTCAAAGTGACCTTCCCTAACATTCCTCAACAGCCTCTAGTGACTTCATCAAATAAAAAAGTGTCTGATGTCTATTCACAGCTACTGGGCAATATGTATGAAAACTATTCTTGTTGTCATATTTATTCCTGGTTAAATGAAAAAATTATTCATTTAACCAGGAGTAAAACCTCTGAGATTTTTTTTTCTCATTTCCCAGACTGTCTGGGGAAAACATGCTGCAGTAAACAATCATGCCCTATTTTATTCCTACTTAAATGAATTATCATAATAATAATTACTAACAAAAACATCTGGTTTCTGCTCAGCACAGACGGCAAATTCTCTGACACATTCCTTGCATTTCTCCTTCTTCTTAGTCTCCAGGCTGAGGGTCTCAGGCTTTTTTTAGACTAGCATACATGCCAACCACACAGCATGCCTGATGGTATAGATTTATGAAGAGACTCCTGATGACTATGAAATGCTTCCTCTGTTTTTTCTGCCTCCGGAAAATTATGCCTTCATAATAATATCTTCTCTTTAGAGCATTTCCCTGCTTTTTAAACAGATGACATTTGCATGTAAACAAGTTCTTGCTGTTTTTCTTCACTACTGAGCAACAGCCAGGGAAAGTAATGTTCCCTTTGACATCATATTGGCCTGCTATTTTAGAATGATCCTAATGTCACTATTTAAGGTTTTGAATAAGAAAACAGGGCTAAGCAACAGAAGCAATTTAACTTTCAATTAAATTAATATTTCTACTATACAGTGTGGTCTTATTTTTGTGGAAAAGAGAAAGAAAATTTCAAATCAACTAAATTACCAGTGTAGGACTTTGAACAGTACTAATATTAAGTACATTAACAGTACCAGATTTTGCATTTCTATAATGGTTTTATCAGAGGTTATACAATCGTGGCTCCTTGAGTTGCTCTGCCTCCACTGAGCAACGCTGAAATGGAAAGGAGCGCTCAAACTCAACAGCAGTCATAGTCTAAGCAGCACAGCAGCATGAAACAGTAGGGGATGGGGAGAGGACCACATGAAGAGAAATACTACCTGCTGTCATGATCTTTTTCTCAAGGTCCCAGAGAATGTAAGGCCCCTGAGGGTCTCACTGGGTTTTAAGGGGTGATATGCATGAAGAAGCTTAGACAGGGCCCAAAAAAGGTTAAGAAACCATCAGACAAGAAAGAGCTTAACATATCACCTAGGAGCCATAAGATTTAAAATGCAAATCCCAACTTTGGGGAGCCATTCAGCATCTCTGGCCACTGGAGTTATGCAGAGCTTCTCAAAAGGAGCAGACAGCTCTAGTGGGGGGACGGGCATTTACTTTCACAGTGTAGCTGCAGCCCAGTCTGTTCTGGACAAACTCTGCATGCAGCATGGCCTCTTACAAAAGAGTCTGCCTGAGCTGTTGCTGGCATTTCACCTTCATTTAATGGCCACATTTCTCACCTTTCATCTTCTCCAAGTCCTTAGCCTGCGGAGGTGCCTTTTCCCAAGCACAGCAGGTGGCCAGGGTGCCCATAGCCATGGTGGGAGCACACAGATTGATGCTTTAAGTTCGAGCTTTGGGCCCAAAAAAAGTATAAACAACAGCGAATTGAGGAAGAGCAATCTGAGAGAATGGGACTTCTTAACCTGAAGCTGTAATTGGACAATTAACCCCAATATGTAAATGGATCAAAACTTATAAAAATTTTTATAAAAGTGAAAACTCCTGACTCAGGGTCCCTCTTGGGTGGAGCCACAGCCAGGCTCTTGTACTGCCCAAGGTGTATCCTTTGATGGCCTTTTAATAAATACCTACTTTATTCCTTTAACACAGTCTAACCTCTCCAGGCAGCCTCTTTAGGCATCAAAATTACTCTGCCCCTGGGGTGTTAAAGGCCACAGCTGTCTCAGGGCTGCTCTGCACTGAAAGCTCTGTTCTGGTGGACACGTTTCAGCTGTACAGAAGCCCTGATCTCCCTCAGTCCTACCACAGTACATCAGGTCACCCCAACCTCATGTCCTTGCCAGAGGGACTCCTACGCCAGAAGCACAATGGGGATTTGCCAGAGCTTGGCTTGTAAACAATTTATTAATATTGAACAAATTTTGGATCTCAAAGTGTTTGAAAAAGGAAATAAATATTCGTCCTCATTTCATAAATGGAAATGAGAAGCACTAAGACATTCAATAATATGTAAGGAGCCAAGAGCAGAGTTCAGGGGTCTGGACTTCTCTATTTGACCACTCCTGCAATGGTCTCCTTTATGTTTTTCAAATAATCTATTTATAGAGGCCATTGGTCTGCTGGCCAATTCCTTCTGAGCTTGGTGATGTAAATATTTGGTTTGGGTTGCCAGTGATCCTGCCCTGCAATCTCTGTGGTATCGCTCACAAAAACCAGTTTAGTTCTATATGCACTGATACAATCAGTACCACCTGTTTTATGTCCCTGTTTGAACCACAGATGCTTTACTTTTCTTCCACCTAAATTTAAGTTAATCCCAACTGCCCATGATATGGTAGATTTGAAAGTTAATAATTATTAGCTCGAGTTTATAAAATCCCTCTTACAGGAAAGAGGCAATTAAAATTAAGAATGTGTTCACTTAATAATAAAAGGCCTACACTAACATATGGGTCAATGTATTTAAATACTTTCAGCAAATGACTATAAATCTTATTAAAACATTTTACTTTCTTTATATTTTTTATAGCCTCCTGTGAACTTCCAAGGTTATTTCCTTGTCACTTTTTCAAATTTTGTAACAGTGAGAAGTTATCTTCAAGCTACCATTAAACACTTAAGAAAAAAACAACCCATACCCTTCCAAACACAAAATACTGCCAGAATTCTACCATGTAAGAACATTTTTAAACCCTTGAGGGAAATATGAGAGAACTGTTATCTGTTATTTCTAATGTTACAGGGACTTGAATATATTTACAGCTTACAATATGTGATCAAGAAATGAGGTTCCTGTGACATTGTATTTGATGTGAAACTTTACCTAGAGAATTACCTTGGGTTCTGAGTATGAGCCAGCCGATTGATATCTAACTGAAGTTTTGTATTAATAGGAAAAGTATGAAATATTTTTCTATTAAAGAATATGCTAAGCATACAAAAATTGTAATTTTTTAAGCTATGATTAATTTGATTCTATTCTGGTTTAAGACTCTTATCTGCAGGCCATGGTAATACAAATAACCTCATGGATTCAACTGCATATGAGTGTCAAGGCTTTAGTATGAAATTATCTGTTCCAAGAAGAAATGAAAATCAAGTGGAAATAGTCTTCATGGTCCTAAAAGAGAAATTAATAAGAGCCAAGCATGAATTTCAGAGGGAAACAACTTAGGATTTATCTTTGCCAATACCAACCTCAGGTTGCTTTCACTTTCCAAAGGAAATGAAAAAAAAACCCACCATATTTTTAATTGCTGTTACGGAATATATCCATTTTACTATGTTGTCTTTCACACAGACAGGACAAAGAGTCCTCTGTTGAGTGGTCTGATTTTTCTACTGCATTTCATAGATACAATTCTAGTGGCATTGACTTAAAAAAAAGGAAGGGGAAAAAAAAAAAAAAGGAGTCATTTTATAGCATTCCCAGACACCTCAAAAATCCATTTCAGTGACCAAGCTTTGGGGCCAAAACCTGTACCCAAGTATATATAGTCAATAACACCAGGTACAACTGAGGGTGCATTCATTGTATTCATCAGTGCTTAGATCCGGCATCCTGGTCCGTTCACCACCCACGTTATTGCATGGAGTGTACCTGTACAAATACAGGGTTCCTCACAGCAGCTTGCACGTTTCATAAAATTTCTACAGAAAGTCTTCATAGAGATGACAGGGAGGAGATAGAAGAAAATGAGGGAGGACAACTGCTTTACTCTGAAGAATCTGCTTAGAATCCATGTATGAAAAATGAAAACAAACAAACAAAAGGTCCTTCTGGATGCAGATATTGGTATGAACAGGCAAGGTTGCAATAACTTCACTTACATTTCTGCTGCACTCTTGCATTTCCTTAGAAAGGATGGTAGGTTCTTCTATTTTCAAAACTAGGAACCCTGTGTATCCCAGCTTCTGTGAGAGCTGGAGACAACCACAGGATCCGTGTGGTATATCAGCAGATATTTCATCTCTACAAAGCAGACAACAGAGAGTGTGATACTAAGAAATTTGCAAAGACCTTCACTTTCTCATTCCAATCCCATAATAAAATTAGATTCAATTAGTGGACATAAATATCCAATAATAACAGACACTACATTTAAATCATATAATGAATAAAAAACATGAAAGATGGAGGCCAGAGATGAGTCAAGCCCAACTGACCCAAAAAAAGATTACTCCAATTGTAACTCATTGTCTCTAAATAGCAATTCTAGAACCTCCACATTTTCTAATAATGCACTTCTGTACACAAAGCATTTTCTTCCTTACTGGCATCACCAGAGCACTCAGCATTGCTGAATATTGAACTGCTTCTATTTATATGCCTAAGCATCGATTTAGGAGCCTATTTTAAGCATCTCAATCTGAAAAGGTTTCCATTTTCTCCATAAGAAAGGACTGAAAGCAGCATTAGGGCACTGTCAAAATGTATAGCTTGAGTAGATTAGTGAGCCCCAGTAAAACTGTATCCAGATGCCCACTCAATCTCTTTCTATCTTCCCATCTCCCTCAAAAGTTCCTTTGATTTCCAGGCTCATGTGAAGCATTCAACATTTACGCTAAGAGCCCAGAACAGAAAGGTTAAGAGGCTGTTAAGAGGCAGTGGAGGGACCATCTCCTTCTCATGCACAGCGGTGAGCCAGGCTGGGTTCCAAGGTGCAGACTGCTGGTTTTGTTCTCTCTCTGGTCAGACATGGGCTGCCCCTTCTGATGAAGCTGAGGCTTCCCAGTTACACAAGCAAGGAGGACATACAACTGCTCTGTGAGGAGCTGGGCTGTGCACGGAGGGGTGCTCTTTTCTGGTCCAAGGACTGGTTAAGGCAATAGCTCTGAAGGCAAATAGCAAGTACATGCTTTAATAGGCCTTGCACTTGATTTCCTGTGAGGAAATCAAGGGCAACATTTGGGGAAGAATTGTGAAAGTGGGAAGTCAAATATACATATTTATTTATTTATTTATTTATAATTAAAAGCAGGAAAGTTTGTAATACAGATAGCAATACATGGATGTAAGGAAGTTCAGATAACGGAAAGGCCAGTACAGGTGAAACAGGAGTAAAGATGGTGTAAGACAGCACAGCTGACTGGCTAATAGACCAGTGGACTTCTAACTGGACTATAATGCAGGAAGATTTCTCAGACAAAAAAAATGTAGGCTGAAAGTGACCTCAATTTTACTAGGAGGTAGAGGGAACATATCTTTAAAAATAGCGACTCAGGAGGGGAAGAGTCCCCTCAGTGAAAAAAATAGATCTTCTGCCCTCAGACAGGGAGAAGAGAGAAAACCTGCCCACACAAGGGGCTTAGCTTCATATGCTGAAGGAAAAGGCATGTCTGGGAATTCAGGAGAAGTCCAGGGTTGCAATGCAGTACCATCACTCTCCAGTGGAAAGAATCATACCCATCTGGCAGTGAGGACAAATCCAAGCAATAAATGTCAGAGCTCATTTGTTACCAAACCCACAGCAGCACTCCCAAGCACATATGACTGCAGCATGGGCCTAGTTCTTACCTACAGAGCAAGAGGCTAATGGAAACATTAATCCCACCAAAGAATATCTGTATTCACTAGGAACCTTATATTATCACTAGGTAAAATGCATGAGCTTAAAAGAACCTTCTCCTGATGTGATTACAGGGTGCAATAAGATTTTTAGTGACTTCCAGAGCACAATCCCTTCTTGAGATTCTCCCATTCTTTCAAAGAGAGTTGGCAGTACAAAGGGACAAGAAAATTGATTCAAGTGTCTTGCCAGGAGACACCTAGATGGACTAGGAAAACGGTGTTGCCTAATCAAGAAATTCAAATAATGAGCCTGATTAATTAGTTTTTAAAATTCATTGTCAGGCTAATCCTAAAAACAATTTACTAGTTATTTTGAGAGAAGTCTGCCTGATTATCTTCTAGGGAAGATATCTGTATTTGAATCATGTGACATACTAACTTTGAATTGGAAAGTATATTTAAATATATAAATAAATGGCAAAGCTCCTCTGTGCAATTGCTCCGACAGAGATTGCAGCAACTTTTCTCAAATGTCTGCAGCAGGGAAGATACAGACTCTTCCCTCTCCCCCACTTCTCTTTCTTTCATCTATAATTTCAGCAGCTCCTGCCCAGACTAGGTAAGATAATGAACTGGACATTAGACTGTCAGATTTGGCATTTGCTGTTCCAACTCGTCACTGAATAATTCCTTTCTTAAGACCTGAATTTCTGGTAATCTTGTCAAGAAACCTTGTCTTACACATGCCTCATTTTCTCCAATACCAATCTTCTATGTCACTGCTTTCTCTTCCTGTTTTTCCTCTTTAGCCACTATTGCTGCGCTTCCAGAGAATACCTACCCTTCCACTCATCTAGACTCTTCTGCATCCTACTTTCACAAATTTTCCCACAATGTCTTTCCTAGACCCATCAAACCATCCTAGGCCTCACTGTTCTTTTTAACTCGGTTTCATGACCTGGCCTACAGTTCACCAGCTGCTCTGCCTCTCTAAAGCTGCCTCATTCCCAAGTATATAAACCAAATGTCTGCATTCTCCTCTTTCCCTCAGTATTTTATTGATGTCAGAGTAGGTCTCCATCTCCTGACATTATGTGAAAGCTCTTTACCAAGAGAGTAGCGAAGACCCAAAGGAGAGTCAAAAAAAAAGTGTGACCCCTATCCTAAATGCAAATGCTCAAAGGAAACCGTGCCCAGCTTGGTTCAGCACAGCCCAGCAGAATACTGAGGGGAAATAGTTGATGCCCTGAACAGAAAATATATCCACATTGATCTTGATTATGAGGTTAACACAGAAAGAGGTTAACAACTAACAATATCTCTTACCATGGGATTCATTATAAGGTCAAAAGAGCTGGCATTTCTGGGACAATGGATGTATTAGTGTGACATATCTTGCTACACAAAAAAGGGGTTGGATTGCCAGCGCTAAGATGCAGGAGATCCTCTGCATTTTTAATACACTGAACAATGCAGGGGTCATGTTTTTTTTGCTTTTTACTGTGGGATTATCAACTTGATTGTCTAAGAATGAGAACATCTCCTGGAAAGAAGACCTTATCTGTCATCTTGGGAATTGACATAAACTGCCAATGAATTCATCTGCATCTGCTAGAGCATGATCAAGTCATCACAGGATGAGGATTTTACCTATGTAAAAATAAGCAAATACAAATTAAGCATCTACCTGAGTCTCCTGACTTGCTTTATCAAATTCACAGCTGTATGGTTCCAGATGAAGAAGCAGAGATATTAGTTTTCTTATTAATTTTTCTATTTCAAAAAATGTGGAAGACTGAAGATTGTAACTTATCTGAAGATAGAGGACAGGAGGGAGGAGGAAGTAGAAGGATAACATACCAGTGAAATGTTGACAGTTTTCTATTTTTTGCCAATTGTTGCTAAAATGACAGACAGTGATTTTTATGAAATGTATAATTCACAGGAAAATTGCCTAGATAACCACGTTAAAAATGCTTTGTCTTTCCTAACAACATTATGCAGCAATCAGTAAAACTCAAAGTACATAATACAAACTGAAAATGCAAGAAAACAAATCTTTTCTTTTCCCCTAAGTCAACAAACTCTCTGAGCCCAAATAAAGTTCTTGGCTTTCTTTCAAACCTTCACAGCTTCTAATCAATAGTTTAGTCATACGATGAAAAATGATGTATCCATATTCTTCACCACTGACATTTGCTAACTGTCTCCAAGGTCGCATTGATTGTCAGTTGTTCAGTTTACCCAACTTCTGTTTTGAGCCAAATAATATGATCTTTGTTTCATTAATATTTAATAGTAATTTAGATTGTGCCAGATGATCTTAAAGCTCATTTAAATCAGCTTGAAGATAATATTAAGCTTTCTTCTAGTATAATCTATTACCATAAATGATTGTGTCATCTGCATATAAATGGTGAGTTGAATATGATAATGAAGTGCAAAGATTATCAATATAGAATGACAAATGCATCTGACTTAAAATAAATCCTTCAGGGACCCATTTATTCTGTTTTTAGTGGTAAAAGATGCATTGTTTCACTTCAAGTATTCTACAGAAAACATAAAGGATTTGGATCATGAGTTATAATATTTATCCTGTGTGAAAAAAGAAAATAAAAATTCCAAATTATACAAGATTCTCTTTTCAAGTGTGGCAATAATAGATTGTATAGATCTCTACAGTTTATGTGCTTTCATACATCAGTCTTTGATCAATTATTATGGTTTTTTTTTGGAAAGAGCAATTACAACAAAGAATGTGTTTTTATTTAGACCTGGTTTAGTTCATGTTTGTTTTTCACTAGCAGGTCACTTAAATTAGTTCATTTCAATTACTGTTAAATGCCTTGCCCATTAAGGAAAAGTACCTGAATGCAGTTTACAGTAGGAGACCCAAAACTGTTTCCTCTAAAAACAACAGCTGTGAGGGCTGCAGGGAAACCCTGTTTAGCAATAAGGCTGCATTTAAAATAATTAAATTGTCAAATTCTCTAGACTCACGGATTTAATCAAAATGAAGGGAAAATTTCAGGGTCAAAAGGAGCTATTACAACAGTGAGAAATACTAATAAATACATTAAAATAGTTAAAAACAGTTGAAGATAATGTAAGTGCATTTACCAGCAGATATTGCCGAAGGACATTGTCATGACATGACAATGAGGAAGTAAACAGAGAGGTGAAAGGAACCATGAAACTCACACTCGGTGAGAGCTGGAAGAACAGATGTACTGGATCCGCAAGCCCTCTCTTTTGCTTTGCTGAATCTTCCCACTCAAAATTTCAGGTGTTTTGATATCATAGTGACCTTAATATTTGCAAAAATTTACGTATTTGAACTAATCATTCAGCTGGGGTGGAAGTACTTATGGAAAAAGATCCATTTTGGTCTCCTAGCATCTCAGCTCAGAAGCTCTCAGCATTTGTTCTGGCAGATTCATCTGTTGCAATAAATTGGTTATAAGCAAATCTGGACTAGAAAGTGGTAGTTTTATTTATTCAAGAATAAATTCTGGTAAAGCCTTGTAAATGTGATCATGGGAGTAAGATATGGGAAAGCAAGACCAAGTTACAGAAAGGACTGTAAATTAAATGAAGAGAACTCCTAAACCCAGAAAATTAATTCTGCAATGTGGCTTCTATGGAATCCAGTGTTCAAGCATATTCAAAGAGTTTTGAGAGTGAACAGGATTTCTGGGTGTATGCACCACACTTGGGGATGGTTTCTGGTCCTTGTGTGGACCAGAAAGGAATTTTCTTTTCTTTCCTTAGTCTATCATTTTCTTCTGGAAATTGGATGACACAAAAACCAGGATGTAAACAGACTACAGCTGTGTTTCCAGTGATGCAAAATTCTCAGATGAATGGTGTCCTGCTCACACACAAAGGATTAAGCTATTCATCCGATTTAGGATCAGGAGGACATCTGTTCTCCAAGTCAGATTAGCAGGGATCAGAAGGGTTTTATTTGTCCTAACAGTAATTTAGAGCATGATCAGCTTCTTGGGATCACACAGAAGTTAATTTTATAAATATTTTGCTAGCGCACAGACCTGGAAGACTAGAAATATCCTCCACTCCTGCTTTCTGCATGTGACATGGTACAGGTGCAGCTTTTAGATTTTTACTACAATTCTAAACTTCTCTTAAGTGTTGAGAATTATGATATGTGGTGTTACAGGATGATTTATGGATGTTTCTGAACTAGTATGTACGGTATGTTTGTCTGCCAGAACAAGACAGGAAGGGTTCAGTTGCCCAGATGCTGCCTGCTCATCCCGCATTCCTACTCACCTACGCATACGTACATCGAGTGCAGTGTGCTCAAATAAACTCCCTGTTATGCCAGAGATGTCCAAGGTTCAGGAATTAATATCAAGTCACCTTTATAAATCGGATCCTACCGGAAAACTTCCCACACATACACCCCATAAATTATAAGGCTACGTACATCTCAACAGTAACACTACTGTATAGTAGATATAAAAGCATGAGCACAGACAGATTGCTCTCTTTGTAAGGGACAAAGGGTGCACAATCCAACGTAGAGAGATGGTTTTTCAGTCCGTATAACTTTTTCTGTACCAATTTTTTCTGATTAAAAATTTGAATGCAGCTCAACGTCAGCTGGAGCGCAAAGCAGTGTGAACATGATGAATGGTTATGAAAGCAATCTTATAAAGTAGAGCTATTTATTCTTTGACTTAGATTCGGAACCAATGATAGATTTTTTAGTCTTTTTAGCATGTAGAGTTGTAGCATTTTACCTCATTCACGTTGTTCCCTTAAGAATCAGCTAGGACACTGATGATAACTTTGAAGAAAAAAAGTCACCAAACCAAACAACTTGTTTAAGCTCATCATGTAAAAGATTTTGATGGTATAGACTGCAGAAAGGTCAAACCTTCAATCAGTAATTTATCTTTCAAATTAAAAAAAGCCTCTCAATCCTGAAATTATAGTATTAGCTCTTAAAAGAGAAAATACAACCAAGGAAACTTTTCTTTTGTTGGTTTCAAGCTCCAATCCAGACTACCTGGGTAGATACTAAAATTGTTGTCACGTCATGGATACCTGGTGTCTCTGTAAATTAGTTCAGTAAATATCACCTCAAACTCACAGCAATCCTTTATAGTAAGTGAGAGGATGTACAGGCAACAAAAAACCCCACATGGATCCTGAAAGTCCACACTACTTACTAAACTTCTATTAGTAAGAAGGAAGGACTGTTCCTTTTTGGGACTTGGTAAGCATGCTTCCACCACACAGTTAACCCAGGCTCTCGCTCAAGCACCTGTAATCCACAAAGGTAACCCACTGACAAAAATTGTAAGCAATTTATAAGTCCAGACTGATTTTTACAGGCTGGAACTTAGAGTCACAGGTGTACCTCAGACTCAGAGGTGAGTACTATACAATGAGAATGAAAGGGGAGCTGGAGAGGACTAGTGTCCTTGATCTTCCTGCCCCATCTCCTGCAATACTTAAGAGATGAGGAGACAAACAACACATACAAGACAGATTTCTATCAGATAGGTTAGAGAATAGCAACTTTCTCTAACTGCCATCACCATCCAACTGTGAGGGAAGGATGATTTTAGTAGTTGTGTTTTCTGTAGCACCAATAACTATGACAAAGAAGTCAAGGAGGTCAGAGAAGACAGTATTTCATTAATCAAGGTGAGTGAAGAGGAGGACTTGAACAAAACTTTGCAGTTCTCTGAACAACATGAAAAAAAAGCCTGATTCTCATGGTAGTGGTCTGGGGACACATTAAAATTCAGAATAAATCCAGATGGCAAGGACAGGAAAAAGGAAGAGCTGGAGGCAATTTACAGGCTACAAAAGCTCCAGTGACAAAAGGTTAGGGGTACTGGGACAGTCTACTAATCTGCCAATCAATGTACAGCTTCTATTTAATGCTCTGAATATCTTTAGTACTTTGATACTCAGCAAACCAATATGGATCAGAACTGCTTTGTGGGGGAGAACTTCACCATGGTGGAGAGGGCAAAGCTGGGAAGTCAGCTGAAATGGCTGGTCTTATTCTAACAGGCCACAGCTTTAGTCACTGGCCTCTAGTGACATCTGGCAGCACTCTGAAGAGTCAGAACTCACACCATTTCGGGAAAAGTAAGAAAAATATGTAAACTGGTTTAAATGAAAGTATGTACTACAAAGGGTCTGACACTTACAGGTGCAACAGACTCCGCAAAGAGAAGTAAAGGCAGAAGCTCAGCTGGTTAATGACCAGCGCTAAAAATGCCAAGATTGTGGGTTCAATCGTTCTATGGGCCATTCACTTAAGAGTTGGACTTGATAATCCTTGTGGGTTCCTTCTAACTCAGAATATTCTGTGATTCTCTGACATTCTGGAAACTGTCTGAACATCTCTGAAACTGACATCTCTAAAAACACTGTCCGGATCTTAAAAGATCTTCAAGGAAGGAAAGAATATCAAGGAAAGATTTTTTTTTTTCCAGGTACTACTCCTCATATGCCAGGAACTCTCTCATGCTCTCTCTGTGTGACACAGCTCTATTTGTCTTGCACCTATCTGAGCAGAGCTAAATAGAAATCAGTCATCATCAGTGCCCCTTTCCCTCCATTTCCCAGAGGAGAGTGCTTGCAGAGGTGAAACCAGGGATGGTGCTTGAACGCTATCAAAGCTCAGTTTTACTCTAGAAGCAAAGAGGCTCATCTGGGGCTGGGCCTAATGCAACTGAGAAAAAAAAAGGGACAAAGGACTGTGGGAAAAAGTCCTAGAGCTTTTCAATTTATTAACGTAATCTCACTGCTACAGAAATACAGGTCTACCTCGCAAAACAGGGGCATGAAGGAAAGACTTCAGTGGCTTAAGTTGCTGCTAAATGAAATGCAGATTGTATCTTTGAGAGAAGACAAAATGTGTTCTTGAACCTCCATTGACTTACTCTACTCCAAATTGCCTACAACAGGTGGCAGAGCCTAGATGCAATGTATTTTGTACCTTGCAACAGCTGTGAAGAGGATACTGACTGAAATGTTAAAGAGATACTGCTTGTTGCAACTGTCTCACATGACCAAGAGCAGTTCCAGAATTCAAAATATTTCCTTGTTCTGAAGTTAAATTGGGCTACTGTGACATTCATTCTGCAATTTAATACTCAAAGGCTATGAGAGACAAACAGATAGAAAGGAATGGGAGGAGAAACCTGCAACATTTTCCACATTTTGATAGATGTTTTGATATGATATTACAAGACCAGGTAAAGCAATTTTAATATTTCAGACTTCAGAGGCCAGTTTTTCAGCTAGTGCAAGGTGGTGGTGTAGCTCTGTTGACTTCAGCTACAATTATTCACATCAGTCAACAGTTGCTATATACACCCTGTGTAGTCCCATACTTCCAGCTCCATCCAAACCAAATTATAATGGCCAAATTAGAAATCTAGCTAAAACTTCTGTTAACTGACTTCCAAAGTAGAAGCCAAAACAGCTGAATAACACCAGACTGGAGTATCTAAAACTAAAGGGGTTTTCCCATAAATAATCAGGGGAAATCAAAAGGAGGAAGTGAATGAATGAATGATTGAATCAGTGAGCTTTATTTAGAGGCCTTCACAGAACCATCTCTTTTTGAGTAACTTGAACATAATATATATTTTTTCTCAGATTAATACTGAAGGCTACCCCACAGAAATGCACCAGTTCATTACCATCATCAGAAAACAATGCAACATATATGGCATCTTAGAGAAGACCATAAATACACTTTACAGTAACTCCTTTGTCTATACAAAGCTCTTCCAAATGGAAGGACCCAGAACTACAAGAGCTCAGGGGTTTTGTGTTGTCCTTTTTTTGTGTGCATGTATGTGTTAAATAAGCATTCTAAATCTGTTTTTTGTAATTGGCAATGAAATTGTAAGAATCAATACATACTTTCAAGAATATAAAGTTAATTTAAAATACAGGACTACATTTATATATAACAGTTTATCTGCCTTCTATATTATAAATAAATCTGGGCAACTGTCCTAGTACCCATTAATGTTCAATATAACTGTTTTCAAAGATTAAATATCCTACAACTTGATAAATTAAATACACTTATTACATTGTATATATATAAGATGCATGATATGTTCTGTGCATAAAAGATCAATGGATGCGTCTATATTAAATATAATTTTGAAGACAAATATAATTCATAATTTAATTTAATCCACCTTAAATTGTAAATGTTTATTCACTACCCAGAAATTAATCTCTTTAAAAAATGTGTGGATTTACATTTTCCTGCTACCATCACTTATTTTCCTACTTCACCCTAATACTAAAATAAATAGATTTTAGAAAGCCTTATAGGAAAAAAAAATACAGATATATCAAGATTTTTGATACATAGCTTCCACCTGTATTGTAAAATAGTAAAATAGTTACTATTTCTTCATTGATACAGCATTTTTCTCCTTCAAAAAGATACTTAACAACCTTTCCTCACCAAAAAAAAATGAACAAAAGTAAAGGAAACCACTGAGATTGAGTCAGCTGTAGCACAGTGACAGTCAGAGGATCAGTGGTAAGCAAGGAAAGACTATGGCTAAATTATGGCCGCATGGTCTTCATGAAACTCAACTCTTTTGAAGTAGACCCCCTGATATCATAGGCATTTTCAGTTTGCAATAAAAGAGGAAACAGAATGGTGGTCACGGCAGATAACAGGTTACAGATTATTTGTTTTAATTCTATGTACTCCTACTCTGTATCCAATATGGTCCACTTAACAAGCCACTTGAAGAATCTTGACATGCAAATGGCCTTCAAGTATTTAAGCCAGTACTTGCCCTTTTCCAAAAAAATCAAACTCCACGCTGATAAGGTTCCCTCACCTCTGCAGCAAAACAGGACCAATTTCAAAATATGTGAAACACCACTTCGAAGGCACCTTTAAAGTAGCCTTGTTGATTTATTGGTTGGACTCAGATCTCAAAGTTCCTCCATTTAGTAAGCTTTTCTTTGAAGTACTTCTGTTGCATTTACTGAATTTTTTCACTTATGTGTTTAGATAAACTATTAAAATACCAGAGAAAAAATAGAGCAGTTCCATCAAAACGACACATCAGATTCAATCAATGTCTATGAATAACCTCCAATATTTTTTCAATAGTGCACCATCAGTTTTGCACTTAGGCTACCATTCAAAAATCTTAAAAGTATCCAGACATTCCACAAATCCCTCAAACCACACATGAGATCCAACCAAATTAACTCATTCCCACACATCATCAGATCAGCTCTCTCCATTTTATAGCTTCCAAAACACGCAACTTTCCCTGTGGACAAGGCTGCCCTCTCCATCCTGCTGCTTGCAACAAGAGCTTCTCCATAGCAGGGTGCTTTGAGAAGCACTCTGCAGAGGTGCTGTGGCCACCACAGCTGTGTCACCAGAACATTTGACCTGACCCAAATTAAGGGTCTCATCCTGATGTAGGAACCTTTCACATATTCCCTGTATATATGTTACTGAAAAATGAGCAATACAGAGTTCTTCTTGTACCAGCAATAAAGAATTCTCAGGGGAATTGAGAATCCTTGAGCCTACAGGTTGTTTTCCAGTATAATTTACTGCAGGCTGAAAGCTGGCTACCCTAGAAGGTGACTGTGCTTAGCATCTTGAACCTTCAGAGCCTCCAGGAATAAAATGAGAATAAAGTTATTTCTCTAATTCCTGGGAACGTGAAAATCAAAACTGCAAGGCATGCAACTTACAAGGTAACAGGGATGATAAACATTTTATAGAGGGCTGCATGAAAAAATAATTTTGACAAATAAAAGATTTTGGTTTAACACTCCCTGGCTACTCACAAATGTTCATTGAAAAAAAGTGTAAAATGCAAGGCTAAGAACCCCAAAGTTTAAACAGCCCTAATTGTATTTACTTCAGCTTTTACTCTCCTAGCTGGGGAGCCCATTTAGGATGTCGGTTGATCTTACATACAGTAAAACATACACTACAGGACAGTAAATGGAATTACAGATTAGAGTATCAGCTTCTGAATTCTCTACTGTTAAGTAGGCTTAAAAGTGAACTTTATTGTTAGGTGGTTTTAAGGTGGGTTTTTCTGTGTCTAATTTCGGAACTATTACGCACATGTACATTCTTCTAAAACTGCCAGGTAACTTGGTTCACTTGTGAAACTGAAATGTAACCTTTAATTTTACAGTCTATACTTTAGAAAATTATGCCTTTGAGTGGCTGAGACTTTTGGAAGGTGGGAGTGGTACACTAACCACATAAGAAGTGGAATGTCACAAGACAATTCTTTGTGCTGTGAATAATGAGTCAGGAATACAGTTATGAAAAGCACATAACTCACTCTTTCATCAACATGCAGACTCTTTCCTAAAGCTATTCTCATCTTCTTCTTCAGCCACTGGTAAAATGCATAGACAAACTCAGATCCAGTATAAACAAATGAAATGTAAATGTCAGTGTGGTTGCAGCTATCTTCCCTAGAGCTGATTTTGCCACAGGATTACGCTGAATGTAAATAAGAGGGAAAGTACAGCACTTCGAAAGAAACACATCAATTTAAATGAAATAAGGCTACTTATTTTATCTCACAAATCATGATCCAAATCAGGTGATCTGGCTTTCTGGGAAACAAGTCCTGAAGAGCAATGAGTATTTGCCTTTTGTGACTTGAAAATCTTTGGACTAATACACAGCCCATTATTTGCAACCCGACTGAACAACAGCCCACTGTTGGGCTCTTGTCACCTGTCCCTTTGGTGTCTGGTTTACCTTGCTAAACAGAGCATCCCCAGAAGCAGATCTCCCTGGGAGCATAGACAAGTAGATACAAGATGACTGCCAGCCTCCTACACTCCAGGGATACTTAATCCAGTCTCTGTAAGCATGTACATAGACACTCTCCCCCTCCCCAGACGCCACACCCGGGAACAGCTGAAAGAACAGGCCTTAACTCTGCTGTAACTTGTCCAGCATGTTCAGTTTTGTAGCCTCCATTTGACTCAAACAAGGTTTAGTTCTGATTAAACCTGTCACAGCTGGTTTGCTTCCCTAAACAAGACAAAAAATTTATTGAAGCATCTCACTGGTGTTTTCTAAAACTTCAAAGACAACCTTGAACGAGCAGGACAAGTTTATACAGCTATAAGTATTACTGCATTAATATAATCTTTCTATCTTCAGGAAGAAAATATATAAGAACCATTATTTATAGTATGTGGTGGTGCTAGATTTTTTTAAATCACAGAAAACCTTGTTCTTAATAGCATGTTTTCCCTGAAATTAGCATTAGCACTCTTTTCCTTCAAAAATCTGGGCTAAGTAAGAGCCTGTATAAGTCTCATTTTAGGTTTGGGTCTCAGCTCTTTAGAAATTTTTATTTGTGATTCTTGAAATATCTTTCAGCCTGCTCCTTCTCCCTAGAATATTTTCTGGGAAATATATACATAGAGAGTTTTCCAAATAGACTGTTTTAATTCTGTTGTTAGATACTGAACACAATTCTGTCCAAAATACAGGTTTTTTTGGGAGATGTGGTTACAGATGGACATTCTGGGCCATGGATTGGTCTAGGTTGCTTTGACCCACTGATGACAGACCAGGCACACCTCAGTCCCTTTCACAGGTTGACAGTGCAAAGATGGCCCTGGAACAGAGGCTTCTGCAGCACCAGATGAAACAGGACTTGTGATTATTTCTAAAGTAATTGTTTTATATAAGATATTATAAATAGTAATAATATTTATATTTAAGTAGCTAAGGTTCCAAATGACAAGATCTGATCAGTATATAGTTTGTAACTCCACACAGTGATACAAGGGTTGTTTTGTGAGCACACGTAAACCACGATTAGAGCTTCACATTGCAATATTTATATTGAAGCCTAAGACAGTTATCAGGCAACACACTACCAGGACCTGACATCTCTGACACTGGTAATACCGAGCCATCAGCATCAACAGAACAGTATCCTTCTTGTTTGATACTGTTTTAAGGCAAGAGTATGACAATTATACAAGGAGAAACATGTAACAAAAAGAAGGCTCAGTGCAATCACCAGAGTGAGACAGTGGTTGGCAAGACCCATGAGGCTGAAGACACAGCTGGCACTGGGGGGGACCTGCAGTACCCATCTTTCTTCTCTCAGTGTGAGGCAGCACTGGACACGAATGAACAAACACAGACCCATCCAGCATGCAATAATAAAATAAGGAGAGAGATCAAATCAAAGAAAGAATGCAGACATTTTATCCCATTCCCCTAAGCACTTGATTGTTAAAGCTGCTGTGATTGCCTTAGGCAAAGTTTGACCCACTGACTGTCCTGAAATCAAATACAGTGGTACATTTTTGAAAAGTACAACCACTATCCACACATCGCAGACATTTTTCAGGGACATTTAGTTAAGTAAACTGCCATGGAATAAGCACAATTACATTTTCTCCTCCTACATTACCCTGCAACTCAGTCACATTCTGGTTTAAACATTTGACTCACTTCATTTTTATGCTGGTTGTTCATTCTATAATCCAACTGTTACATGTTTCATTCTCTTTACTTATTTCCTTTTGCAATCATCCTAGGATAGGGACTAATTATTTTAATAGCTCTCATTACAACATGTTGGTGCATTAGCTTTTCTTTTTTAAATGGAGTTACATTTATACAACCTCTTTATTTTTTTTTATTCTCACTAAACCACTAGCAAAATGGCAAACTCCCATATGAGTTATAGAAAAAAACAGTGCTTTTAGCAAACTTTTCAACAATAAATCAGGAGAATGGAAGTGAGCATGATCATAGGGTTGGAAAGACTCACGCCCAAGGAATTAAAAGGATAAAAAATACCGCAACATCAGTGCATTTAAGTACACTTAGTAGGCTTTAAAATCAACAAATGCTTGAAAATGGAACAAGTCTAAAACTACTTTATCAAATGTATTTATACAAGCTTGAGAAGGACATTTGGATACACCTTATGATAACAGTAAATGTTAAAAGGTAAAGTAAAATAACCCTGCATGTAAAATAGCCACTGCATGTGTAATCTTCTGAAGGTCTTCCTCTCCAAAGTGAGCAATTTTGATGATCAAACAAGTTTTCCCTTAGCCACATCTTCGCTGTCTGCACAGCCCTGATTATAATTAGTCCCTTATGCAAATGGCATATCAAGCCTTGGGAGGAGAAGCGTCTTGGAAACGAAAAGGAAGTTCCTTGAGAAAATATCAAGAGATACAGAGAGGCGTCCAGATTCTTGGACAGAACAGATATTTGCACTGCTGGCAGAGCTTACAGACCTCCTCTGCCATGTGGATCCATTTGTTGATGCCTGTGCCTGCATCTGTGTCTGTGTCACAGACACACACCTGTCATTCAGAGAAGAAAGGTTCACAGGTTCCCCTGTCAACCTCGCCCCATCTTTGCTCACCCTCTTAAAAGCAAACAAACCAACCCAGTGCAGACTCAAGGAGGAATGCAGACTGGTAGAGATCCCTGCTCAATGCAGGGCTACCTCAAAATGGCACAGGACCTTTTCCCATGGAGTCTCGAGGGTCTCCAGAGATGGATTTTCTGCAGCCTCAGTTGCAACAGCCTGACTCAGGGTCATCCACCCTCTTTGGGAAGCTGTTTTTCCCAAATTCCCAGACAACTCTGCCCTGGCTCCGACTTGTTGGCTCCTGTGCTCTTCCTCTATGCACCTCGAGAAAAGTCTTCTCTGTGGCTCCTGGCAGGTATTTGAAGGGAAAAAAATTTCATTCCCCTTGCCTGCTCTTTCCTATGCTGCCCCACCCTTGGGCCCTGCTCTGGATTTTCTCCAGGCTGTCAAGATTGGTCTTGTTCCAGGAGGTCCCGGATCTGGACGCACGGAGTTCCAGATGGAGCCTCACGAGCTACTGAGCCGAGGGCCGCGATCCTTTCCCTGTGCTTGGCAGCCACATTTGTGCTCAGGACGTGGTTGGCCTCCAGCACGGCAAGGATCCACTCCTCACCCTGTTCTCCCTCTCACCTGCTGGGCCCCAGCCCCATCCCTGCAGGGCTGGCCCCGGCCTGCAGCCCCAGCTGTGCCTTGAGCATCCTGGGCTTCCCGGCAGGTGACCCCCGCAGCGGGCAGGGCCTTTGGAGTGACAGGAAGGGACCTGTGCCAGGAGCCCCTCTGCAGGGCTGGGGCCTTCCAGCAGCCACCAGCTCCCTCCAAGTCGGTGTCACCTAAGAAGCTCCTCAGGGCAGGTCCTTTTGTCCTGCTGATCAGGTTGTTGCTGCAGATGTGAAGCAATGGCAGCCCCAGAAGTGACTCATGCCAGGAATGCCAGGCATAGTGAGCCTGCAGCTAAGGTATGATAATACTGCTGGAATTTTAAGCCTGATACTTCAGCCATTTTTTTTTTTTTTGCCCATTTTGTAATTCTGAAATTCACATTCCTTAACTTGACTTCAAGAGACAGTACTGAAAGCCTTGCTAAAATAAATTCACTGTTCTTCCCTCATTAACAGAGTCAGTTTTTTCAACACAGAAGGCATTCGTGTTGATCATCTTCAGTTTGTCCTTCAAAATCTGCATTGTTTCCAGCCCCCTTTTTATCCTCCACATGTCTGGAAATAGTGTCTATGTCAAAATTTCCAGGGCTAAGGGGATGTAAGACTGTCCAAGCTGTAGTCTCCCCGATATTTTTTTTTGAAAAAGAGTGCACCATTTCATTCTTTCCAGTCAACAGAAACCTCCCCAGACTGCTGCCTCTCAAGATAAGAACTTAGCTTTACAATGTCATGTGCCAGCTTCATCAGCATCCTTAGATGCAATCTGTCTTATCTGATGGATTTTATACATTCAATGTACTTATCACAGTCCTTAACACTTGGTCTTTCCTACCATGGATAGAAACTCTCTTCCCAAAAATCTCCATTGCTAGGTGTAATCTAGAGATCTGTGAGGCCTATACATATTTAGCTGCTGTAAATACACACTCACACACACAGACACTACATGCAGAGTACTCAATCAAACGACAACTATATATATATATATAAAAATCTGCCTACCTCTCAGTGGTAGTATACTAGACAATTAAACACAGCAAGAGACTTAATTAAAATTGCTTATACTACATGAGAGGACTTTGCCAATACAAGGATACCAGCCTAAAGGAGCACTGATCATCTGAGAACAGAACAATATGCCTACAACCCCATCTGACACCAAATGATTTTATACCTAGCTACTAATAAATGCAACATGCTCTTTCAGAGGGGGCACTGCTAATACTGAATTCTTGCAATTAACTTATTGTCCCATCAGTGCACTTCATACTGAGGAAATGAAAACAGATTTGGGCATCCAACAGTACAAATTTCAATTTGGATTCCGTGCTTTTTTCTTGTTTTCCAAACTCTGTTACCCTGCATGTGTGCTGTGTTTGAAGCATGTTTACACTCTGTCTTGATGCAGCTGGCACCCTAGATCAATTCCTGGATGCCCAACTTGAAAGCACTTGAAAGGAAAACCACAGGGCAGGTGATATGGCTGGCTCTCAAGCCTGCTGGAATTTGGCTGACCCAGCATAGCTTCATCCCAGCAGAGCTCCTTTATTTTGTATCTCTTCTCTAAAAAACCATGGACATTTGCTAATATCCTGTGTACTAATTTGATTTTCCAGCAGCTATCACAACATCTACATCATAACAAAAAACATCATTTCCTAAGAAGCACTCTGAACTTTGAAAGCAGCCTCTTTTTTTTGATTCCTAAAGTTTAGTCCAATCTACCTCCAACACTCCTTTTGATCCTCCCCTGCAGAGATGGCCAGAGTAGCATTACTGCATGTTGGTGATTCTGACCAGCAACTGAAAACACTATCCGCACTCAGATTTCTTCTGGCTTTTGTTCTAGTTTCTCACAAGCTAATTTGGATTAAGGCACAGCCCACTGCATATACAGAAAGATTAAAAGATTCCCAGTTTTTGTAGGTCTTAGCCAAAGAAGCAAACAACCACCACTCACTGCAGGAGTGATAGCTCTATTGAACATGTCGTTTCCAGCACCAATTCTGCAAACAAACTCTGTGGCAGTCAAATATCTCCTGCTAAAAGCAGTTGATGAGCTTAGGTTGTTGCTATCCCTTACATTGAGCAGCTCTGACATGGGTGTGCAAAGTAAAGCCCTGCTTTCCACCACGAAGGAGGACAGACTCCCATACTTCCAAAGTGTAAATGCAATAATATCCTGCTCTATCTCAACACCAAGTATAGCAGTGGCAACAGCACTTCTGAAGCCTGCTCTCACTGTTTCTCTGCTCTCCAGAGAGTCCCTCTTTAGATGCCAAGGTACACTAAAGTCCTGAGCCTGAAGCTTCATGTCAGTTCACAGTATTAATGAAGCCATTAGGGATTTTCATTTAGAAAATGCTTTATGATTTTGACACCTGGTCAGCTTCTAATCAGGTAAATCTAATGTGAGGAAAAATTTAAAAAGTTGTTCTCTCTCACTGTTCATTTTGTCTGCATGTGGTCATGCAGGGTAGTCTTATCTTTACTTACATGCTAATAAAAAGAGACAGTTCCACATTATGAATATCTCCTCATTCTTCACGCACAGCCAACATTTTTACATATTCATAGCCAACTTGAAGGCAAACATAAGGACCTGGCTACTAACATTTTTCATTAAGAGATGAGTGAGCATCCTTCTCCCCTTAGTATTAAGTTTTGTCATGATTTAAAGGAAACTGAGTTAAGATGAACCATTTGTCACTACTGTGTCACTACAGGAGAAAAACCTGCTTGTTACGTTGGAATACCTAATGGCACTTTTCATTAATATTGAGTCCTTTGTACTCATTTCTCTCTGGTTCTGGCAGCTATTCCCTATGACCACTGCAAAAGGTTTCATTACGATACTTATCCTTGAGAAGTACTTTCATTTGCCATTGAAATGACTGGAAAGATAACATCATTGTTCAGTAGTGGGCTCTTCTATCCCATCCCCTTCCTACTCCTTTTACTTAATTTAAGGAAAACAATAAGAGAGACTTAACTCCACTTCTTTCCCTCTCTTTCAGATACAATGAAAATAAGATAAAAAACCTGTCAGGTCTGTCACTGAAATTTCAGTTTATTTATTATGGAATAACTTTGGTTTTCCACGGGAACATGCTATTCAGTTTTTCCTGTCATCATGATATACTAAGATGGAGAGAGGATGATCTGATTTTGATCAATAAATTCTTTTGTGCCAATAAATGTGAAAATTTCAGGACAACAATTTGTAAAAAACCTACTGACTGGCTTATTTTTCTCCTATAAGAACCTCTGTGCACTACTGTCATTGCTGCTCAGAGAATTTCAGAAAGAGATAATAAAGAATCCTGACAACCATTTGGACATCCCTTCTTTCCTCCCCCCACCCACATCTTTCTGCCTTTTTCTGTATTAAAAAAAAATGTCCTCTTTCCCTTGGCTGTATTTTACATTCTGCTTTTTGTTTTCTTATCTGCCCCTTATTCTTCGTCCCCCTCCTCCACAAGAGCCTGGGGACCTTCCTTCCTCCCTCACTGTGAATACCATTACCCTAGGGACATCAGGAAATTTTTCAGATGTAAACAAAAGCATAAATCCCTTTGCTTGTCTTTTCCTACTTTATTCTCTTCTCTATTTCCCTTCCCTCCACTTCATAAGTACTTTTGTATGTTTAGCCACCTGCAGAGATTGAGGGTGGAAGACGTGAAATCAGAAGCAAACAAAACCTCTGCTTCCTTCAGTTTAGTCATTAATAGCACCATTAGCTTACTGAACTCCAGGATATATCATGTCACAGTTCATGATTCAGGGTCTCTCAATTGCTCTTGCATTGTTTATATCCTGAGTCAGAGTCTTTCAGATAATTTAGACCTAATCATTCTTCTGCAACAACAGTCTTACGGGTGCCATTTAAGCAAATCTATCAGTTATGCTCTGAGACATCTTGAGGTTTCAGAGGAATCACCAGACACTGCCTTAGCATTTATTTACTCACAGGAGTAAAAATGTTCTTTGGGCTTCAGCTTAGTGAAAATGCTAAAGGACAAGGAAATGGAGTGAACCGAGGTATCTGTATCTGTTATGCCAGTGGGAACAGGGAGCTCAACCAAAGAGCAGAAATATGGGAATGAGAAACAACCCTGACCTCAAACAGCAGCCATGAACCAACCACTCTGAGTCAGTGCGCACATTTTGTTTGGCTTTCTTCTGTGACCGGACTGATGCAGACAGAAAACCAAGTAAGTACTTCTTAAAACAGTAAACAACAGAAAAAAGATCCTTATTCCAATGTGTTGCTACAGTATCTGTCATCTGAATGCTTTTGAGAAGTGTTTTACAGCATGAATGTATTTATTCTTTTGCTCCCGCTCACTCTTTAATTGAAAACCTCAACAGCCTGAACTTGAGTTCATGTGTGATCTACAAAACTACCTATTGCCACTCCAGTCTTGCAAAGTTATCAAAGAAAAATACTTGGGAAATGGTCAAAGAGCCCTTGCTGCAGGGAAGAGCTGTGCCCTTAATTTCAGTTTTGTTTTCAAAGAATTAAGAATACAAGCGGAGGCTCCAGTCATTCAGTACAAAGAGGGGTTTTGAGATTTCTGTGGTGTTTTTTGAGGTTTTTTTTTGGTTTTTTGGAGTTTTTTTAACATGCAGTCTTACTGTTGTTTTGTTGTAGGAAACACTACATTTAAGCACAGGTTGGCTAGGAAACCAGGTTCTAATGTGTTGTCTGCCAATTCAGACACACAGTCACCATAGATATACATGTATCCTCTACAGCCCAAAAGAATAAAACAGGAGAAAATTTAATCTTCCATTGTTATTTATGAAAATGGTACTTACACGTTTTTTTTCTGCTTTTGATTGGATGGGAGTATTACATATGACCTGGCTCCTGGCAAAACTAGGAAGTTTACTTAATTTAGATGAGAATTAATAATTTTCCAGATCTAATTCATATCACTCAAACACTTTTAAAAAAAATGTTCAAATCCAGTTATCCCACAGTCCCACCCAACTGACAACTTTTAGAGAAGTACTATTAAGCAAACGACATCCTTTTTCACACTCTTTACATATTACAGCAGGATGAGAAGCTTGTTCCCAAGAAAGACATTTCTCAAGCTTTGCAGAACAAAATGTTCTACTTCTAAATCATGTGAAATCTACAGACAGCTAAGCAATTTAATTCACTAGTATTTGCAAATTTCTCTAAAGCATAGAAAACTATTAGTCTTTGGATTATGGATAGGGAAATCAACACAAAAATAATTGAGCTTCCCAATGTTCTTGCTGCAAAACAAAGAACAGAACTAATAAAAGTAACAACTATGTATCTGGAGCCTACAAACACTCTTTGCTAAAGGGTCTCCATGCTCCTGATTCATGGTGTTAGTAAGCACATGAAATAGTTTATGCAGTGTGTTACCCTCTGAGAGACACTCCCTTTTCACTTTTTAGAGAATCCTGTGGGTGACTGTTTCCTCCTCAGTACTGCTGCCTGGTTCTTGGGAGCTTCTCAACAGCTATCTGCCCTGGGACCTTCCCTATCACCCTTTGAATTACAACAGTCATCTGATTTTCAAACCTTGTATGATAGGCATATATATCTGTATCAACCACTTCCTCCTTTAATCCTGCACTGAGCCTCAGGTCTGTTTATCAACCACAGCATCCTGAGGTACCAGACTACATTCAGTGTTCTTTTCCACAGTGCATCAAAGATATGAATTGACAACTCCTCCCAAATATAAAGAACTAAAAACATGCTTTTGGCATGACTCTGTTCTCCAATGTTTGATGCTTTTCACCTAGACAATATTTGCCTGGAGTCTGTTAGGTTGTGGCTGCTGCATTTATTTTCTGTTCTCATACAGTCCCACCTTGCCAATGGACCTGATCAAGACAGTTGTCCACAGTAGTAGCCAGGAAAAATTAAACAGGTGAGAGTGCTACCTTTAAGCAGAATTTCTTCAGGCTAAATCTCTGATCCTTTAAAAAGCAGAGGAAACTGTTAGGGAGGGTGTCTGCTTCATGTACTCTCTAGATGCCTTTGTTCTGCTGCTGTGCACTAAAAGATGTTCTTGGTTTCACGTTCTTTGTGTCCTGGAATGAATGAAAGCAAGCCTGCAGTGCCTTTTATCACCCCTAATCTAATCAGCCTTATCCTCACTTTCACTTGCAGGTAACTGACTATCACACACTTAGATGTTCCTAAAATGCACATCTCAACATTTTCCTGGCATATTTCTCTGCTTCTTTTTTTTTTAAACCCAGACTGTTTCTCTCTTTAGTAACACATCTAAGAGAGCAGCACTTCCCAAACAGCAATATGAGCACACAGTGGACCTCACAGATGTTTTCCAGAACAGAGTTTACCACATTTGCTTTGACCATGTATAGCTGTTTGAAAAAAACATGCTCACCATTACCTGAAGTGATGAAATGAAGTGGTTTTGAAGTAATTGGTCTGAGTGGGAAATAAAAAATGCCATTTAGGAAACAGACAAGACACTACTTGTTTACACATCTGTTCAGAATCAAACTTGCACTTGCTCATTCACACCACCAACCTTGCCCCACTGCTTAGCAATGCAGTTCAGCATAAGTCATTCAGCTACCTGACCAGCATGTTATTCACCATGAAAACATTCATGACTGTGCATGCCACTTTTGTTGGCCAACAGGTAACACTAGCAGGTAACCAGCACTCTCAGTTTCTACCTTAACTGTGGTGGAAGTGGTGCCTTAAATTTATGTTAATTTCACAGGGTTTCAAGCCATGCTGAAAGTCTCATAATGATGAGTTATATAGGTATCTATTTAGTGATGCTTTATGGCAAGTAAATATATATATATATGTATATATATATATAAATACTCTTCGGGTTTTGAATACTTTAAATTAATAATAGGCATATTTTTTCCATGATTCTTGATATTCTTGGAAACCTGTAATCTAGCTTTAGAAAATGTAATAGTTTGAAAAATTAAGTTCATAGGTTCATTTGTCACAATGCCAGAAACAACTTGGCCCATTAAAATCATGCCCATACACATCAAAGACTGTCAAAGACTAGAATGACTTGAGTGAGATGCTAAAACATTGTAAACAAAGTGAGAGTGTGCTGTGCTCTGACTACCATTACAGAAATAAAACACTTCTTTCAGAAGGCAATGGCCCTAACAGTAAAGAGGCTGTGGAGAGGCATATCTGAGAAAACTTTATGAATAATAAGGATAGTAAAGTAAGGAATAAGTTGCTTAAACTGTTCTCAAGTGCCTACACTATCATGCTACTTCCATAGGCAAATGCTTGTCAAGAATACTCAGATAAAGCTGAACCTGTTATGGAGAAGATAAAAAAGCCTTCCCTGGGAAAAATTCCAGTGTAACCAACATCAGCTCCTTGCAGAGAACATTACTCCTTATCCCCTGCTCCACCAGTCTCCAGTATGTGTACCTTCTTTTGGTGTTCATGCATCCTCATGCCCAACCTGCAGGCCATGTCTCTGTGTCCTTCTGAAGCCCTGAAGGTACCTGCTCCCAACAGTGCCTTAAAACTGGGACAGGACTATTCGGGGGNATGGAGGAGATAAGCTGCTGCTTCAACTTGTTTTTCTTTCAGACAGTTTCCCCTTGTGACCTTCTGGTAGCACTGCCTTCCTCTGACAGTAGAGCCACAGATACTCAGCCCAAGCTAAAGCAGGAGGAATAACCTTTTCCTTTGCTCTGTTGCATATCTTGGCTTTAGTTGGTGTTCCTCAGCAGGAAAAACTGATGGGCTAGGCAATCTCTTAATGTCCCATTCAGCCCTATTTCCATTATTCTCTTCCCCTGTGATTTACTAATAATAAGCTAGATTCACAAAAACTGAAAAAGAGACCAAATGGAAGGAAAAATCCCTAAAATAATTGTGTGTGAGAACTAAAAAGAGGAAAAGGAAGAAAATCTTTATTATAAAGAAATACAGTGGCCCAAACATTTAAACATGTCTGTTGAAAATTTTACTGGAATCCTGAATTCTCAAAGTGCTGAGTACTTTCATCTTCCAGTAACCATTACCTTGGTACTTGGAAGTTCTGTCATTGAATTGACTGCTCTGAAAAACAAGACCTATTTCTTCTTTCCAGTGCCCGAAGTGACTGATGCAGGTGTTTAATTTTAGGCACATAGACTTGAAAAATACAAGTGATTAGTTCCAGGGTTAGTTCCCAGATAGATTTACTATAGCTAGACAAAAATCCTCAATTCATCTGCTTTACATTTTACTAGAAAAGTAGACAGGTAAGATAAAGCTGGTTTAGTGAACTACTGGAGAGCCTTCACCCTTCAAAACCACCAGACTCTGGAACATCTCCCAGGTAACAAATATCTTGGCTTAAAGAACATAGTACTACTTGAGCTTTCATAGTAATACAAAGCACTTTTTATCATTTTAGTATCACACATCTGCTCTCACGTGTGTATGAGAATCTGGGCAGAATTAGAAATCCAGTGACCACAAGATTTTCATTAAACAAAATTGTATCTCCAGCACAGTTTTTGATTGCTTAACAGGAGGGGGAAGGGTTGCCTTTGCTTTGGACAATATACCAGATCTGTTCTACTAGAAAACTCTCTCCTAAAAACTTCATTTCAGCCTTAGATTTAAGAGGTTCTTTTATGTTCTCTAGTTGTAAGTATCTGACACATGCAGACCTTCTCCTTCTAGAAACAGACTTCAAGTGCTTTGAGATGCAGATTAACTTGGCACAGTTAACAAGTGTGGTGCATCTTGCATACTGCTGTGCTATATTAATAACCAATAACAATTTACAGCCCTTCAATAGGGAAAACCCTGACAGATCAAGCAACCCCGAAGCATTTGAGTGTGAAACAAACTCAACCTCTCCATGACAGCAAGATTCCCTAGGGACTTGTCTGATTTATGAAAAAGTTACCTGTTAGAAATAGAAACCCACCTTTTTATTCAGATATAACTCTACTCTGTACTGCAGGGTGTCTGGCTTGTGTGCTCAGGAAATGAAAGGTGCAGCCCTGGTTACATTTGCCTGTGCTCCACAGGAGAACATTCTGAGTGAAAAATCTCCTCTTGTGGAGCTTCTGTCACTGACTCACTGATTCCAGAGTGCAAGGGCAAACTCTGGATGGGGTCAAATGCCAACTAGAAAAGCTTAGTAGTCTATTTTATGATGCTATTTTTTCAGGGAAAAAAACCAAACAAGGGACATGAAGAGAAAGTAGCAATAACACAGAGAAGAAGCACGTTGAACTCTCTCCACTTTGAAAAAAACATTTTTTTTAACCCTCTTGAGGGAATGCTTACTTTTTTCCATCCCATTTAATAAAACTGATCACAGAGAACTAATTTCTGCTAGGTAAATAGCAACTGGTACATCAATTTCCTGCCAGCAGCTGCAGTTTCAACAGTTTCAGTCTTTCATTCAAATGTATGAATGCTTTGCTTAAATTGCACATTTCTCATTTAGTGTACCTTGAAAATACATGCTGTCACTCATTCAATCTCTGAGAAGAGTTTGGCTGTGCTGTGGCTTGCATAAAGCAGCACTAGAGAGAATCATTCAAGCGGGTAAGAGGAGACATTAGAACACACACAGGTAGAGTGGGAAAAATGTAAAAAACCTTCTGCCTACAATTCCAAATGAAGCATCCAGGAGCAGAAGTTCTAAATCAGCTCACCAAATCCATCTGATTTATCTGATTTCTCTCAAGGGTTAAAGGCCAACAACTCATGTTAAAAATAAATAATCACACAGACTCAAGGATTTTGAAAAGATAAAAGCTGTCTCTTAAAAAAAGTCCAAGCTGTAAGTCTTAAATGTAGCAATGAATTAATACACATCTTCAGGAAATTCTACCTTGCTAGTCAGTTCCTGTAGGTAACCTTTCTTTTTGTCCCCAACTGCTCCATTATATTGACAGGAAGAAACTAGGATGCCATTTACTTAACCTAGCTAATATTTCTCATTTGTAATTCCCAGAATACCCGTTCTCCTCCCTTCCAGCCTGAGAGCCATGTGATTTAGTGTGCTCTTACCACTGGCTGCTCTAGGGATTCCAGACCTTCTCATGCACCATGCTGACATTTAGCAATCAGCCCTTTTTGGAGCCCAAGAACAAGTTACAAGAGAGAATATCTCTTGGATAAAACCAAGGCTTTTAAAAAATCCCCAAATGAGGATTTGTATGGGTTTGTTGGTCTTCTTTCCCCACTAGATAATGCCTGCTCACAGATATTTCATCTTTTTACAGTAGTAGTCAAATTGGAAAAAATATGCAGATTATGCTGCAAACCATTCTGTTTTCAAAACAGTTGCTCAAAATGAAATACAACTTAAAATTTAACTTACATTTGAGTTAAAATAAGCCTGATTTCTCTATAATAACACTGTTTTAGGAAGGCATTTCACAGGCTTTCCCCCCAAAGTCACCATTCTTATTTTTGCTTTGAGACAAGACAGACTTTAGACACACAAAACTTCATACAAAATGAAAAATCCAGTTTCTGCGCTTTCAGAATAAATCAAGTTATTAAAAATATGTGGTGTTTGCCTGCTCTTGCTCTTCTTTGATGTGTACTGTCTACATGTGTATCCACATTATGGCTGCAACGTGATGGAAATCCTGGAAGCCAGGGGCTTTGTTAACCTACCAGTACCGACAGCTTATCTGAAGTCATGGTTCATTAAGCATGGAGTTTGTGATCCTATGAAAGGGAGTAGCAGTCAAAAAGTGAGCATATAATTAGACACATCACCATGACAAAACCCTTCAGTGCACATCCTTCTCCTTTTTTTCTTTCTAACATGTTAACTAACATCTTAGTGTTTTTCTAACATGTAGATTTATACTGTGTCTGATTTCAAGCAGTACCCCAGCATTTACCTACCAGATGGCAGAGTTCCTGGAAAGAAAAAAAGACTGAAGATCTGATAATCTGACCTCCCAGAAGCAGCATCACTTCATGTTTCAGCAAGAGCACTGCATGCAATAGAAGTGTGAGTAGAGCTCACATGGCAGCTAAGGGTGCACTCTTCAAGGATGTCATCAGTGATGGTTCAGCTCTGGCTGAGTAAGCAGGATGCTCCTTCCCAGCTACCTCACAATGTCTTTTCACACAATTGGTCATCCAGGGAGAAACTCTCCATATTGGAGCAGATGGTTCCTTAATCAGTTGGTAACAAAAATGCAAGTCTTCCTAAAGCACCTTGCACTGCTAGTATGAACCAGACAACGTAAATCTCACATTTTTAACACGCAAAGCAGTCATGGATGAAGATGTGCAGCTCAGAAAACAAATGAAAACATAGCCAAATCGGCAGTTTTGCTTAGGAGAAATTACATTTAGTAAGAAATCAGAATTATTTCTGAGTCTGATTTTGTCCTTACAAGAGATTTAAGGGAATGTGTGATTAGTGTCCCAGATAGGTTCACTTTCCCTGCTAGTACCTCTCCAGAAAGAGGTTTTCACAGGCCAACAGAAAAGGAAAATGTTTCTACAGATCCCAAGGTTCTTCCCATGAACAACATTAATCCCATGTTCACTATTAATTCAGAAGCATATGAGATGAGGGGAAATGGAAAGTTAAGCATTCAAATTTGTCACTAGTAGGTAGAAATAAATTTTTTAAAATGTATTTGGGTATGTTGTCAGAAATAGTTGCCAAGTAGTTACTAAACTTCTACAGATACCTAATTTTTGCAAATTAATTAGTAATTCAGAATTACCATGGATTTAAAGTACCATCCTGTAAAGTTCAGTTGCTTAGCTCCATTGGTTAGTCTTTCTAGTCATTTGTTAACTGCTGCTAACAGTTCACTAAACCTTAAAAAGCCCTTACATATTCTAACATGTGAGTCAACAAACATTTACAGAGGGAAAGTAAAAACCCCACGAGGTCAAACTAAAAAGGGAAACTATTTCTACAGATTCAAAGATTCTTTCCACTAACAACATGAATTCAATAATGTCAAGTCAAGTTCAATACCATCGCTAAGACACACATTCTCTTTGTCCTCTCTACAGAGCTTCATTTGTGCATGCCAATAGAAAGGACCTTAGGAAAAAGTAAAATGCTTTTTTTCATTCTTAATGAATGATGTTTGCTACTTCTGCAATGGGAGATGGGTGCTGCAGTAGCACCCTGTCACTTTTGGACAGTGGCATTAAGCTCACTAGAAGGAAGTCCTGGAATGACTGCAACAATTGTGCTCATTAGAAGAGGAACAGTTTCCATCACTTCCATCACTGAGATTTCAGTCAACTGGAAAAGCAGAAAGAAGATACTAATGCTTACCAAACTCACACTGGCAGGCTTTTTTTCAGTGAGGCTATGTATTACTAGCAGGTGTTGCAGGATGCAGCAAACAATTTATCTTCAATAAAATTTGTTTTAACAACAATAACTTGCTGTACAGGTGCTCAAGCAACCCCAAGAATCAACTGAAAAAATCAGATCCATGTTTTTAATGACCAAAGTCAAAAACCCTGAAAAACTTAATTTTTTCATAATATTCTTCATTTGCATGGAACAAAGAACTGCTGAATGTGCGGAAGTGTGAAGAGGGGAAAGTGTTTTAATTTTCCAAAATTCCTAGCTGAGAAGTATTAACACGGTGTTACAAAAGCATGTAAAGATCTCCAAAAGACTGGACTGAACCACACTGAAGAAAAATAAAATGTGGATATGAACCTGACAACAAATTTTGGAAGCTGTCACAAATCTAGGTAAAGCCCCCATGTTACCTTCATAGTTGACATCATTAAATACATCTTGCTTCACGTAACATAACCAAATAATAAAGCAAAAAGTTACATTGTCAAAAAAGCACTCTTTTCCTCTAAAATGACATGCCATCATTAGCATCCATGCTGCTAGCTCTGAATGATGTGTTACCTACTGTTCCAGCTACTGAGCAGAGAGAAAAACGGGAGAGAGAAAAGGTTTCCTACAGTTCTGAATTGATCCTGTAGTCTGCCCTGGCACACAGAAGGCAAAACTTTTCAGACATGAAAATTGATTCAGGCCTTTCAGTCTTCAGTTTCAACCACAGCATCTGGAAGTCCCTTGGGCTGATTTAGAGGCTGAGGTGCTCATATCTGCTGGAGATGGTTGCATTAGTAACTGTCTCTTCAGAATTAAGAATGACTCCTTCTAGATCACGCTGTGTGTCTTGCCAGAGAGTGCTGTTGGCAGGAGCAAAGGACTGATTCAAAACCTAGGGGCCTTAATAAAGTTACAAAACAAAACTAACTTAAATACATACCAGAAATCCAAGAGGAAAAAACTCAACTGCTCTGGGCACTTAAATAAATGATTCTCTCACGCTACAACACTAAGTTGGAGTGTCAAACTAAACTGATTGTTACAGACCTTTAATGCTCAGACACAGCACTACTTAGGATAAAAGAAGTGTAAAATTCAGAGTACACATAAAAGTAAAGCCAGCCCATTTTCTTACAGTTCTTAGAATAATGTTTTGATTTCTTTTTCCACCTACCTTCCCACTAAATCACTTAGTGGAAAAATACAATCTTCTATTTCTCATTTCTTTCTTTGTGACATATCCAGTCATGGCTTGCTGTCATCAGTAAAAAGTTCCACTGGCCAGTGGTACCCAACAGCAGCTTTACTTGATAGGGGGAATAAGTACCTGTCTTCTGCAGAAGAGTCTCATTCTAGCTTCAAGCCAAAAAATAACATGCCATTTCTGCATTCTTTCCACCAAACATAACATTGCCTTTCATATCATTCAGTCATGTGGTTGTCAAGCACAGAAATCCTTTTCACTCTTTTGTCTTCTCCTACTGTTCACAAAAAGCCAAATATCTTTGCAATGAAAGATCTCACATTTGGCTGTATCCTGAGAGAGCTCTGTAATCTCTCACCAGCATCCTGGATTCAGGATGTCAGCTCTCACTGAACCATGAAGGCAGCTTAACAGCAAACTAGATTCTTCAAAATACTGTTTGCATATAAAAACCCCCCAAAAATCAATGGATTGCTTTTCCTCAACAATATATTTCTCTCTTAGGATGCAGTAAGTACTGTTCTATTCCTTTCTATCTGTATAAAAAGTTTTATATACAGTTCAGGCACAAAAAATAGAAAAAGTAAGGCTAACTAATCTCTTTTTCCAATTACCTAATCAAATTATCTTCTTTCTCTACTGGTTATGGTAGAGAAAATCACTTCTGATTCTGAAACCAAAGAATACAACCCATTGCACCGTGAAAGGGAGACTAGGTAAGAAAGACCCTCTATTCCCAAGAGACAGTTTTTAGCCCTATTTATAAAACAACGATACTATAAATAAACTAGCAAGAAAAAAGCCATGAGTTTAAATTATATTTGAATAAATATTTTGCTTCTCTTTTGGCAAAAGGTCTCTCAAGAAAAAAAAGAACATTCATAGATACAAAGCAGTAGTTTGTGCAGCAGGTCATATTCTGAGTTTCTTAGTTTTCAGGCCCCTCTGAAAGATTGCTTTCTCTTTGCCAGCAGGCCTTTGATATGCTTATCATGCATTTAAAGCTATTTATGGATGGATATATAATCCTGTCTAAACCGATTAAAAAAAATTAAATCAATCCACCAGCATCTACTATATTAAATCATGTACTCATTAGGAAACATTTCTGGAACACCAAACCCACCCATTAACAATCTTAGTTGGGGGGAAAAAGGCTGGGGTAAAATCCCAGACAAGTTCTTATTTCTGTGAGTGAGAGAATTTAACAACTAACTGTTTTCCAGCAGTTGACCGTGAAATGGATCATGTTTTATTTATTCTGCACAAATGGCAAATCACAGCAAAGTGTAGCCTTGGGATTAATCAGCAGGCTTTTATCACTGGGGCACCGGTTGGACTTTGGTTCCTCTTAGAGTGCCTACAAATCACTCTGATTAGATGCCTGTCTGAAACATACATCATTTGACTTTGCTAGCTTCAGACATAATAACTGGAAGACTGTATAAAGGGAACAAGCTTCTACTGGGTGGGTCACTAAGGCTTGATATAAAGGATAAAAATTAGTGTCTGAGAGAAGGTTAATGAATAACAGCCAGCAATACTGTGAAAGCCTAATCTAAAAAAAAAAAAAAAAAAAGTTGTTACAGAGCCTACAGAGCCTTGAAACACTGAACTGTCCCAATTCCTGGATAAAAGCCTGGCACTTTTACAGCTGAGTCCTGATGGTAGTGCTGGGGGTCATAGAAGTTGCAGCTTTCCCATCTCCACTGAGCAGAAAAAAAAGAACTACTGTGGCGATTAATCAAAATTCAACACAAACATTACTGGAAAATTGATACTGGTTAAGATAATTTGTAATTGATGTAATGACACAAGCTCACTTCTGTATGGCAGGCAGGAGCACCTGGCCTAATGAATCTACCCTGGAGACGTTCAAACTTGCAGCTTGGGTCATATGTCAGTGACTTGGTCTTTCTGGGAATGTAGGCAGAAGAGAACCTTAACACTTAGCAATCCTGAAAAGCATATGTGTATTTTTGGTCCCATTAAAATATGCCCAAATTTGGCCCAATTCAAACATATGAAACATCCTGTTTCAGAGATGCTGAAGCTCTTATCAAGGAATTCAGGTTTTTCTACATTCCATTTACACTGTACATCTTTCTCTCCATCAATAATAACATGGGAGGTTCAAATCTCAGTTGCTTGATTTTCCACTTCCCAAATCCAGAAGCTTCTCTACACTACCTGCAGAATAGATGTCCCTGCTGTGATGGTGTGCAGCTCTCCATTATGACTCCTCACACAGAGTAATGATTTACTGCTGCTACTGTCAGCAAAAGCAGTACTAGTTGCAATCTGATAGTAACTGCAATACAAAATAACAAAGGTTGTAAATCTAGCCCTGAAGCTTTGGATTCAAACCCTACATAGCATGCCACGTGTCAAAATGGTTTATTGAAATAGTGTGTACTTAATTATTTGAAATGTGCTTCATTTGACTGCTACATGACAGATAAATTTTCAGAGTCCATTTCTAGCATTTGGGTTTCCTGACTTGGCTATATATGTTTTTCCTGCTTATACATACAAATCCTATACTGTCTATGAATTAAAAAAAAATTAGCTTGGGCTCAAACTGGATGTGAGGTATATATTAATGTAAACTATTTTCATTTGGAAAAGTAAGTATTACAGCAATATTACTTATTACCTCCTGCATGAACATGATAGATGTGCTTTCTATTCCCTTTGCATATTACTCATTTGATTCCGTTAGCCTCTTGTCAATACTCATATTCACAGCAGCTCCTTCTGTTCACTGAGCAGAAAGGAATAGTATTTTTCTTTGAAGATGATGTGAACACTGTTCAATGAATCATTCAGCAAGAACTACTGTAGCTCAGTCATCCTACAGGCCATATTAGACTCAGGACCCTTGAATCTATAGCCAAAATAAGCCTTAGTATAGAATGTCTTCTGTAGTTAAGATAAGCAGTAGCTTGCAAAGTATTAAGGGAAAATCCTATACTCTGATCTGAGGTATATTATAATAGGATCTACTTAATATTCAATAGAGCGCTTTCAACACACTTTCATTTTAAATACAATTAATGTATTGCAATCTCATATTTATCTCTCTGGAGAGCCTAAGAATATTTTCACCATTGTACTGCAAATGGAAAAGAATCCTTCGGTGTCCTGACACATTCCTTTGGAGATATTCAGTGCTTTAAATCAAAGCACCAAAACAAGAGTTTATTGTAGCAACCCAGAGGGAAGCATCATCTCCAATATCCTGATTTTTTGCAGCTGCTCATTCAGCATAGATGCAAGCTGGTTATTAACACTAACAAATGGGGACTTCCTTTGGAAGAAAGACTATCTAAATGTCCACATTGCATATTCCTTGCATAGAAGAGATAGCCATAAAAATCTAAGGAGAATTTATACCCAGATGCATACCTACTCATATATTCTCAAATTTTATATGTATGAAGTTTTCATTATAGGAAAAAAAGTATCTAAGGTGAAAGAGGCCATCAAGTTGAAGAGTCAAGGGTTCAGAACAGGCAATAACAGAAGTCTTAATTCAATTCCACTGTACACAGAGGTTATGATATTATTATCAATTATAGGCATAGAACTTTTCAACTGGACTCCTGTCTCATTTGTACTCGGAATAGATAGAGCTCAGGGAGTGAGTTGCTATAACCCCTTGGTTACTTTCACCCTAATTTTGGCCCTTGGCCTTACTACTGACACAACAGTTTTTCCTATGCTGACTGGAGAGTTGCTATTTTTCTCCTGGTTTTTTCTACAGTACTCTCCCCCAAACACCTCAGCTACGCCAGTCAATTTTGTTACCGTCCCCATTTTTCAGAAAAAGCAACCAAGGTATAGCAGAAGTGAAAACTGCAAGAATTTATATGCTAAATTGATAACACAAACTTTTATTTATCTGCTTATATAGCCTTTTAAAGAACTTTGTATTTCAAAGCAAAACTCCACTAGACATCAGCTGTGGTTATGAGAGCTCAGCACTTTTAAAACACTGAGTTAGGTTTATAGAAAGTAAGATCTATAATAAGTGACAACTTATAAAAATTTAAGAAACTTCCCAAAATTATTTTGTGGCAGATGCAGGAAGAGACTACAAGGGGTAAGAATGGCATTTATTTGCTTTTTCCATGACATCATTCTCCTAATAAACCCTTCATTCTTTCACCACACACCTCATTTTGCAACAGTGAATGATACCATTTTTATTCAATGTATTTAATGAGGCTAGAGCCTTTTGGAGGAAAGAAGCATGTAATAAAATAGTGCATTATGATGTTTATGCACATGACTGTCAATTTAAGATTGCAGAGAATACTGACTGCAATATTTCTTAACTTTTAGCTTCCTTAGTTTGACAACATTACTGTTGGTTTAATGTACGAAATCACAGTAAAAATGCTTTGGCTATTAATATAAATTTCTTTATGCAGAACAATACTTAATAGTGAGAGCTCTAGATACAGTTTAGTATGAGCTTCTGCTGCTTGAATGAATGATGCCACAGAGGTAGCAGGCCATTATTTCTCAGGAGAACAAGTAGTAAGTGCGTTTAGAAGACAGACCTTTAAAGTAGATTTCATAATCATTTACTAGTACTAGAGGATTCTAAAATTAAGAACTTCCCAGCATTTTTCAAATTTCTCAGGTTTCAGGAGGAATATGCTCTAATTTATTTCTTCCTTCTGTACTTTTCAACCTTTCTTCCACACCTAGCATGATTCATCATATGTGCAAGGGGCAATTGCAGGAGAAGTTCTGCTCAATCAGTGTAATCCTGGGTCTGCACATATTCAGGGACATTGGGGCAGACTATATTCATGCTAATTGCAGCTTGAGTAGTGCATGTTTCAGAAAATTAAAAATACTAGATCTTCTTACAGAAAATAGAATCACAGATTTTTCCAGCAGTACTACCTGTAAAGAAATAAACATTCTACTTAATCTACAAAAATTAAGAATTCCACTGTAGGAAAACAGTGAGGCAGACTTAGTTACTTTGAGATTTCATCAGATATGACATGAGGTACCTTTGCTTTTCATCAAAGTGATTTAATTCCATTTCCAAAGTAGCACTACATCTTAGATCTTGGAAGAAAACCCAGACAGCAATGACAAAGCACCTTGTAGAAGAATTCCTTTGAGAGAAAGAACAGGAGAAAGAAGGCAAAAGGCAGCAAGGCTTGTCCATACTTCTGATAAAACATATCAGAATTAATTCAAAATTTCGGCAGTTTATTCATTGCTGTTCAGGATAGATTTATCAAGAGTATAGGCATTCTTAACTCTTGCAAAAAAAAGACTTTTCAGGTACATATCTATGCTGAATGAAGAATATGGATGGTGCCATATTTTAACTCCAGTACTCAGAAAAACATATTAGATTATCACAGCTTAACTGAAATCAGAACAAACAGGATATATGATGGATTGTTAGAACATAATTCAAATGCTTCTGTTCAGAAAAGCATAGAACTTCACGTAATGAGACGCATGTGTTTTCTAATAAAACCATACATCTCACACAGAAAACAATCTACCTCTACTTCCACATACATAAAACATCCATCTTAACAGCTGGAGAATGCTGCCACGCAGTGATGTGGGCCATAAGGAGCTTAGCAATTGCATTCCTTTCCTGCCTCTCCCCTGAAAATACTCTTGGACTCAGATAAGCAAAGGAAAACAGTAAGACAAGCCATGGGGCAGTAAGTTATTTCTGATGTAGAAGTATGTCTTTAACAAATGGAAACTAGTGGTATGATACTCGATACACCTTTATTTTCCTTCCTAAGTTATGGAAGCATCCAAAGTAGGATTACAAAAAAAATCACAAGAATGTGATACTAACCCTCATCCCAGCTAAAAGCCATGGGCAAATTACCCATTCCACTCAAAGGCACTGAGATACTCTGCCATGCATTACTATGTTCCCTGAAACCTGTAGTCTGCAGATATGTGTATTTTAGATGGGGACACAATACCAAACTCAGCAGGTGCACTGTCTCTTGCAGAGACAAAATATAGCCCACCAGGTCCCCTACTAAGGCAAAAGCTTCCTGCTTACTCAAAGTTATCTGGCTACCCTGTGCAGGAGCTGTTCCTACTCCATATCAGTTTGCTTCCAGCATCCTCAGGAACTGGCTGAAGCAGGAAGGGCTGCCCTGCTTAGAGTGGCTGATCAGTACAAGCTGCTCCTGCCCCAGTAGCAGTGGTTCCCACAGCTCCTGTAGGTACTTGCAGAGCCAGGGGACAGGGGTAGAATGAAGCTTTTCAGAATAGAAGAACGGGGGCCTGGTGTAGAGCCTCCCATGCCCCATTTCAAACACTAGTTACAGCCAAGTTCAGCTGGCCCTGAATCTCACTCTCCCTCCAGATGGTGATTATTGCCCACACGTTGGTCTCGAGCCATAAGGCAGCATGATCAAGGAAGACCTGTAGTGAGATGTTCGCAGTTGAAAAGAAGCAGAGCCAATCATTGCAGAAGGAGCAGACAGCTGAGAGAACAGCATGAAGCTGTGCTCCATGGTCTGAGCAGTGCTGCCTGTACAATTAAGCAGCTTCCAACAAATCTGACCTCTGTTCAACCGACTGCAGAAAGCAGACAAAAAGTATCCTCCCCAGGAATAACTGCTCTGTTCTGCTACAAAAATGCAGAAATTGGCTCTACCTTAGGGGTTGTTCCACCACTGAAACCTGTTCACCTTTATAAAACACGGCAGAAGACTTCACAGTAGTTTTTACTCAAAATCTAACCCAACTGGAAACATGCTTATTAATAGAATGACCCTTCATGGATAGCTATAATGTGTAAAAAGAACTGATCATGGTCAGACACTGGACTGGCATGGACAAGGCTAAGGAGTAAGTGAAGCATTGTCACGGCTGCTAATGTCCATATCACAGGAAAGGCAGGCAGAGATGCAGGTTTAAACACAAAGATTTGTAAGTACTCTGATCACAGCCCAGAGGACTTCATCCATCTCCCACAAACACGATTTCCACTTCAACGCTTACCAGTTCCATTGTTCAGGTGGAATAGCACTGACATCATGATACTGTTAAAGACATTTCTTAAGAATCCATTTAATTTTAAATTAAGTGCCAGGCAAAAAACTTGAATTCAACCTATAACTAAATAGATGGGGCATTAGGAAAGAAACTAATCCAGATTGGTTTTTTTTTTTAAATTTGCATCATAGGAAAAGTGCACAGCATTTTGCACTTATCTTCAGCCAAGTGCTGATCTCAAGAACTATGGATAACTTGCAGTGTCTGCTGCTTGTTGTGGATATAAAAACAAGTTATGTTTTGTCCATCATTGCCATTTTAGTCCACATTACATCAAAACTGGTGCTTGTGGTGCGGCAAAGAACCAGGAGAGAAGAGAGAAGAGACAGATGATGGTGGCTGCAAAGGCTGACAGCAGGTGCCAACTGAGAGAAAAGAACAGAGCTGTATTACCCTACCAAGACATTAAATGCCCCAAGATATGAAGGCACTCAAATAAAAAAAAAGAAACAAAAAAAGACCCCAAAGCATGAAAACTTAATGAAAGAGAGAAAAAAGAAAAGTGTGACAAATCAAAAAGACAGTAAGAACGGCCCAAAATAAAATCGATCAAAACAAAGTGTTTTAATTTCATATTTAAATTCCTAAATCAGAAGTAATTTTGAATACTGATTAAGTGAGTACATTAATACTCTATGCACTCCATGCTTTTCATTATCAGGGCATTTTTAACTACACACAAAATTTTAAACTATCATTTGCCTCTGTTTAAGCAATTAGGACTGGATTCCCATTCACATTCAAAGTTTTTTCAGTTCTGACTGTTACACAGGGGAAAAAATGAAACTTCCCAATATCTATACTTCCTATACTATACTACTTATGCCCTTTCCTCAGAAAACAAGACAGAGAGCTGCTGATAAGCTGTGCCTTCCAATGTCAGGTATATCTGAAGTTGTCTGGTGTTCTATTTAAGGACTCCATCAGCTAACAGCCCCACACCACCTGCCATCAATCACCAGAAAACAGTTTACAGAGCAAGAATGGCTCAGACAATTTAAAGGTGACTAGAACATTTTCCAACCTTTTATGTATTTTATGCCACAATTTATTCTAAGATTCTTGCTGTACTTTGTATCTAAAAAAAGACAAGCATCTCAAATAAAGTTCACTTACTCTAGGAAGCCCCTGGCAGGGCCACAAACTGAGTGGTGACCACTGAATACACCCCTCCTTATCCAATGCCTTATGTTCAGTACGTGATGCAGTATGATTTAACAGAAGCTTTTCTCACTGCGAGATGCAGTATCTGTTTCTATGGATTCAGATTCCAGCTTGTGCAGACTTCATTTCAAAATACAGTTTGTGCTTTTCTGAATAAACAGGTTTGAATCAGGTCTGTAACTCAGCCTTTATAAATTTAACTATAGCACATAATAGGATTATTTACTGCTTTTATAAAATGACAAGTGTCTGCTACACAATATTTGGGGAATTATACAGTTTGAATGCCTTTGGTTAAAAGCCAGCCTCCAGCCTCCATATTTTTATAAGATCAAAGCTAATATTTCTCTGTTTATCTCCCATTCAGAAAGATGATGTCAAATCTCAGCCAGAGTTTTTTTTTTTGCATTCAGACTTTAACAGCCCCTGATTATCGCCTATCACAGATAAAACTGCTGGAAGCTGTTTGGAAAAATCCTCATGTAGCTCACATCCCCTGTGCCTTCTTCAAAATGCCATGAAGGATGCCGAGGTAACTCCCAGCCCAGAAGGGAGCTCAGGCCAAGGTTGACCCACAGCCTCTGATTCTTATGGCTGTGATGGAGACCCCCTCAATAATTCATACACCATAACTTTGTGTATTTTGTATTTTGTAAGGATCCTCTGCAAGTACAAATCAAGGATGCGAAGCAGGTTAAGTGTGATCCTATATTTGCCTCTAAATCACTACCATTTGCTCCCCCATAGATTCTAGAAACACAGAACTCCCATTGGAGAGACTAACAAAGGATGGGGAGGAAAGCAGGTGATAGAAGGAAACACCTTTCTATCTCCATACTCCACGCAGAAGAGGCTCATCTTTTTTCCGTGTATGAGTCTAAGAAGAGAGAGTAAAGTTCCATGTTAGGTAAATTTTAGCAAAACAAATCTCCCATACGGGTGGACATTATCCCTTAGCCTGCTGAGACTAGATTCCCACAATCATGGGCAAGAGTACTATTAGATATCTTATTCACAACATCTGTTCCAGACAACACCATAAATCATGTATTTCACACACATAAAAACACCCCCACAGAAACTTAATGTGCAAAAGGAACAGAGTAGAAGAGACTAAGGTCCATGAAATGGCACTGGATTATTTAGATAACACTTTGAGTAAATCTGAAAGAGCTCATGACTTATATTTCAGAGCACCACAAAAACCAAAACCAAACAGCTAAAAAACCCAAACAAAACAAAACAATCCACAAAAATCTAACAACAAACAGCTATACCATTTTCAGAGCAAATTTTCTGCCAAGCCTAAGTAAGACAATAACAGCTTAAATAAAAACACACCTATCAGGCAATAATTTCTTATTATTGTCACAAGGAGCAGCCATATACCCTGATTTCAGCTCCTCTCAGGCTAAAACCATTCTAGTTGACTCAGGGGACAACAGAAGGCAAACAAGCCTCAAGACAGGCACCCACTGCAACAATCTCATTGGGAAAGGGGCAGGAGAAATTCCTCCTGACCCACTGAAGAATGTCAAGAACCCCTGGTCCTCTGATGCGCAGGAATAATAAAACATAAATCCTCAAAATTATTCCAGTTATTCAGATTCCTTTCAAGGAAGATAACCCTTTGATCCCAGAAGATAACCTCTCTTTTCCAATGGAAAACAAACAAAGTCAGATCAGCAGGGACCCATAACACATTCCTTGTGTCAGAAATGTTCTCTTTTTTTTTATAAGGTTATATTTCCATAGATGACCAAGACTCATCTAAAATATTTGCCTTCACAGTACTGGGTGGAAGTGTTGATCTGCTGGAAGATAGGAAGGCTCTGGAAATTGATCTAGAAAAACTGGATCCATGCCCCAAGGCCAATTGTATGAGATTCAAAAAAGTAAAGTGCCAGCTCCTGCCCTTTGGTCATAACAACCCAAGTACCCTGGCGTTTGTCAGGAATAGTGTGACCAGCAGGACCGTGGCAATGATTGTCCCTCTGTACTCAGTGCTGGTGAGGCTGCACCTCAAATCCTGTATCCAGTTCTGGACCCCTCACTTGAAAAAGGACATGGAGGTGCTGGAGCATATCCAGAGAAGGGCAACGGAGCTGGTGAAGGGTCTGGAGCACAGGTCTTGTGAGGAGCAGCTGGGGGATCTGGGGGTCTTCAGCCTGGAGAAGAGGTGGCTCAGGAGTGACCTCATTGCTCTCTACAACCACCTCTTCTCCCAGGAAACCAGCAACAGGATGAGAGGAAATGGCCTGCACCAGGAAGAATGTTGCACATTTGGAAGAATTCCTTCACTAAAAGGGTGGTCAGGCTTTGGAACAGGCTGCCCAGGGAAGTGGTGGAATCACCATGACTACAAGTGTTATAAAAGGTGTGTGGATGTGGCACTTGGGGACACAGTTTGTTGGTGAACACAGTGGTGACAGGTTAATGGTTGGACTTGATGATCTTAGAGGTCTTTTCCAAATTTCAGAATTCTATCATTCAGAAGGCCAGGTCTCAAGCGTCTCCAAGTTTTGCTTTTTCAACAGTTTGCAGAATTTTGTCCAGAATCATCATAATAATTTTTATCATGTACAATCAAATATTTGATCAAACGTCTTGGAACTTGAAACGTGTCTCAAATCCATTTACAAAGGTGCACGGAAACAACAAAATGGACTACTGAAAGTTAGACAAAAATTAATTCCTTCCTAGGGCTTTGGTAGTAAAACAACCCTGAGATTACAAAATCTTCTGATGAAACTGTCATTACAGCTCCCTACACACATAAAATATTCTCTGTAAAAAAACCCCAAGTTTCTAAAAATTGGTTACGTACTTGTAGACAGAACAAAAAGTATAAATGTCACTTCATATAGTCATTTTAGCACAGAATATGGTGTATTGATTTTAATGTCTTGAAACATGCATAGTAAATGGATTTTTTCTAACTACACATCACAGATATGCAAGATATATAATGACTGTACAAATCAATGAAATGTCAGCTAAGATCTGATCTGTGTGCAGTAAAGTTTGTGACACATATTAAAAAAATGGTACTTCTGCCTTTATATGTTGGATTAGGCAAATATGTAGAATATCTATTTTGGTATAATTTAATGTACACAATCAAAATGTGAAAAATTAACCACAGTGATGCTGCTACTGAAAAGATGAGCCTTTACCTTCCCTGCCTGCTTGATCCCACTGTCTCCTTATGACTGGCAACAGTTTGTTTATTTGGGCATGCCTTCATCTAGATTCAAAAACTGAACTGACAAAAAAAACCAGGCAGTTCTGAAGGAGGGAAAATGAAATAAATCTAACCCAAACCAATAACAAATCCATTACGTTTTGATGAAATGAGCTCCCTGACCCTAGGTGCTATTAGTAGGACAGGTAGGGGAGCAAAAGATCACCATCTCTCAGTACCTGTGTGAACCTGGAATACCTTAAACAGATCATAGAAGTCATCTTTACTCTGGTGTGTGGAAAGAAAATGTTCATTGGTGTAAACGGGACAATTTATAACACTGTTACAGAACCCCATCTTTTTATCCAGCAAAGAATATGTAACATGTTTGATGAAAATTATACAAGGAAGAAGAAAAAACGGTATTAACAGCAGGGTCTTGCATTATTTAAGTTTCTTTCTTCACTAGTATCAGGGTCAGCATATTAAGAAAAAATGCTACATTCATTGCTCAGGGTAGTAGAAGCTGCACTTAGTCTGATTTTCAGATTATTATAGTAAAGTATTTAAGAAAAAAAAAAAGATTCTCTATGAAATCATGCCCATTAATCCCATCTCTTATAAAATGTTCCACATGTTTTGCACTTGCATATCTCATTCTTGCTAGAAGCATGGTAGCTGAGAATACACACTAGTCAGCATTATACAACTAGGTACTTTTAAATGTTAACTGTGCATGGTAGCGTAAAATTACAAATGGTCAAAGATCCTGTGTTTTGGCCAGAAGGAAGGAAAATGTTATAAGAGATTTTTCTAAGGTCATACTTGTAAAATGATCCCAGTGCAAAGAAAATGCAGCTAATATTCTTACCTATGTCCTAGTCCCTCATCTCCCTGCCATTTCAGTTGTGTAGATCTTGGCCAGTTTTTGAACCTAACTATTTGTGAAGCTTTTTGCTCTCCCCATATTGTTTTTTTAAAAAGAATTAACCTCAGTTGCAACTGCAGCTGAGTCAGTCAAATTACACCAGAGATTAATTTGCCTGAGTCTAAGCATGCTCTGAACAGAGATCTCTGGTCTGCTCAGATAAACTTTTGCAGAGTTGCTTTGTGTTTGGGTTTTTTAGGTGAAACAGCACATGCATTTAGGTGTCAAGGTCCATAGGCTGCTGGAACCATCTCAATGTAAGGTAGATCTAAATTGGTTTAGGGGTAGGACACTCAGAGTTGTCAAATGCAGAACTCCCTTAGCTACAGGAATCAGAGCTCATTCACCAAGGGAAACACAAGACCTTTCCTTTGCAAAAACTCTTCTGCAGTGACATTATATCATGGATTGGCATCAAATCCCCTGAGGTAAACAATCAGAAATATTTCAGAACCTCAAATAATTAGGCAGACAAGAAGCAAGCAATGATCCAAGTATGCCAACTGTGAAAATACAAGAGACAGATGGAGATCAGAGCTTTTCAGGTGGAGACCTGCCTATAGAAACACTAGGAAGACCTGGAATTCATAAACATGGAACCAGAATACAGAAAGGAAAGATAAAGTAAAAAAAAGTGGATATAATATGCACAAGATTTATTTCTACTTGTTTGAAGTACAGATTTTAACCTGTAAATTGTATTGACATGCAAGAAACAGCATTCCTATAAAAAAACCACACCCAGATGAGTCATGTCAGTATTGCTGGCATATAGCAGAGTGAAGAAATGAGCAGTGATTCCCACAAGTGCTGGCACACAGAAGAATTCCAAGCCTCAGGGCTGATGCATTTAAGTCCTTTCAGTGCTTAGTGACAGTAATATACATAAGTTGCATACTCATGTGCATTAGGATACAAATACCAGAATTAATTAACTGATCTGAAAACATTTTTTGGTGGCAGCAAACAAACACAGCTGGATCCAGGAACCTGAAAGCCTGAAATTGCACACAGAAAGCTGAAAGGTGATGTCTAAGAAGAACACATAACACAAGAAGGTTAAAAGAGAGGGGGAAAAAAAAAAAGGAGGAAAATCCACCGCCTAGACAATGTGGTGGCAAATTACATGTCTCACAATGCTTCCCATGGTCCCATATTCATAAAGTTTCTTCTGCATTCTCACTACAAGCTCTTTCAATATATGTCCTTTCAAAATTAATTTTTTAAAAAGACTTATGCATGAGCTGTTCTTGTTAAACTGTTTAACACTCCAATTAAAACAGTATGAATAAAAGAACATTTTGTAACTCAAGGTGACTGAAATCCCAAATCACTGCGTGATCTTAACTTCTAGTTCTTGCCTTTTTTCTTTTTAATAGTTATTCTTTCTTTTCTGCGATCCCTTCTTGTTCTCATCTTAATTTAAAACCCAGTCTGTCAACCTTCTGTATGATATCAATTGTCAGTAGGGTAGTACTAGGTACAAATCAGTGTCAGATGAAACCCTTAAAGAAAAAAGTGCCTCTTTAGAGAAGAGCTGTATGTGCACACAGCCAGGTAAGAGAAAAGCATACAGTACTAAAAAGAGGCACCTAGAACTATTTTTTTGGAGCTTATCTGATTATCAGCTTTAAATCAAGAAATTCTTTCTTTCTGACAGTATGTTGTAACAAATCCTATTCAGCACTCTCAATCCCTTACTCCAGTGGACTGTATCACTTGCAGAATAATTTTAATAGAAAGGACATGAAATCCAATAATGAGATGAATAAATTAGGACCTTTCACAACAGTGTGTGTGTGAAATAAATCCAGTGAGGATGTGTTGGGGCCAAAACTACACTCTCATTCTTGAAAAGAAAAACATAATAAATGTTTACCTGAATTAATAAACTATCTATTCAGTCCCTCAGGTCCTTCCAGAGAATCTCATGATAGAAGACACTGTAAAGATCAAATTTCATACAGAAGCAGTATATCACCAGAATGACCTTCCTAGAATATTAATGAGATTAAACAAAAAACCCACCAACAAAATAAATTCAGATCCATATATACACTGCTACAATTACAAAAACACTTTCATGCTTATGGCAGGAATTAATCACAATTGTCTTTCTACAATAACAAATTAATAATAGGAAGGCAGACTTGGCATTTAACTTATTTTTACATTTCAGCATGACATGCTACCTATACCTGAGACTGTCACCTCTCTTTTCCTCCTCCTTATTGTGCAAACTATTTCTTCCCTTTTCTGACCAATACTGCCATCCTATGACAAACCCCTTACTCTCCATAAATGCCATCATTCACTTGACTTTAGAACTCCACGTCTCCTCTGTGCTCTCTAATCCCTGATTCCCATGCAGCATCTCCACCCACACAAAGTGCAATCTCTTCTTGTTCATTCTCCTCCCCTTTTCACTACCAGATCCCCAACCCACAATCAGTATTTCTAGTGAGGCCATAACTCCTGGTCAGCTGTCACAATTCAGAGATCAGTTGAGCAGCTTAACCTTCTAGAAAACAACCCAGAGCTGTGTCAGACAGCAGGGCAGAAAAAATACAGGTAATGTCTCTGAAGGCTTCACTTTGAATCACTAGGCTTGCCAGGCCCCAAGCTCCTCCAGGAAAGGCAATGATTCATCTTCAACCTTTGGAGTAGGTGTGGAGGAAGAAATCTCAGCAATTACAGTCCTAACGCTCCATTTGCAAGGCTAATTTTGGAAACAAAAAGAAAAGCGGGGAAATGCATGTGGTTTTACAAAAACCAGATTAATTCTCAGTTTAATAGTTTGTAAAATGGCCTTCTTGAACTCTAAAGCCTCGCTATGCACCAAAACATAGTGTAATGAATTCCAGAGGCTTAAAGCAAAGAAAGTAAAACTGAGAAAGACGAAAGGATTCAAGATCTGTGTAAGAATATTAACAGGTTTTATAGTTAGCATGTACATAAACACCAAAGAAAATCTAAAAAGAGAGTAAGAAATTACTTGCTAACCTTTGCTCTGTCTGGGTCTCACTTTTGTTTGTACTTTGTCACCATGCTATTGGTGACAGGTTTTGTGGGGAGGAAGAGAGAGATTAATATCAACAAGAAATGCCATTGTCATGCCAGAACAGGTATAGCTGAGTATTAATCATGGTAAAAGATACAGCTCCCTGCATCTAGACAGACCATTACTGAAAACAATGACTTAATCTTAAAAAGGCAAGAAAAGATACAGAATGCATGGGTTTGATATCGGTAAGTTAAACTGTCTTGCTACCAGAAAGTGTGAGCAATGCAAGTGAAACCTGTCTGCATGTGGAATTTGTCCTGCCAGTGGCTCACCTGAGCCATGGCTCTCCTCCCCTGCACTATATACCCTCCACATACAGTGGAAACAAGTCAGGTCATGCATCAGTTGTACAATATGACTGTTAGTAGAAACTAGGAGTTCATATAAACAGTAAGTACCTTAGAACTATTTAATATATTTAAACTATTTAATATATTTAGTAGAAAGTTGGATTTTTGTCATCTCACTCTTTCCTTTACTGTTCCTCTGTTAACACAGAACTCAGTTGTCATTTAAGGCTCCTTAAAGGAACATGAATAAATATTGAAATGTTATTGCCTTCTGCCTGTCCCTAGAATTAACAGCAAAAGGTAGAAGTCACCGACTGCCTGGTAGTTCAGCAAGATTTGCTGAAGGGCCAGAAAGGTAGCAGGAATTTCAATCAAAGGCTAGACAAACTATCTCCTATCCCCAAAGTCCTTCAAAAGTAAACACACTACTGTGGCTAGAATTTTCCTTCTGGGCAGACAATCAGAAAGAAAACAAACCACATATGACAGATATTGTGCACATCACTTGGCATCCTCTGAAAATCATTCAGAGAAACTATGGTGATAAGTAATGTAAAAAAGCCTATAAAAACTTTTTTGAAAATTATGAGGAAAGTAGTAGCAAAATCTTTCTTGAAGGGAGCTTTCTTGTGGTTTATTTCCAGAAAGGTATATTTCAGAACAGAAACAAAAAATGATAAAACTAAATCAGATTTAAATGAAAACAGCATTTTATTTGAAGGAAAGATGCTTTGTTTTGCTTTTATTTTTATTCTCCTGGACTTAGTCACGTCACCCTTTATTAAAGAGCAATTTCTGATAGAATTGCCTGTATTAATCCCTAAGCTCCTGAAAGAGATGCTCTACTCTTGACTTTTTACAGAGCTGTATAAGAATGATGAGACAGTGATTATTTGCAGAAAATGAAGCCCATATACAGCAAGAAACTGTTTGGAATCAAGAAAGCTTTCCACAACACAAATATGTGTCTGGGTATGAGAGCCTGAGACAGCAACATCAACCTAAACTAACCTAGCATGTGGAAAAAGCCCCAGTTTTGGTTGGATTTCTTAAAAGACACCTTTAGATTTCCCTAGAGAAAGGCTCTGACTACAAGTCATGACCATGAATGACATGCAACTACTCGAATTCATGGAATGCAGTTTAGTAAATTCATAGGCTATTTAATAAAGATGTAAATGAGGAAAAAACAGAGAGAGAACACCATAATGTTAGCAAAGTCACACTAGTAAGAAAAGTTCCGCTTCCAATAAAACATCAAGTCTAACAGAAATAAATTCTTTTATTGGTGACTCTACAAAGAGTGCAAGTGAAATTGCTACATTGATCTCAGAAGACCTTAAATTATATCCTAGTGAAGGTACAGTAAGTTATTTTGTCGCTGCAGTTAACTGTGAGGGTAAATTTCACGTAAGTTTTGAAGCCAACTTTTCAAATCATAAATAGATCTAGGAATAACTATCAATGCATCTACCTTCAAAAAAAGCCCCAAAACACCAGGACATTCAATAGAAGTTTGAGTACAGCTGTTTTGTAGGGATTTGAAGATAAATTGCAATTAGGAGATGATAGGGTTTCTAGAAGATCCTAATAGATTAGGCTTTGAAATTTTAACCAGGAGGGAATTAACAGATGAGACAAAATTAAAATATTATTAGCAAACAAATAATTAGCCATCAAGAGTCTCCCCGCAGACTGCCTTGTTATAACAGGTCAAACAACCAAAAACAGTAAGAAAAAAACCCCCAAAAACCAAAACAACAAAAAAATCCAAAACAAACCCCCAAAAAACCCCCAAAACACCGAAACAAAAAAATCCAAAACAAACCCCCAAAAAAACCCCAAAACACCGAAACAAAAAAATCCAAACCCCAAAAAACCCACAAACAAAAAAAAAGCATCAAGTAGAAGTCTGCAAAAATTCCAGAGATTAAACAATTTTCCTCAGCTGAAATGCTTTATACAAAATGATGCATACACCCAATGGAGTGTGCTGGGAACTGTCACTGACCAAACATATCATTCAAAGCTTCTCAAACTGGAAAACACCAACAAGACTACTGAGGCAGGGGACATCCCAGAATCTGTACAGGAAAAGTAAAGGTCCCATGGAAGATCCATGGGCACAGGTCCAGCCAACTTCTCCCACACAGGAGACAGCAGGGTCAGAATGGAGTGAAGCATTATCCAAGGGAAAGAGTGGCAGCTGTTCCTCAGAAACAACTGGATCCTGCTCAAGTAGGTTATCAAGAAAGGCACTCAGAGACCTGCACCAGTTCATGATTGGACCCAAGGTCAGGGACAGAGTGCAAGGTATTATATCAGTGCAAGGTATTACACTTCATTCATTATACCACACTCCTGCATCAGGGGTTAGCCTCAAGCTAGTATAACAGTAAACTGATCCTGTTTACTTTTAGACAAGTAATAGCTGTATCTGGCCATGCCAAAAGGACATAGGGTTTTCCAAAACATAACCTAGCAGAATGGTAAAAACTGCTCCTTGATTATGACTAAGAAACAGTATGTCCAAGTGGCTCTCATAAACAGCTTTGTGCTATAAAAAGAAACTGGGGAGTTAATGTGAGTCAAATAGAGGCATAATTTTAATTTCATGTCTGTTTAGTCATCTCTCCAAGTTTTTACAATTTTGTTGAGTTTCCTAAATAAACATTATTATTTTCTTTCATCTACCATCGGAAATGCAAAGTAAAGGACAACAATTTATCATAATCATCTTATTGGCAAGGTGAACCCACAATCAGGATTCTGGTCTAAGTAGAATCCAGTGTAGTAGAAAATTCTTCCCAGAAATCTCTGTGAACAGAGCACTAGATGTGAACACTACAGAGAAAAAGGTGGCACTCCCTAAAGATTTTTGAGGAAACACTGACAGGAATTCTGACAATGACAGCCATCATCTTAGCTGATGGGAGCCAAGGCGGTGCCCAAGGTGTCAGAAAAGCTGTCTGGACCACTGGGCTCAAAGGCTATTGGCCAACAGTTCAAAGTCCTACTGACTGGCCAACCAAAGTGCCATTCCTCATGAGTCACTTCTGGGGCTGCCATTGCTTCACATCTGCAGCAACAACCTGATCAGCAGGACAAAAGGACCTGCCCTGAGGAGCTTCTTAGGTGACACCGACTTGGAGGGAGCTGGTGGCTGCTGGAAGGCCCCAGCCCTGCAGAGGGGCTCCTGGCACAGGTCCCTCCCTGTCACTCCAAAGGCCCTGCCCGCTGCGGGGGTCACCTGCCGGGAAGCCCAGGATGCTCAAGGCACAGCTGGGGCTGCAGGCCGGGGCCAGCCCTGCAGGGATGGGGCTGGGGCCCAGCAGGTGAGAGGGAGAACAGGGTGAGGAGTGGATCCTTGCCGTGCTGGAGGCCAACCACGTCCTGAGCACAAATGTGGCTGCCAAGCACAGGGAAAGGATCGCGGCCCTCGGCTCAGTAGCTCGTGAGGCTCCATCTGGAACTCCGTGCGTCCAGATCCGGGACCTCCTGGAACAAGACCAATCTTGACAGCCTGGAGAAAATCCAGAGCAGGGCCCAAGGGTGGGGCAACATAGGAAAGAGCAGGCAAGGGGAATGGAATTTTTTTCCCTTCAAATACCTGCCAGGAGCCACAGAGAAGACTTTTCTCGAGGTGCATAGAGGAAGAGCACAGGAGCCAACAAGTCAGAGCAAGGGCAGAGCTGTCTGGGAATTTGGGAAAAACAGCTTCCCAAAGAGGGTGGATGACCCTGAGTCAGGCTGTTGCAACTGAGGCTGCAGAAAATCCATCTCTGGAGACCCTCGAGACTCCATGGGAAAAGGTCCTGTGCCATTTTGAGGTAGCCCTGCATTGAGCAGGGATCTCTACCAATCTGCATTCCTCCTTGAGTCTGCACTGGGTTGGTTTGTTTGCTTTTAAGAGGGTGAGCAAAGATGGGGCGAGGTTGACAGGGGAACCTGTGAACCTTTCTTCTCTGAATGACAGGTGTGTGTCTGTGATGCAGGCACAGGCATCAACAAATGGATCCACATGACAGAGGAGGTCTGTAAGCTCTGCCAGCAGTGCAAATATCTGTTCTGTCCAAGAATCTGGACACCTCTCTGTATCTCTTGATATTTTCTCAAGGAACTTCCTTCTCGTTTCCAAGACGCTTCTCCTCCCAAGGCTTGATATGCCATTTGCATAAGGGACTAATTATAATCAGGGCTGTGCAAGCAGCAAAGATGTGGCTAAGGGAAAACCTGTTTGATCATCAAAATTGCTCACTTTGGAGAGGAGGAATTCAGATGATTACACATGCAGATGTGCATGCATACACACAGGGTTATTTTATTTTGCTTTTTAACATTTACTGTTATCGTAAGTTGTTTCCACACATCCTTTTCAGGCTTTTGTGTTTAGCATAATTATTTGCAGATTGGTCCCATGACTAGACACTTTCAGAGGTCCCTCCCAATGCAATAGTTTCCCCAATTTCATCTGACCTGTGGATGTTTATAAACACAAGAGAGAAAACCTCTTCAGTCATAACAGGGCAGAAGCCAGTGACATAACTGGGACAAGATTCTAAACTTGTTGATAGCAGAGGTAAGGTCTCAGGTAGAATGAAGATAGGAAGCCTTACAGGAGTATCAATCTTCCAGGACCTTACAGTAGAAATTTTAGAGCAGTAAAGAGGAATGGGCAAGTCCTTAGCTTTTGCTTCTTGCTAACCAAAACAGGATCCAATAGATAATTTTTTTCCAATCCCAGAAATCACAAGAACACATGAAATACTAAAAAATTTACACTGGCAAGGCCAGGAGATTAAACAAGCCCCAGTTACTTCAGCAGTATAACATTTTAGAAGAACATACAGAGCTTCTTCCTGTACAGCCTAGAGTGACAAGGGCTGATTTTGGAAAATTTCCCTAAATCCTTCTAATCCCACATATAATTCTCATCCCTTTGAGAAAATGAACATGGATACAATTAGTCTGTTCAAGAAGAATTTAGCAGAATATCAGACTCAGTACAATAATAAATAGCTTCTCCCATTTCATCGAGGCCCTATCCCTACATCTCCTAAATGCCAAGGTAATAGCTGACAGAAACAACTTTTCCAGTTTGCAATATCCAAGAAGAAAGCCAGACAATGAAGGGGCAAGTTTCACCACAAAACCCAGGCATGAACTTTATCGTTTACATGGATCAAGTTGCTGAAAGCTATAGTTTACCATTTCAAACAAATGACCTGGTCCAATGATTAAGCCAGACTCAATAGCAGATGCCGAAAAAACCCATCAGCCATGTCACAAAACCCTAGACCAGCAGCTGCTGTCTGCCTTATTTAACAATGGAGATTGCTACCAAAATCCATATGCTTCTCCCTGGTCGCATTTCTCTGTAACCACCAAGACACAGGTATCTTAAACCCAGTAAGTCCAGCTATGGAAAGCTATCCTCAGCAACACATCATGTCCTAGATTTAATATAAAAGATAAAAGACATGGTGAGGCTGGCCCAAGAGAGCCTGCTAGAAACCAACCTGATTAGCAGAAACAATACAACACAGTGGCCTAATTGAGGCTTGAAGCACTGCTGTTATTTCGTTCAGCAAAACTGTTTTCAAATGTAATAGTTGAATAACTGGGTTAAGTGCATCGCCTATGTTATGAACCTGACAAGAGGAACCAGCTGGAAACTGAGCTGGAGCTGAAGCTCTTTATCATCACCAGTGAAAAAATCTGGATACCATAGGAGACAAACTGTCACAACAACAGAGGGACTAAGAAGATCAGATAGTAAAAATGTTTGCAGGTGTCTTTTGGCTACAATTCAGAAGATTCATCCTGATTCAGCATGGAAATTAAAGTAAATCCACAAACTCACCTGCAACTCTATGCAGTGGGTACATTAGAAACTAAGGATTATCATTGGAAAAGAGGGGAAAACCAATATTAGTATGAAGATAAAACTAGAAAATGTTAAAGCTCCCGCAAACTGAACTGGAATCGAGCAGCCCTGAATGTACATACACACTGGGGAACGAGAGGCAGGAGAGCAGCGCTGCAGAAAGGAGCTGGGGGTCCTGGTCCATGGCCAGCTGAATGTGAGTCATTGTGCCCTGGCAGCCAGGAGGGCCAGCCCTGTCCTGGGGGACATCAGGCACAGCCAGGGAAGGGAGGGGATTGTCCTGCTCTGCTCTGCTCTGGGGCAGCCTCACCTCCAGTGCTGGGGGCAGTTCTGGGTGCCACAATAAAAGAGACATTGAGCTGTTAGAGAGTGCCCAGAGGCAACACGGATGGCAAAGGGCCTCGAGGGGAAGCTGTGTGAGGAGTGGCTGAGGTCACTTGGTCTGTTCAGCCTGGAGAAGAGTAAACTGAGGGGAGACCTCATTGCAGTCTCCACCTTCCTGGTGAGGGGAAGAGGAGGGGCAGGCACTGATCTCTGTAGTGACCAATAATAGGACCTGAGGGAATGGCCTGAAGCTGTGTCAGGGGAGGTTTAGGGTGGATATCAGGAAAAGGTTCTTCACCCACAGGGTGGTTGGGCACTGGAACAGGCTCCCCAGGGAAGTGGTCACAGCATCAATCCTGACAGAGTTCAAGAAGCATTTGGACAACACTCTCAGGCATCTGGTGAGACTAGGGGTAGTCCTGTGCAGAGCCAGGAGTTGGATTCAATCATCCTGAAGGGTCCTTTCCAACTCAGGATATTCTGTGATTTTGAGATTCTGCATATATGCACACCAAGTGATAGTTCAGGTCCTTTCCTAAGACATGTTGAAAAGGGCCAAGGGAATGTTCAATACATAAGTAAACCAGTTTCTACCATGTGTATTGACAGACTGGTTGAAGTTATTCCAGGACTCTGATAAAATTTTAAAAATTTCTATTCTCAAGGCCTAAGCAATTTAAATAGGAAGTCATTTGAGCTTCAACCACTTTTAAGAGGATTAATACACCTTTATCCTCAGATATCTTGCTCTGTATGTTGTATGTTGTTGTATACTATGTTGCTCTATACTAAAGACATGTCAAAATCTGCAGTTATTTCACATTCAGTTTTGAGTTCTGCAATATGAACATGAACACCTCCAATACTAACAAATCATAATAAACATGTTTAAGTTCAGGACTCCTCTCAGGTGGAAAACAAAGTCATACCTGAGAACAACATGTAGTAGAACTAATGGAGATGCCCTTTCGCTATTTTGAACAAAGCTGCTGTCTTTAATAAATCTCATGACTTTACAGAGAGTTACACTGATTTATTGTTTTTTTTAAATACTGCCTGGAAATGAAGACAGAGATTTTATTATTTTTTCTTACAGGAAACTATGTGTGGTCTGTATTACAATTACAATTTCAAGTCAGCATTGCAAAACAGCCTACTACATCTCCATGTGAATCAGCAATGAAGCCAATCATTGCTGCAATAAGCTAAAATCTGACAAACAGCATCAAAACTGAAGAGAGAGACACCAGCATTCTCAGTCTATTCTGTCAAAGCGCACAATAGTTGCCCAGCTGTGTTCTGTACAGATTGTGTACAGAAAGACAATGCAAAAATTATATACAAAGGCCTTCCTTAAGTTGATCTGCTCACTCCATGAGAAGAAAAATCAGTACAAAACAGCACAAACTAATAGTGACAGGAATAAGTTCAAGTACCCAGAATTCAGACAAGGAACCTAAGTCATGTTCACAAAAGGAAAAAAAGTGATTTGTACTTTGAAACAAGCCCCTACGACACAGTGAAGATTTTTATTTTTGTTTAATCCTTTGCAGAAGTCCCTGCAACTAGAATATTCTCACAGTTGTAGTGAAATATATAAAAAGACAGACTTTTAAAAAAAATCACACTGAACAAGAACATGCAATTAGAACTAGAGAATTAAGTTTGGAAGTATTTTCCAAGCACTTTACAAACCAGCACACTCTCCCTTCATGTGGCTAGTCTACAAACAGTCTCTTTGCTGTGATAATCAGCAACTGAAGACTCCGTAACTATACCAACCCAAGAGGCCAAGCATGCCCAGATGAGGTGAACATCACCCTATTGCTCGGTGCAACACCTACCGTACACAAACTCTTCTCCATCTGATCTTTCATAAGTTATCTGTCTGAATTTGCATTACTGAAACATGACTGACACAGCAAGTGTGTGCTTTGGTGTAATTTAATTTCAGGTTTCTCTGTTCAACAAAAACTCTGGCATAGGGGCATTATGTGGAAAGGTGAACAGAGAAAAGTCCATTTGTATCAAATATTTATGAAGTTTATCTCCTTAGTTCAGGTATCTGTGAAACACCAACTCACTGAAGCATAAAATACCAAACACCTCCCGTTTAAAACCCATTTCTTGAATTAACATCATTCTATGACATAAGAGTATGACCTGCTACTCTTGGAGCTACCAGTCTTACATATCTCACTGTGCCTCAGGCATTAAAATCAGGCAGGTGTTGTTGTTTTGTTTTGTTGGGGTTTTTTTAGCATTCATGCCATCCCCTTGTTCACCTCAATTTTTTGCCATAAGCAGAAGCCATAAGAATACTGAACTACTCAGAACTGTTTGTAAATTGAATATACACCTATTTACCAACTACCTTTGTTACATTTGCCAGGCACCTCGCAATGTTGCAGGAGAATAACCTGCTAATACGCTGCAGACTGAGTGCAAGGGAAAAAAAACAACAAAGAAAAATCCACAAGTGATATCTATCATCTAGGTATGATTTCTCTCTGTGTAAAACTAACAGAGTCATAAGCTACTATTTACATGGTGCCAGCTGAAAATGTGAACTGCAGCAAAAGACATAATGCAGATAAATGTCCCTTTTTTGTGCTTTAAAGAGTTCCAAGGGCTCTTTCTTCTAAATCCTTTCATTAATTACACTGTCTAATAGAATCCAGCATTTTTTGCCGAGGCTAAATTTTTCTTGTTGCACATTGAGTCTGCTTTCCCCTTGCCCAGTCCCCTCAGCTTAAAGAGAATGTGGCTGCTCTGGGAAAGAATATGGAATCTACATCCAGAAACATGTTCTGGACAGCAAACAAAATGACTATGGGCCTACAAGTTGTACCTATACTTACACACATGGGAATTAATTCAAACTTCTCAGCGCTCAAATACACAAATTTATGTAGCAGCACACTGATTACAGTTACTGGTAGTATCTCCTTCTAGAGCTAGATTTGCTGCTATTTTAAGGTCTGGTTGCACGATTACATCTGATAATAAAAATCATCATCACTCAGTTCTTTCAGGCATACACATTACAGGAAGTACAGTAAGTACAGCTAGGCATCATTTGTATAATTATTGAGGATTTTTGGCACAGTAGTTTAGATACAGTTTTTAAGAGAGCCACAATACAATGGGGAGGAAATATTCCTCCAGCATCAAATTTGTTTTTAAATGAAGACAAGTGCAATACCATGGACACATGCACATTCACATGCAGAGCCTTGCTCAATTGTAGAAAAAAAAGTGATGACAATTTTTGCAAGCAGAGGTGGCTAATTGTGATTTGAGCTGGGGATACTACAACACTCAGTTAGAAACAGACTTTGTTGAGGTGCATGTCACTGTTGCAGTGGCACAGGACTGACTTCATGCTTACTGGAGCAGCAGCTGTTCAGGGAAGGGAACAGCGAATTCTGGGGAACCAATTTGTTAAACATTGCTGAAGGAACACGGCAGAGATGTGGGTGTTCAGTGCTCTGATTTAACAGTCATTTAAAATGAGTATGAATAGACAGCATTACAAATCAGCAGGCTGTGCCTCAACTGAGGAATTAATCAGTGTGTCGTGATTTCTGGAAAGAAGCACTTACTTCAGTGGCCGGAGAACTGCCCCAAAACAAAAGGAGTTAAGAGGAAGGGAAGGGAGAACCTCTGTAGACTAATGTCTGTCGTGTCAGTCACAGAGGAAAATTAATGTTATTTTTATTCCTTTAGAAGTATTTCAAACCATTATATCCCGATTACTTTGGTGAGAAACTGTACTTGCTAGAGTCAGGTCTCCCCTACTGCAAACAGCAGTACTCTTTAGCCTGCAAGTTTCAAGGTCATGCAGTATTAAACTTGCAAACATATTGGCACAAAGAAGGCAATAGATGTTGTCAACAATACTGACATACCTTCCTGAAATAATCCATCTTTTAATTTTCATATTCATTAGAAAATTCAAATGATTTTTAAATGTGTCATGACACAAAACAGAGCCTATAAACCTACACGCTTCTCAGTTAGGGAAAAGTTATTCTTATCTGTGAGCTACTTAGAAATCTGATAAGAACTAAAATAAGTACTGTCATTTGACAGAAAACGGAATCCAAGACATACAAATGAAAAAATCTTCTACTTTAAATAGACAGAAGATATGCTTGAACTGTACAGTGTTCTGGGTCTTCGAGGGTTCAGTGCACAAAGTTCAGTATGGTGCATCAGAACACCAGCCAGTTCAACATAGTTTTTCTCAAGCGGTCATGGTTTAAACACAGATGCACATAAACTTTTAACGTAAATCTTAAATACACATTCAATACTTCCTTCTTCTGTACTTCCCATGCTCCTTTTGGTACAAGTAAATCTAACTAAACCCATCTTCATTTTTTTGGCATTGTGAGGTCAGAGACTGTATGAAGTCAAATCAATGATTTGACAATTATTTGACAATTTAACAATTATTTTTGAAGTGAAACAAATCAATTTAAATAATCATAGCTCACAGAATTCAGTAAATTTTTCCTGACCCTTTTCAGCGCAGTTGATAAAGTTTTGCTTCTGTTTTAAAATAAATTGTTGTGATTATATACATTTGGGATTTTTCCCTTTTTTATGTGAATTGTAGCTATGTAGAAGTCATTGCATCTTGAACCTGGAAAAACACAAACTAAAGAATCTCTACCTCAGTATCTGATTGCTCCTCAGAACTATTAAAAATTACTTCTATTTTGATTTGGATGTTCAATATATTAAATCAGCACTTTTTTTTCCACAGCAATAGAGGCCACTGGATAGAGGGAAGCTTTTTTTTGCTTATGCAACTTGTTGGATACCTAAAGCATTTCAAAAAATTTCCTTGCCCAGGAGGTCTGGCATAAAAAGTTACTTCTTATAAATATGTACATTTAACCTTAAAGTATTGTGATGAGAAGTCTATGCAACAGCAAAAGCAGGAAAAACAGTTTCCCATTTATAATCTGGACAAGACAAAATCCCACTCAGTCTCCAAAAAGTGAAGTTACCCAATTTTTACTTGCATTGCACTCTCAGGGACTTGTGTATCCCAGAACTCGCTATTGGGCTGTAGTTTGGGGAAAGAATTCCTTCAGAAAATCCCAAAGGATGGAGTGAAAAAGGCAGTAAAATTGTAACCAAATGGAAAACACTGAACATTGCAAGAAGCATCACAAATATATACAGCTGAGTTTGTGTTCTTAATAAATTAGGGCTGGCCACTTTGTCTGCTTTGCTCAGTTCCTTTTTTATCTTCTCTCACTGCAGCTTTGGCTCTTTTCCTATCTACTCCCCAAACTAAGGCTAAATGCCAGTGATATTTGATAGCCGAATTGCAGTTCCCAAGGGCAGTCTGGATATAAATTCAGATCCAAAGTCCAACCCAAAATAATAAAAATCTTTCATAAGTCTCACAGAAATAACTCCAGTTTTTCAATGTCTTTCCTTTCTAACAGCACTCTTGTAATTTTTTTTTTTGTAGATTCATTTATGTTTACCACTACTCCACTATTAACATCATCTTTTGTTGAAGTCTCACGCAACCTATGTTCCTCATAGAAAAGCATCAGTTAATATTTTCCACAAAACATGTGGGTAGTAAGTAAAATGAACATTACTCTGAGGTCTTAGAGACAGAAAGGTCATAAAGATAATGATATTCATAAGCATTATACAGAGGAATAAAACAGGTCAAGATTTCTCATTATTTAGTTATAAAGTTGCAACCTAGAGTTATATTCTAAAACCCAGTCTTCACAAGTCCTTAAGAATCTGACTAAAAACACTGTTTTTCCAAATCTGATAGACAAAGGATAGTACAAAGGGCTGAGAAAGGGAAAGAGAATCATTCCTAAGAAAGACCCACCTAGGCAGGAAAAAATGTAAGGGTTTTCCTGCAGTAGCTTCAGGCATTTTTGGTATGTGCATGTTTTCTTTGATTCATATCTTCTGAGAGGATGATGCACCATACTAGCAATGCCAATGTTTTGTTTGCCCAATATTGGGTCAAACAAATGTGCCTGGAATTTTTATTGAAAATCTCATGTAACTAAAATATTTGTGTGGTAGCACAAAGATAGAAGGCTTAATACAGAGACAAACTACAATATATTCTGCCTTACTAATCAACCACAACAAGTAGATTAAGGAAGGATTGTCATATAAAAATGTGTTACTCTCTGTTAATAAAGTAACTGTCCAAAGCTACATTTCAAAATTATTAAACAAATAGTTTGGTGAGTATCATGGTCTTACAGACTCAGAAAATTACCTAGTTTATCCTAATAGACCAGTTTACTTTTTAACTACAAAAAAAAAATTTTTAAAATAGAAAAAATAGAAGACGACAATTGGATCAAATAAATTGATTACTCAGTAGTTGGTAAAGGACTGAAGAATAGTATTTGTAATTTTCCATTTTGAGCCTGTGCTAGACAATTCAACTAATTGGGTTCAGATATTATTTGTCCTTCAAACAAATCTTTAAGGAATTTCCGCCATCTTTAAATTTTCAGTTCCCATTTCTCAACCTTTTCCTCTCTCTCATTACTATTTTTTCTATATAAAAGTATTAACAGCCATAATAACAGAACAAACCTTGGCAGACTCATTCTTTATCATTGCATTTTAGGTCATCATTTGATGGCTGTTTCCTATAAATGCACACCTTTAACTCATGCACGCAGCATCTCTCCTGATTTCAACTTGCTCAGATTACTGAACTTTAAAATGAGGACTCTGATATGGGATAGTTTAGCTTTAACAGAAAAATCATCACTTCTTCTTGAATAAAGACATTGCATAACATAAAGAGTTAGATTGCTCTTGATGTCTGCTGGAAACAGAATCCAGTACAATGTCCATGATGGAGTTCTGCACTGAACTAACTACTAGAAACAGGTAGGTTCCAGCCTAAAAATGGTATCACAGTTTTCACCAATGCTTTATCAGAAGAAGAGATTTATTATAAACAGAAAGCACTATAAACATGATGGCAAGTCATTCAATTCTTGCTAAATTTCTCTTAAGGAAAAATGTTGAGCTTCAGTAACATTTATGAACAAGCATAGACAAAGAAAAGCCTAAATTAAACTTTCAAATTGAACTATGCACTGATTTTGATTTTGATGAGGACTGAAAATATCAACCTTGCCTCTCACTAAGATATCAGTCACTATTTTCTCAACAATATAGGTGCTCTGCAGAACCTAGAGTACAGTCAATGATGTTAAACCAAGCCCACAATTCTTTTCAGTAGGCTACTGGTTTAAGCAGAGACACAGAGAACTGCAAAATGTGGCAAGAAACAGATTCCTATTTGTGAATATCCCTGTACAAGTTTTGATAGCATTCAAAAACCATGAAAAACATGCTTAATGTCTGATTCAGGTCATGTTATTAGGTTAGTAATTTTGCATGGGAATCTTGAATGGTCTCTCTGTGCATGTCGGGATTGCTTCTTTCACGTCCTATGTACAGTGCCTTTGAGGAATGCCTCATTCACTTGAAAACATCATTCTAGAAACAATGTTGTGTCTATTATTCTGCCCCTTGTCATGTTGCTTTGGAAGTAGAGAAGAGCTGATTCAGATAGGGATATCCTCCTAGTACATTTACTTTTGATTAAAGACAATATTATTCCATTTTAGGCAGTAGGCAAAAAATTCTGCTCTATTAACAGTCTATAGCACCCTAATGAAATCTGGCAGAACACAGAAGGAAAACTGGGTCCCCACTGAGTTCTCTGATGGAGCCTGAGTCAAACAGAGGAAAAATACCAGCAAGACGTTAAGCAGGAGAGCTCAGACACAAACCTGACCACAAAGAAAAATGAAAAGCTTATTCTAAGGGGTAAAAGTTTTCTATTATAAATAATAATAGGACACTTTCAGTAGAGGCTTATTAAACATATTTTTTTCTGCACCATTTGTGACTCAGATTCCCTTGTCTATTACTATAAACATAGTGTCACCAGTTAGTTTTGCCTAAGTAGCCCCCACTGGCTTGTTTAAACTGGAGCATTCCTTTTTAAAGACTCATTTCTTTTTTAGTTACTTTGCATGCAGTGCAAAACAGTGCACGCTCTGCTAAAACAGAGCTGCACAGGAGGAGGCCAACTGCATAATAATTCTTGAAGAGACTGACAATAGCTGGAATTAAATTATGTTTTCATTTTTCTTATGTGTTTCAATCTGATTTGTCTTAATAGCATGTTTGCAACACGTTAATTATAAGGACTTGACACTGTACAGTTGGTATTTAGTAGAAGAGTGATTTGACTAGGAAAGTGAAATCTAAATTACTTATGTGCACACAAATGTTTGGCAAAAAATTAGATTTTTAAATTAAGCAATTTCTACTGCATTACCTACAAACTAAGCGTTTCTAAAAATGACCATCATAAACCACCATGTCTCAGATATCCTTTCATTTGCCTAGTGGTTTATCACAAAAAACCCTAGAGACAACCTACACTGCACAAAAATGTACCCATTACAAAAAAAAAGTCAAAGGAATAGTTAAACACAAAAAAAATCCACAGAGAAACCTCCAAGCTGAGCAGAAACCTGTTACTGTGTTGTGAGAGAGTCCTATCGTTGGCCTGTCAATCTGAGAGAGACCCCTCACCAAAAGCAGCATCAGCATTTCTCTGAAGTTAGTGAAGCTGGACCTCTTACAGCAGATCTGAATTTGGCTCACTTAGATACAGAATTCACCAAAGAGGGGACAGGAGCAAACCTCAAGTGCTGAAAGTAACATATTCATGAATTCCTCAAGTAACCAGAAATTAGACTAAAATGTTATTTAAAAAAAAAGTGAGAAAGAACTTGCTGACATCAATTTATCTTTGAAATATCTTTAAGTAATATAAAAGGCTTCCCATGATACTTCTATGAATTTTCTCTGTCACCCTGATCCCAGGTGTCAACTAGCCTCAAATGTATTTCAAATTTATATTCCAAATGAAACACTTTGCACATCCTCCCTGAGTGTGTTCTCTTTGGAGGTGGGTGTGCCGGACAGTTTGGCAGAAAGCATTTGCTGTAATTAGACAAATACTTCAGCAGAAACAGCTGAACAGATTTTCACTGAACTGCTGTACCTAGTTAGATTTGTGCTTCTGCTAATAACAATCTCTACCAGTTTCAGCCCCAAAGATCTGAGATGCAAAAGACAGCATGAATAATTCAGTGAGCATAGGGTCCTGAACCCACCTTTGCTTTCATAAAGAGAGAAGTAATGCACCTCAGGTAAAAACTTTTACTCTAACAGGGCTTAATCTTTCTTTCTCTTTCAGTGCTTTGTTACTAAGTGGTGTGTAGGTGTGAAAAGCTGTATTACCATGTAATTTTGTTGGGATCAGACTTCCAACTACCTGCTTTGCTTCATGTTCATTTACACAGATCAAAATCTGTTTTATTTCCTAACAATAGCAAATTTTGCTGTAATTATTTTATAATGGCAAATTTAAGGAATAGTGCTCTGGTTAATTCACACATGGCACCTATCCACACACAAATAAAATACCATATTATTTATTACCTTTCTCATAATGAACTTTGTAATAAACAACTGAAAAACTAATTTGTTTTTTGACAATGGCAAACCTTTGAATAGAGAAAATCACAGAGTCGAACACAGAGTGCAGTCCTGTGTGGTAAGTGGTCTCCATAGCAACCAATAGATTTTATGCTAAGTCTGGCCTTTAAAAACATTTCACGTTTACCACCGAGAAAAAGATGGCCTTGATTTAAAAATGATACAACAAGTATCTTGAATGTGCATGCTTTCTCTTCTCTCTTGCAAATAAAATTAGCAGACGTCCCTTTAACACTAAATCCTCTGAGAGCTGCGTGTCATCATTGACGTATGTGTGGGCCTCCTTTAGGCTTGGAAATTTTTTTTCCTTGCATATCATTGCAAGACTCGAAGCCCTTTCCCCCCCATTTACCCCTCCTTGTTTTTCTCTATCCAGAACAAAAATAGAACATCAAGTTCTTATCTCAGTCAGTGATCATGGTGACAGTGAAAATATTATTGCATGCTTATCTATAGCAGTTTCAATCATATAAGCTTACAATAACTTGCAATAATGGAAGAAGTAGTAACTATAGCTGCAACGCCTGCTACAGCCTAATTTACTTTCACTCCACATTCAAGTGACTGAAGCCCCTAAAAGGAAATGTATTTTTAATAAAGAAAGATTCCAACTTAAGAATGTGTGTATGTAATTATTGACAATGATATGCTATAAAGAGTTGTATGATTATAATCATTAGCACTTAATGAGAATTTTGTTTGCAACACTGAAATTTCAGTAGCAGGACATGAGGGTAGACGTAGAGAATTATAACTGAATTTATCATTGTCTTTTCAGTTCTTATAACCTGACAATATAGGATACACAATTTTACCATTCAATCCAAAGCAGAGCTTGCATTCTCAGGTTATTCCTCTTGGCATGGGTGTGGGCTGCCTGCTTTTTGTTGATTAGGAATGCAGCCTTGAGAGCTTTGGATGAGTAGGAGGGGAAGATACAGAGATCATTTGTTGCTATTCCTGTAAAGGTAATTTCAACATGCATTCAGTCATCATGGTGACAGTAATAGCACTTCATACATAGCCTTTCACATCATCGAATGTTTGGTCTCTGTGTTCCATTCCATCACAAATGCAGTAAAAGCACCACTCTCCTACCACACTGATTGCTCTCTCCATAATTCCCTTTGTGCAAAGTACACTTTCTTTTCACACTAACTTTAGAAAGGTCCTGTGCTGAGCCTCAGTGAAGAGGGCATCAAAGAGTCAAGTTCTGTTTGCCATGAAATAAGACAATATAACAAAGTTTATTACCCTTTTTGTTTCTTTCTACAATGTCCTATTAGACTTAGGTTTCTCCAAAGATGATCATCAATGCAGCAAAAAAAAATTAGAGCTCTACTGTGAAGGAAACAGGCTAAAAGCTTCTGCATGAAGAAGCATGATCCCCAGTACATCTCTAGAGAAGACAGAGGTTTGCCCCCTGTAGGAAATAAACATGCTACAAATCCAATGAAAATACAGACAGCGCAGCCACAACAAGGCCAAAGAATTCTCAGGTACCATGGTGGACAAAGGCAGGGTAAACACTGTCTGTCATTCTTTTTATTGCTTGCATCAGGATACACTAAGCACACTGAGGGGAATAATTTATCACAATACCACTGTGTGACAGTATGCCAACAAAATCTTGCTTAGGGTGAATGCTGCAGCATTAGTGTATCCTCACCACTGCTGCCACCCTCTCCTCCCATGCTCTTTTCTTCCACACAGATGGAGAAACACCATGCCAGAGTTATGATTAGCACAGGGTTGGAGTTACCAGAAACAACTGAGCAGTTCCTGACAGACCACTTTTCTTATTTAGAAGAGAAATCAGAAAGATACGTACTGCAACTTCATTGCAAAAGGATGAAAGATGCAAGCAGAGCCCTCCAAGGGAGGGTCCTACCTGTCAAATGCTTCCCTTGGCTCCTGATGCGCAGACAGACCTCCACAGAAATAGTAAGAATCACAGTAAGAACCTAAAATCTGCCTTCTAGACCAAGCAGCACCACATTTTCCCTGGGAGTTGTGCTCTTACAGATTGCCTTCATGCCCTGCTTTGAAGGGAAAAAGCAAGTATTAATACTGTGGGATGCAGCAGTACTTCCAGCAAGCTTACAGGGATATCACTGCAAAAAGACATCTTAAGCAAAACGTAGAATAAACATGATGGTATTGTATTAACATGCCTCCTACCCAGAATCTCTTTCCTTCACATACTCCTAGAAGCTAATTCATTTTTGTTTTCTTTTAAAAAGCACTTACTCTCTTATCATCATATGTACTTTTAGCAAATCTGTTTTGATTGTAGAGACCTTTCATTTTCCCTAGTTCTCTAAGAAAAAAAGTTTCACATGGCCAGTTCTAAAATGGAAGAGAACTGATGTGCTCTTAATTAAATATCTGCTCCTGTTTTGTATTATTTAGAGAGACATACATACCTAGAGAAGTGTTCCCCTAACGTAGGAGTTTCTGATATTGACTCATAGCTGTTCTTGTGAATAAGCCTGAAGGTCTGCGTTTGGGGAAAATGAAACAGGTAAAATACCTGAAACTCCCATAAGGCAGATTCAACAGCCTTTTTTCTTCTTGTTTCTAACTGGAGATGCAGCAATGAGATCTTTTCTCAAGCATGGCAGCATACTGATCGTGTTTGAAAGTGGCAACTTGTCATTAAATACCTGTCAAATATTCCAGCTCCCACAGTTAATTACGATATAATATCCACTGCCTTGAGAGAAAAAAATGTCAACATAAATTTGAATTGAGGGGTGAGAGGGAGCAAGACAGTAGGCACAGCCACTAACTATCAAAGTCTACACACTACGTAGGCAGACCAAAGGTTCACCAGCTGCTGTCCAGGATAAAAATAGTTACTCAGAACTATTTTGATAGGTACTATAAAAACTGTAAATGGACACAACTTAGAAGTTTGATCTTATTATGCCACTGCCTCTTCCATACAGAGAATATGTGGCTGTTCTAATAAAAACAGATGTTTGTTTTACATAATGAAATATCCTAGACCCTAATAACTTTCACATATAAACTGTTTTAATGTAGATGTGTCAGGAATCTGAAATAAATGCCTAGTGACAGCTCTAAGATTAAGCTCTTCTCACTTAGTTAGAATTGCTAACTTTGACTGTAAATTGCTTTTAAAGAGCAAAGCATATACTATAAGTCCTCCCAATGCCTCCTACTAACTGACATCAACAAGGCATCTGGGACAAGTGTAAGCTAGTAATTCATCTTAATAATCTGTCAGCAAAGCTGTCCTAATAGGATGTGTCTTTCATTTTGATTAAAATGACCCTCTGAAATGTGGTCCTCATAGAAAGCTGACAAGCAGAGGCAAATTTTGAACAGTCTGGCACTTCTAATTTTATCTCTGGAAAATGAAAGTGCTGTTAAATACTCTTATATAACTACTCCCTCTGTTTGGCTGTCTGCTTAGCTTCCACATGAAGAACCTGTCTATACCCCTTTTAAGATCAATAATAGTCCTCCTTGGTCCATGTGACATCCATTTTTTTTTTTTTATTTTCTGCCTCCATGGCATGATTTCTAGCATTGCTTGGGAGTTTCAGTAACTCAATACTGTGGTTAAATGAACTACATGTTTTCTTAAACATATAGCCATACTATGAAAACACTTCTCATGCCATCTGGAGGGTTTTCTTCTTGGGATTTTTTTAATGCATGAGCTGATGGGGTACATCATATTGTCCTGATACTCATACACATGAAACTCTTTAATATTAGATTTTTATTGTGCTGACATGACATGGTATTTCTTTAGGAATCTCGTTTGTCCTATGTCCTAGGACTAATTATCTTGAATTGGTAACAAAAACAGATCTAACATTTACTATAAGCATGTAAGATCACAGATTTGATATTAAAGTTGTCAACACAGACTTTCATGAGTTTTCTCATTAGACCATCATACATTTCACTTTATGATTCCTGCCCCACATAAAAAGTAATTTCAGTGTTACTATTCCAGGTCAAGTTGTGTGTACATTAGAAAACATTGATAGTACCTTCAGAAGCTACTTTTAGGCACCAGGTAGACCAAAAGTTGCATCAAGAAAACAGTCCTGACTTGGAAAGGCAGTTGGGAGAAAATGTTGCTGGCAGGCTGTCAGTAGAAAGACAATTACTGAGTAAATAGTAACAGGAGCTGAAAAATCCATTTTAAAAAATCCACCAATTTATTTGCTTTTCAAGTACCTCTCACAAACTGTTAGAAAACAGAGGTTCTAACACTTCAGCTAACTCAAATGGAAAAAAAAAAAAAGAACAAGATACACGAGCATTTTTGAGAGGTTTATGCAAATTTCTTCCTCCACAATTTTGGAAGGGCTAGTTGGTAATTTCATTCATGCTCTACTTAAAATAATGGGAGAGTTTGGGCCAGTTCCAAGACAATGTGATATAATGCTTAACATATGCTTCATCTTGAACATACACACGCTGTATTCCCTTTTTACTGTTCTATTCCCGTACCTATATCCTGTCAGCATCAGCCTTAAAAGTAAAAATTATGAGACAAAACATTATTCCACAAATTCTGATTTACGGTGTTTGCACATGAAGACTAATGATTAATAAGGTTCTGAAAAATAATTCAATACCAGGAGTGTGGAAATATGGGATAGAAAAACAGAAGAAATATGCAAGTTCAGGTAGAAGTTTTAGTATAATTCACCCTCCTAGATAGATCAGCTAAAGCCAGCTTGGAACATTTTTTCTCCCTCTTCCTGTGCTAAAACTTGAGTTGTCCTCTCTAATGTGCAAGACAATTCCTTGACCCTCATTTCGTCTATGGGTCAGCTGGGGAGAAAGGGCTCATATGTATCAAACACAAGAAGTTTCAGATTCCCCAGCTCTGTGCTGGGTGAGTCCCAGAATCAGGTTTTGTTCACCTCAATCTTATCCTACAGTAGTAATATGTTACCACTCTTCCACAGTGTGGCTTTCCCTGGTAAAGGAATGGGATCTTGGACTGCAGCTCTACATAACTATGCAGCATAACATCAGATTTTTGTCAGAAAGCAAAGGAAAAAAGTGTTTCCTTCCATCTCCTCACCTTCCTGTTGTAGCCTCCCCTCTGCCCCTTCCTTTTGGCCAGCCTTTCAGGATTCGAGCTGAAACATGCCACAGAGGGGTGGAGCATGTGTGTGTGTGTTTGGAGGGGAACTAGTTCTAAGCACAAGCATGGATGTTCAGCACCTTATAGACAGAGATGTAACAATTAAAGGAAAAAAGCTGGGAACACACAGTCAACGTGAAAGGAAAAGCAGGGACCACAATCTGTCATAGGAACATGCACAAAACTGCACCAAAGACAGGATGAGCATAAGAATGGAGCAGAAAAAGGCATAAAGCCTCCTTTCTCTATGTTTTGGAGTTTTCAATAAAGGCAGCAGTCTGATATTAAGCTAGATTTTTATATATGCTCCCAGTCTTCCAATTCTGAATGTGTGCTAGGATCGGATTATGGATAAATACCTATTCAATGGAATGTTCCACCCCTGCATGGACTGCTTCTTTTGTCTGGCCTAGGATATCAAAACCCCTCCTGAACACCATTTCTTGTCATAAATCACACGTGGATACTTGAAGCAGTAAACCAACACTATTCCTACCCTCTGTAAGAGGAAGAGGAGGCTTACATAACCTGCAGAGAGAAAGGGGAAACCTGCCAGCCTGCTCTGAACAGGACTCCCAGGTATCAGATTCACAATCCCTGCAAGATTCTTCACTTGGCAGAAACAAAAAAAAATTAAAATGCTACTTCTACTGACACTTCCCCTCTCTACAGAAATTGTATTTGTAGTATGTAACTTTCATAGACTGGTATCAACATTCCTGTTCTTCAGAGAAAAAGACAGGTTGAAGAAAGAAATAGATCACTGAAGGAGCAAGGGAGAAGTCAAGCATGTCCTGCTCCAAAAGGGAATTTTAAAAAAAATTAAAAATTAAAAAATGAGCCCCTGATTCCACCTTCACAGATAAACTGTAAGTGCTTGTTGTCACAATCACTCCACAAAAGTAAAAAATTTATGAGGGAACAGGTAAAGCAGCAGAACCGATGTCCTCTGAAGTACCCAGTCCTCCAAGTATCTTGCCAGTAAGTTAACAGAACTGCGTGAAATTGTACATTCCAGGTGATATTTAGCAACACTGTGGCATTTTTCAATTTAATTTCATCAAATGGCTTAAGGGGAAAAAAAGCACCTTAAAAAAATCATAAAAGCTCAACTGTTTGGACAACATTTTCTAAAGGTATTGTTAATTACTATTCTGATTGACTTATTTTGAATGTTTCTTCCATTTATATTAAAGACCTTAAAATATTAAAAACCAATCAAATAATAAATAAAACTATTTACTAAAGGCTCATTTAACCCCCTAAGTAAGTGAGATAGATTTCAAAATTGCAAAGAGATTAAATATTTGTTATCATTCCAGCTCCAGCACTGACAGGCTGATACAACTTTATTTCTTTCTTTCTACCACAGAAAATGCAGGAACATTAATCCCTGAGTTGCAATAGCAAGAAGGTGCTATTGGGATTGGTCCCTAGTCCCAAAAGCACAGAAACAAGTTGTCCTTTACACTTGAGAGGCTGAATCCTAGGAGAAATATTGGCTCTAAGAGCATAGCATGTGAGGGGAGAGACAATTCATATTTACTTACGAACAAAGCATGTAAAGAGGAAAGGAAAACCTTTTTATCAAATAGAATGAGCCACACTGGAGCTCAGAAATCAGTTTTCTGGTTTTGGCTCTGCCTTCATGCACCTTGGGAATATTGGCAAGTTCTTCGAATTTCTGTCTGCTCTGATTTACCCCCATTAAAAAAAAAAAAAATCATTCCTTTACACAACAATTCAAGATGTATAGATGAAAAACTCTGTGACAGATATTAGAAGATTTTCTGCATTTTGCCTAAGATCCAGAGTCTTAAAACCTTCTTTAATTCACAGTTCAGTGAATTATCCTGAAACATAAAAGTCTTTGGATAAAAACATTTGCATTTAGATACATTTAACCTTACATTAAAACCAAAAGATGAATAATCCTTTAATGCTCCTGTCATATTTATTAGCTCTGCTCAAGGTGAGCAAAAGCTCTTGGGAAAAGCTGTGCCAGACATTCTTTCCCTTCACCCATTCACTATTTTTTTCTCTTCTTTAACTGCAGGGGTTCAGTTCAAGCACTGTTTTTTCATACTAGGTTTTTCCCTCCTGGCACAAAAATCAGAATGCAGCAAAGACATAAGGGATGAAGGATAAAAGAAATAAGACTTACAATAAATTAACTGTATACAGAGTGAAAGAGACACTAAGCTCGTTGTTCAGAGATATATCCTGACCTATTGTATCATGAATCTCTACATCATTTAAATCCAAAGATTTTCTCCCAAAGCTCAGCCTAATTATTGCTTCTATTTGTGCTCTCAGAATCATTTAGGTTGGAAAGGAGCTCTTGAGATTATCTGGTCTAACCTACTGCTCAAGCAGGGTTACCTAGAGCAGGTTGCTCAGGGAGGTGCCCAGCCAAGTTTTGAGTATCAACAAGGCCAGAGACCCCACAATCCCTCTAGACAACCTATTCCAATGTTGGATCACATGTACAATGAAAGCTATTTTCTTGTGCCTATTGTCATTTGTTGTATCACTGGGTGCCACTGAGAAGTTTGACTCCCTCATCTGTATTCCCTCCCATAAAGTCATTTATATAGGTTTATGAGCCTGACTTTCTCAGGCTCTCCTCACAGTAGATATGCTCCAACCCCCAAGCATCTTCACAGTTCTTGCTCTACTTGCTCCTGGAAGTCTGTACCTTTCTTGGATGGGCAAGCCCAGAACTGGACAGAGCACTCCAGCTCCGTAGAGTGGAAGCATCGCCACCCTTGGCTTGCTGGCAAGAGTCTTCCTATCACAGCCCAGGGTTCTGTGGGCCTTCTGTGCCCCAAGGGTCCATTGCTGGCTGTCACCCCACCACCTACCAGGACCCCAAGGTCCACTCCACTGCAGAGCTGCTTTTCAGCCAGTCAGCCCCCTGCATGCACTGGTGCCTCAGACTGATCCTTCTCAAATGTAGGACTTGGCACTTGCCTTTGCTGATCACAGTCTATTTCACCAGTCTACTGAGGCTCATCTGAATGACAGCACCATCATCCTCCCAATTTTGTACAACCTGCTAATTTGGGAAGGGTGCAAATTGTCCTATCATCCAGGTTCTAAAACAGATGTTAAAAAATATGTTGACCCCCATACTATACCATAAAAGCCATTGAGAAACAATCTATGGAGAATACATAGACATACAGGTTAACTTTATTTCCTTTCACATGCCTTCAGAATATGTTCTATGGAAAAGAGTCTGCTTGTTCCATAATATTTACCTAAACCCTTGCAAAGTTTTATGCTTGTCAGTACAACAGAAGGGAAGGAAACAGAGTAAAAGAAGCAATTATACTACATTGACTTACTGGTGGGCAACAGCTCTATTTATAAAAAAGTAGAAGTACTGAGGAAAAACATTATGAGGAGAATGAGAACAGGAAAAAAAAATTGTGGTGGAAGATGGAAGAATGAGCATGTCACCAGCATGAGAAAGGAACAAGGACAGCTTGCCATCAGCACAGACTATCTTCTGTGGCTGTGATCTCCTAAGGTCTTACAGTTCGCTTACTTTCCAAAATCGGATTGTTACAGCTATTTCTTTCTTTTATAGCTCAATGATGAAAGCTACAGAGTACTGCTAAGACAATATCTACACCAAAAAGCCCTCAAAATAGTCCTCATGCCTTCTCATTTTTCCCTTCTGTTTTGACTATTGGAGATGCACTTAGAGTTTCACAGCATGAATGCCATTGGTAAAGTGGGATCCCATTCTCGACTGCAGAGAACATACAATCCTCAACTGAATATTTTTCATCAGCTACAGCGTGCTAACTTCCATTATGACTAATTTGTTTCTTTGTATCGGTAGTGCAATCAGGGCTAAAATAGCCCAGAGTTTTACTGCTGTTGTTGCCAGTCGTGCCAGTAGTCTGGGGCACTAACTCCCATCAGAGATTAGATGAGATGCCTCTAATCTATTAACAGAAATGACTAATAATTGAATGCTTAACAGTATCTACCAAGATATGTTAATTCAACACTGATCACCTTCAGGCTGCTCATCATTGTAAGACCTGTTGGCACAGTCGTACCCTAAGCTGCTTCCTAACAAGGCTGTTCCAGAATTATCTGGGTTAGTTTGGATACACTCTAAATTAGTTTTTCTATTTTGAATAATTTTGACAGAAAACCACAACAGAACATTTACCCGTTCAGTCAAGGAAACTGATCAGACAGGACTGAATCCTATTAACCTGTCCTGAATTCAGTAACAGTATTACATCCAGCTGCAATCTCACTAGCAGCAGTAACCTTCTATATTACTTCAACTTTGCTATCTGCTAGACAAAATGAAAAAAAGGGACTTTTCTAGCAGTATTTTCGTATGATAGATAACGTGCATTTAACTTCTGCATTCCCCTTAAAAGCTCACCCTCTGTCTAATGAACCTAACTTCAGTATCTGCTTTGCATATCTAGACTTAGTATGAGTATTCACTATCACAGATCTGTTTTAGCAGTAACATGATTTCAACTTTAAACTTAATATGGAGGGAGCAACTAGTGGCATACTGGGTGTACTTACATAGCAAAGTACTCAGTCTTTATCTGAAAACCTTAAGTATTTTCATCCTGCTGCTGAGAATGTGAACAGAGAGCATTTGGGTGGGCAGCTAGCTAAGGCCAACCTGGCACTGAACCAGACTGTCATGGGAAAAACAATGATGATGACGAAGATGATACCAGAAGTTGTAATTCATACCAACAAAACAAAACACTGGCCCATAGAGCTTAACCTTGACTATATGCATTCCAAAGTATTAAGGAGTATAAACAATATTTTTCATTACAACTGTACTGCAGATCTATTGTTTCACATGGCAGAATTCAGAGCTTGCTCTTTGGTGGCCACATTTGCTTTGACAGCATCATGAACCCCATCTCATTAAGAAGCACTTCTGAAAATTCACATTTGATGGGAATTTATTTCTGTAAAAATCTTAAGGTTCACTTCTGTTCTGGTCAAAGAAGCCAAAAACTTAAATTGAGAACATGACCAAGACTTACACTGAGGTATGAAATCCTTTACAGCAAGGAATTAATATTAAAAAGAATTATATTTAAAAGTTTCTGCTGCAATGGTAAGCACAAAGAAAACAAAATATGTGAGGCTTGCATAATAAATATGTATTCTGCTCTCAATTTCATTGCTTTAAAACCAAACTAATCCAATGGACTAGCAATGTTTTCCTGGCACATACTGGTACAAGAGGGATGAAGGGGAAGAGCAGAGAGAAATGCAGAGAGATGGCCAAATAGTATCATATGACTTAATGCCAACTCTGTCCTTCCTGCATGGAATAAGGTTAAGAAATATAATTTTTATGTCACCTGGAGTTAACTTTAACTACACAAATTTTGTTAGCCTGTTTTGCTAGTTCATTAGAGTTCATTACATTTTTTTGACATAGAAAATGGAAGACATTGAAGGCCCTTTATTTTTTTAGAAGGAGCCCTGCCAGCTGTATTATCTGAAAAAAAAACTCTTTCAAGAATATTCCAGAATGAGATATTTCAAGTTAGCCAGTCTTAAGTTTACTACTATTTTTTTCCATTTTAATGTCAAGGGGAAAGCAAGACACACACAAAACACACCAAAAAATAACCCTGACACAAACCCAAAACTCAAATCCAAATCTAAAATACAGTCATAAAACCCCATGTCCAAGCTTACTACCCCCTCCCATGTCCTTTTCAAGAGAATGAAGCATCTTTGACAGTTTTACTGTTGCTTCCATTAAATTTCATGTAGCTATATGTTTTGAGTTACATCAAGCTGATCTCAAGAGGGATAACATGAAGATTTCTTTTCATATTTTGAATGCTACATGTAGCCATCTCTGTCAAGTGCTCTAACAAAAAAGAAACTTTCAGAGGAGAGACCTCAGTCTTATGCTTGGAAAAATCTTTGAGGTTCACCTAGTATTCTGCGGTACAGGATTCTGTTTTACATCTGAGACCTAGAATATTAAAAGGATGCAAACAAACATATTAGATCTTTTAAGTTATGTCCTCTCCTGAGCAAAAAAATGGGGTTTTCATGGTATTCTCCCACCCTGAAATGTTTACCTTTTACAGGTGTTAAAATGTAGGAAAATGAAAGGCGTCTCCCTTTCTTTGTCACACATACACGAAATAATCTGTTCCTTCTCTCTGTTTCCTGAAGGCTGTGGATAATAGGACAGAGCAGGATATATTGAAGAGACCTAATGAGAATGAAGAGTTGCAGCCAGAGGGTTGCAGTTGCTGAGCACAGACTCCACTGCACACATATCACTGGTAGGTTTTATATTCCCCTACTCACAAAGCAACTCCAGCATCATGCAGGACGCATGAAGTCTGCTGCCTCTGCAGTGGCAGCCCTAGCAAATGGCTCATGTCATAAATTACTTTTGCTGGTACAGAAAATAATACCCCATTCTGAATATACTTTCAGGGGTTTCCAGGTGCATTGTATCTCAAAATACACTAAACGTCTTTGCTTACTGACAGACACTTAGCTTAGGATTGGAAAGTCATGCCAAAAGCACGTAAATCGTAATAATAAGGTGCTTTAAGTAGGGGCAAGCTGTCACCTGGAAACCTGTCTGCACTCAGCAGTAACCCCAGTGAGCCACATAAATATTCAGCTGATCATCAGGATACAGGACACTGAACACACCCCATAAAAGTCCCAGTGAATAGCCATGAAAATTTTACATTTACTTCTACACACTCTCTAAATACTGCTGAGACTCAGTTACCCTATCATTTAATGAGCTCTGCACCTGAAGAATTTACTGTGCTATAGGAAATGGTATCTACACAAACACATGATCATGTCAATCAGCACCCTAACATATGCCAGACCACAACATTCCAGTATTGTAATAATTATTTCATTGGTATTAAAATAATTATTTTGTTTGACCATACCAACTAACAGTTTGTAAAGCTGTTAATAATATTAATTAGCAAAAAATGGACACTTCCTATTTCAGGTGACACAGTGTAAAAGGTGAAGTATAGGGATTTTCTTTTCTTAGTTTAAATCTAAGAAAGAAAATTGCTTACCTTTTCTTTTTTTAATAGTATCTTTTGAGATAATAACATTTTCTAGGGATTAGTAACATTTTCATGGTGACAGATAAACATATACAAGATTAATTTACTAAGATGTTTAGTAACATGGAAATTGAATTAATCTGTTACAATTGATCTTTCACCTTACCACATATTTAACCATCGAATCCATTTGTAACCTGATGAAATATTATCCAAACATTGAATGCTGCTTTGGTGGATGTTTTGGCTAAATAGCTGAGGATACTGTAGCACAAAATTGTATCATATATCCTGTTTACTACAGCCCAAAGACAAAATTACAGGTTCTGGTATTTCAGTCATCTGGTATTCCTGTGCTCAGGAATTTTCCCAAGGCTGTTTTTAATAAAGAGACATTTAAAAGACAGTCTTTAGCAAGTTGGCCATACATTACAATGGACTTAACTATGCCAAGTCTACAACTTTGGCACAAGAACTTAAAGTATCTCCATGGCCAAATTTTGGCCAAATTCTGAGGTGTGTGATGACATTAATTTGCCAGAAGCCTGATATAACGACAGAACCTTCACACTTGGGTAATTACGCAGAAATCCTGAACAAAATGTAGCTGAGACCAAAGATTCTTGTTCTTCTATCACTTGCCAGATATGTTAATTTTCAAATCTTCACAAATTTATAAACAAATACATTACGTGCTCTGCTGAAAGTTACACATTATAGCAAGAGGAAAAAACATGTTCTAAGACAGTTCAGACAGATTAGTGTCAATTCTCTTTCATAAACACAGTGAAATAAAGAATTAGCCTTAGCAGTGAAAGAAGAGAGAATTTCTATACTATTTTTCTGCTTCATGTAGTTTTATCATGGATTATCTGTGGTCTGTGATCTTTCAGAAGTATTTCACACATGCTGTGCGGGTGTTAATATTGAGGCAAACAACAGAGAAATGCAAACTGGGTGCATACTTCACCCTGTGTGTCAAACCAATCTAGAACACGCCATGTCAGCAAAACAGCAGTTTCATGACATTTAAATTGTCTACATTCTATAATTGCATGTACAGTTACTTAATTTTAAAATAAAGTCTTACATGGAAGAAACCAAGCCTTAGCTCTGATACAACATACATTTATTTTGAAAACTAACCATGTCATATTTTGAATCGTAATTTCTAAAGGCAGGGCTGAAATCATCTGTACATGTTAGAATTCATCAATATCAGAAATTTGCAAAATTTACACATTCAAATAAAAAATGACAAGAAAACCAGAAATAGTCAGAGATGTAAAGACACAGCAACCATATTGTTGCCCACAAAGTAACGATGAAGGCAACACCTATTTGATCAAGCCTTAGTTATACCAAATGATATAATAAATTCCTCTGCTCTTGACAAAGCATCAGGCTAAAACACCTATGATGAACCAAGCCCCTTTCCTAACTAAGTAGCTATGTGGCTTGTTACTGTGCATGGGAGGAGTTTGAAATCATGATACATTGCATCTTCCAAAGGATTTGTGCATTTAGCATAGGAGACAAAGCAAGAAACATTGCAGAAATATGGATTATTTTTAGTCAGTTATATTTTCATACTGCTATAAAATTCTGTTCATAAACAATGAACCAAATATGCTACATATTGCACAAAGATTTAATGTTTCAGAATTGCAGTCTATAAGCCAAGAAGCTGATAATCAGGGAATAAGATCAGTAAGACACCAATTTAATAAGCAGTGCTCTTGGTTCTGTGAGAAAATGTTACCTCTTTTTTTACAGGCATCCTGACAGGGAACTTAAGACAGGGTTTGAAATATGATTATAAGGTAGCTTTATGGATAATTATATGAAGTACCTTCTAATCATGAGAAACACTCAGAGAAAGCAGAAAGGTGCTTGCATAGAAATGAATGAGTGACAAGGCAGACCAGCAGCACTAGACAACAGTGCCTCAAAACCCAAATTAAATACAGTAGATAGGGAAGTGAATAGTCCTGAAGGTCAAGCAACAACTTTCGGGAACAATCTGGAAAATTATTCTCTAAGTTGGTTCTACCAAGAAAGTAGAGTGTTATTTTTCAGGGAATTACTACTTCAGCTGTACAAAACTCCATGAGTATCACATAGCTTTTTCTTTCCACACATCTCTCTTCTTTAAGAGGCTTAGAAAAAGAGAGATAGCCACGAGTCACTCACTTTCTTTATTGGACTCCAATCTTTATGATTTAAAGGAGAGATAAATGGAAGAAGGCAAAAAGTAAAGAATTCTCTGCCTCTAATGACAGCAGTTAGGACTTTGGTACAGCTCAGATTGCTGCAGCCTCCAAATGCACTTCCCAGAATTGCCTGGTTTGACAAGATATGGGTTTTTTTTTAAAGAAAAAAAAAAAAAAAAGAAAGCTTAGCAAGACAATTCTCTAAAGTTCTGCTGTAGCTGAAAGTGTAGACAACAGCAACAACCATCACTTTCACAACTATAGCACATCTGTTGCCAGAAGAACAACACGTTATGGTGGAACTTGACTGTGTTCAGTTGTAAGGATGCAAAGACCTCCTTACAAAACAACTGCAATAAGATTTTACCTATTGATATCTTACCTATATTCCAATCAAGTTAGTCTAAGCTTACAGTGGGACAGTATCTAACACAACAAACCTTCCAATACACCAAGTAGCTGCACTTCAATCATCAACTAGCTTAGATATGTCTTGGAGGAAGTTTGGGATTTGGTTTTTGGGGTTTTAGAGATTTTTGGGGTATTTTTGGTTGCCTTTTTTTTGGTTGGGTTTTGTATGTATGCTTGTTTTCTGGTTGTTGGAGGTTTTCCGTAATTTTAAATTTATTGAAATTATTATTTTATTTCATTGCCATTGCTGGTTTTGTACTTTGTTTTCTTAAGAACAGTGGAACTGGTGGAAAACTCAAGGTAGCAACAGCAGACACAATCCTTATCCAAATGAACAGGAAGCAGGCATTAAATATATCTGCAAAACCACCATGGGGGATGGCAGTGTGTGCCCACTTGCCATGAAATAATGGCTGAGGAACAACATTTGAAAGCTAAAAACCCTGCCATTAATGTTCTGTGCCCTACACATGCAAAGAGATGGACTGCTGAGATTATCTCTGAGGTTTCCTCCCAACAATTACACCAAGTATTTAAGAACTTTCAAAGGATTAGTGCAGATGAATTCCTCCTTGAGCAGGGACACGGAGTGCCCCTGCAGAAATTGGGCAATCCAGCCTTGGCCAAACTGCGGCCTAATTAAGGCCTACAGAAGCCTGTGAAGGCCTGAGATTGTAACGCAAGTAAAATTAATCTAATCTATATTTTTGTAAAATATACCAATTATGAAATATATCAAAAACAAAACAATAAAGCAATTAAATAAAATTTCAATCAAGATTAGAATATAAACTATTTTATCATATATAGAAAATGTACACAAGAAAATAAACAAATTTTCACCATTTTAACTATATCAGTATAAACATCTTTCTTTTCTATTCCAGCTCCTCGTCAAGGTACCCCGCTTCTGATTAGCAGAAATTATCTATTTTGTTTGGGTCTTATTTTTCTTTGGAAAACTTATTTTACTACCCTTAGAAAATAGTCTAGCAGCAGTACCTCCAGATGGGAATAACAGTAATTCACACACTTTTTTGTTTATCAGTAAAACATTCCTTATATTAACGACAAAAGATTTCAGGACAAAATATAATTCCAAGGAATTAATTATCCCTGCAGTATACAGAGTGAATTAAGAGGTACCATGAGTTTCAGTACTGCCAGCCTGGTGAAAACCAGTGCTCACGATATTCTCCCTTGCTTATCAGCTCTCAAGGAAGTCCCTACAGCAGTACCCTTCTTATAAATTAATGGTTTCTTCTTTTCCACTGTTCCTTAGTGTGACTGATGTGAAAGCACCTATGCTGGAGTCTTAATTGCTTTGCTTCAAAGCTGAGAACAGATCTGGAAGCTTACTGTTCCTAGAATTTTGCCTGAATTTCCTTGGCACAGATGGGCAGGACAGGACATGATTGATTGATCATTGTTATTGCTAAATAGGAAAGGACTAATTTAATTTTAAAATGTATAATAAACTTCATTTCCCTATACTGCAGTTCCAAACTCTTGAGTCACTTAATGGCTAGAGCTGTGTGTGTGTGGGTGTGTGTGTGTAAATACTATTTGCATTTTACTCCAAACATCCCAAAAGGAGGACTAAAACAACCCTCAAAAAACCAAAACCAACTAAACAAAAGCATCCCACAAAAATAGTTTGAAACTTTAAGAAAAATAGGTTTAAATAAACATGCAGTTATTAACCCACAAACAAACGTGTATTTAGTTTTGCTGTCCTGATCAGTATCAGTTTTATAAGGACACTCAGAAGTAAAAAGACCAAAGTGGAGAAATAAGTCTTACTATTAAGACTTCCAGGGTTCATAGCTAGTTAAAATGCTCACTAAGTGTTTAGAGAACAAACCCAAACACCTGAGAAAGCACGAAACCACTCTCTGGAACTGCCTCCTTCCCCTTAACACTGATTACGGATGCCCATAGAGTGAGATAGGTGAATAATATCCACTGCACCTCTTCTTATGTAGGTAATTCCTAAGCCATAGGTATTTTTAAGCCGACATTCACATGTCGCTATTTCTATATTGCAGATACGCTTCTACGAATAAAATAATTTTAATTTAATGAGAGAATCTAAATTCACCTTCTATCTTTGCTGGAACTGATTATCTTCAAACACACGTAATAAGCCAGAACTAAACACAGAGAGATTGACTTGTGCTTTGTTGACACCTTTTCTTCTATCACTCGAGATGAAGATAAATGCCCGTTCATCTTTGGCTGTTTCTTTGCACAGTGTTTTGCCACTTCTGCACTGTTCTGAAATGTGCCCTATGAGACTCAAATCTCTTCATTGTCTCCATTTTCAAAGCTCAACAGATAGGTATATATACAGATTACTAAATTACTACAAAACCACCAAACACTTTGGGTCCAGATTGCTAGATACATTCCAGCTGTTTTGTATTTTTTGTAACTTGCAACTCCTGGTATCTGGACCCTGGAATTTCCTTTTTTGAGTGACTCCAAATACCTTGCTGCATTGAGATAGTACATTTCCCACAGGATCAAGCGATACAAACTCCCTCAAGATAGATTAAAAGCCCAAGCTTGTTATCTTGCTGCATATTTTATCCATTGCATTCACAAAAGCAGCATTGCCGATGGGTGCTTCTTCCAAAGACTGGCCATTGAATCTGTTGAGGGATGCAAATAAATATGAATGCACAGCTGTACCAACAAGCGAAGAACATGACACTGCCATAGCATCCTCACATCAAAGAGAGTAATATGCATGCAAAGGTAACCCTGAGGATCCACTAACATGACGACATCCTGAGAAATGGCAGAAACAGACATGATGTAACAACCAAACAGGGGTACCAGCTTATGGGAATTGTTAACCCTGGCAGAAATTATCTGGGCAATGATACCTGAAATACCAAAGGTGTCAAACCCATAAAAATCATGCCAATGGAAAAAGAGTAAATATTTACTTTGAAGGAGACAAAAGTGGTAGGGAGAGAAATGGCAAGTGGAAGAGGGGGAAGACTAAGAGAGCAAAATCATCCAGTCATAATTGACCACAGTACCTGACAAGCAGTCATGTGCTTGATCACCACAGCTTGCACAGGTCACTAAAATCACTGCTTCCATCATGCCTGTCTCTGATTTACTTGCAGGCTCAAGAAAACACATCTATTTTCCTTGGCATCAGTGAGGGAATTCTTGGAGCACTCTACCTAACATCCTAATATTAGCATAGAAACACCTTACCTTTTCTTCTCCTACAGGGAATATTTGTAAACAAGTTAACATACTGTAAACAACTTGACAAATCTAGGTCAAATTCACTATGTTACAACAATTTTAAACAATATTTTTAGCAAATCAAATGCTTAGCAAAAATAAAAAAATTAACTACTCTACATACGGTAGTCCTCTATAATTCTCAGTGCATGAAGCCTTCTATAGAAAATGTGTAAGCTTTGTTACACAGGAAGTTTTTAAAGTTTTTTTAAAGCTTTTTTAATAAAAATTTTTTAATAAAAAAAATGATCCATTATAAGGATAATGCCTGTTATGTTTCACAAAAAGAGAGCTGTTTATGATGAGGGAGAGGAAATGGATTACCAATTATATGCTTAGCAGCAGACCTGTCACAGGCAACAGCACTGGTCTCAAAATACTGACACTGAATCCATCTCAAAAGGAAGTACTTTCTATAGCATAAGAACTCAGAAAAACCCATGGTCCAAAGCTAAATGTGACTGTAACATTCTAAACATCTCAGATTCACAAAAAAGCAGGTTTTTAAGTCTCAACTTGCCTTTCCCCATGACCTTTTCAGCTTTCTTGGCTGGAGAAAACCTTTAGTCTGAATGATTTGATCTTCAGGGATTCTAGACTCTTCTGATTTTAGATAACTATAATTCTTCCATTTTCTTCCTGGAAGGTAATTTCCAGTTCAATGCACACGTTAGGCACTTTAAAGCTTACATGAGCCTAAGTCAACACTGTCAGCAGAAGGCCCACGCACAGCCTTTTGTGTCACCTTCCTGCACAGCTGCCTCTCTTCTGGCACACACATCCAGGGAGCAGGATATGGGAGCTGTCTTAGAGTCATGTAAACAACTTAGGATATTTGTCAAGTTTTTAAATCCCCATCAACTCCCAAATCTCATCCGTTGATAGCCTTACAAATATTCGTTTATGCACAGAGAAGGGGCTCATGTTCTTCAAGATCAGCACCAGATTATGTCAACTTTTAAGGTCTGAGAAGCCAAGAATCAAGAGTTGCCCTAGAAAACCCAAATAAAACCCTTCTCTAAAAAAAACCTACAAGCTCCCCCAAAACCCCACCTCCCTCAAACAACAACAAAACAAAAAATAAAAACCCAGAAGAAAACAAAACAAAACAACCCCCAAAAAACCCCACCAAATACCCAAATCACTTAAAAACTAGTTATTCTCAATGGATTTGAGAATAACTTGTGATAATTTGAGAATCTACTTGTGCAGATTAATGAATTTTGGACTAGTTTGAACTGCTTAGTCTGCATTCTTTAAGCCTTTTTGGGAGTGAATTAGCAAGAACACAGCAGTAGCAAGTTTGCCACTTTGTATTAAATTAGTTGAATTTACTCCACTTCAAGGCTGAAATAACCATAACTAGGACAAACAGATGATCTTGCCTACTGTAAATGTTTGCAGCAGTATGGCTCTTACCAATGGCTTCATGTCAGTACAGCTATAACAAATAAACCTAAGTAACCTCATGTTCAAGATATACACCTAAACTTCAACTGAAATCTGTTTTCTCTGTTAATCAAAAGCTTTTAAAGCATTCCTACTTATACCACATCTAAGAATCTTTAAGACCTGATTTTCAAAGGTTTGACACTAAGAGTTTCACAGGGAAAAGGTGAAGAGACTTCAGAAGAGAAAACCAATTCTTGGACCCTTGTTTTTTTCCCCTAGAGAATTAAGTTTCACCTCAAGCATAAAAGACTCATTTAGGAATACTTTTTTAATGCCCCTACATCTAAAATTTAAAAAAAAAAAAAAAATCCAGATTTAGTTACATAATCAAATCAGCAGCTAAGCATCTTCTCAGCAAAGACAAGAAAATTTTTATATGTAACCTACTCCTACATTTCTGATAACTTAATCATACAGTGTATAAAACTGAATATTCACAGAAAAAAAATAATTGGCACAGCAGAAAAAAATCCTGAAAATTCTTAAATACTTTCATATTTTCTGCAAGATTGCGGAGACTATCAGATAGAAAGCCATAAACAGCAGATTTCAGTTTATATAAATTTGTTCCAAAAGCCACAGGTTAATTTTTTATTCTGACTTACTACATAGGAAGTGAAAGCCTTTCCATTGAGTTTGTATCAGGAAATCCTGAAAGCATGTACAAGAATCTCTTGTAACACTTCTCTCTGGAAAAAGTGTTTTCTTATTTGATCAATGCGGCATATTAGTAGGCAAAAAAAAAAAAAAAAAAAAAAAAAGAAAAAAGTTTAATTCAGTTTGCACAATCATATCCAGAAATCTCTTGCCAAATGTGTGGGTCAAAGTTCCCAGACTAATCCAGGCTTTGTGCAGTTCAGCTCTTGCCATAAATCACAGCAGAACTGTGACCATTCTCACCCATGTACAGGTTGGACACACTACACGGATCCTTGCCTTTTTTCCCTATTTCAGTTGCTAGATATTATCTACAGGAACACTGATGGAAAAGGAAGTTCTTGGTCTTCAGATCCAGCAGTTTTGTGTCTTCTTTCTCAGAGAAAAAGAGGTTTGTCTCTTCTGAACAGAAATAATGCTAACATTGCTCAGACAAAGGAGAAGGCAACAGAGCAAAACTTAACATGAAAAGGACAATTACTCAACACTGTCAAAGGAGGAAAGTGAAAAGTCCCAATCAAATCCTGAGGGAGGAGTTGGGACAGTCAATCTTATGCATCTCCATACTCACAATCCTTGGCTGACCCCTGCACATTCAGAGGAGTAGCCTCTCTCACCACTGTGCAAAACACACAAACCCAGCTGTTTTCATGCCCAAGCTATATCACTACATCAACAGAAGTTCACATTTTATGACTCCTTAAGGTAACATTAAAAATACACAAATCTCTAAAATACAATACCCCTTCTGTACCACTATACTACAATTGTGAAACAAATCTTATTCCACAGTAATTTTTGCAATAAACCAACTACAGAGAAACAGATGCTATTTCATGCACAGTGAAAAGGTTTCTTAATAGTACACTTTAGCAAGGCATCACCTCTTCTAAATCAGCAATAGCACTGTGCATTGGTGCAATATCTGACTTTTGGTTGAAAATGGTTATTAAACCTCTATTTTCAAACAAATACAGTTTTAACTGGCCTTTAGAATTCATTCCTAAGCACTAACCTACAGGAATAAAACTCTCTCCCACACAAGGCAAATACTGCAGCCACTATACCAGTGCCAATAGATGCTTTACTGAAGAATGTCAGCCATGACAGACTCACTTCTCCCAAACAGGAGATCATAACTTCTGGCATTTTTGAAGCCCTGCTGTCATTAAGCTATGTATTTTCTACATACATACATACACACACACTCCTTTTCCCCCCTTGTGTTCTGAAGTGGAAAAATAATCTCTCATCAGCAGCAGCTTTCAGATGGAGCTGGGCCTTACAAAATGAGATTAACCAAGACACAATAAGAAAAAGAAGAAAAAGAAGCAAGAGCTGGCAGAAGACAAACTACAAGCTAGACAGCATTGTTTCTGTGACTAATATTTAAACACTGTTAGAGTATACAAAGGACAGTAACAACCTCCAAGAATTACAGTACCAGTAAACTCAGAGAAGTCATTGTTCATGGGGGGAGCCTCACAGCCAGCTCCAGGCTTCTCAGCAAGAAACTGCCAGATTCCTCATGCTGACATGAAAGGAATTTCCATATTCTAAAAGATCTAATTATGGCAATCAAAATATAGTGACTATATGCCCTTTAAATAGCAAACACACACCTGCACACAGAAGAACAAGTTACAAGTACACAGAAATGAGCGAGTGTCAGGATGAGTGCCAGCTCTGGTCAGAACCTTAAACATGGAAAGGCACCCTAAGAACTGCCCGGAAAAGAACAAGAGCTCATCTTCGATCCCAGTGCCCAAGTTGAGATAAGACAATCAGTAATTTTAACTACTTGCTTGACATAAATTGCATAAAAGTCAGCTAATTAGATCTAACCAAAATTTGGACATCCTGCAGATGCAGGAATAAATAGAGAAGAGACATTTTCCACAGGTTCAGAGTGCTGCCACTGCAGGGAGGCTGAGCTCAGCTCAGCTGACAGCATTGCTCAGTGCTGCTACAGAGACCTTTTTTATTGGAGAAATTTAGGACAACGCTGAGAGTTGTGTCAGCTCCCTTTATTAAGGTCCTCACAGAGATTTGTTTGACACAATATATTTTTACCAGATCAAAGTATTCTATATGTATCTTAGGCAAAGTAGAGAGCATGCTGTACTTTCCTCTCTTCTCTCTGAGTTTGAAACAAAGCATTAAGAACCAAGGTATGAGCCGTTCATCTGTCAAATAAAGATCAAGGATGATTAAGAGCCTCTGGCAAATAAAGATCAAGGATCGTTAAGGGCCTCTGACAAAGCTGATGGTGCAGTGTGTCTCCATCTAGCTTTAAAAAGCATTGATACAGAGGCCCTTGCTGCTATTACAAACTGGAATTCTTTTTGGAAGTTTGAAGTCATTCCCTTCAAGATCCATGAAGTTCAGTACCTGTCCTTCGTACCGATGGTAACTTTTGCTTTTCCTCTAATTCATATATTACCCTGATCTCTGGTAATATATGAATTAAAGTGTCTGCAATGGCTGATGAGTAGTAGGCTGACATTAATAACCATATTGCTACTCTGAAATGTTGTGCTCTTGTTATTAAAACAAAACAAACAAGCAAAAAGCCACAAAAAAACCCCTGAATAAAAGAATTAACACTTCTACTTGCCTCCTTATGTGTACAACCTGATCCAAACTCAAATTCATACTTGGAAGATGTTTAAGAAATGATGATTCCAGCTCTGTGGATATAGGTAAGTAAGAACTGATCACAAAGAGTCAGTCAAAGGGAAACAAACATAAAGCCCATCAACTTTAATTTTTACTGAATACTTGGATTACACTAGAAGATAAACACTACAGAAATGTCTCTGTAGACTGCAATTTGGGGATTCTTCATTATAGCCTGGGATGCTTTAACAGATGACAATTAGACTGATGAGAAGTTACCCAGTTGAACACTTTTGCTGTCAGAAAATGTGATCAGTGAAAAGTGAAATAGCTTGTAACTGACACTTTTTTCTAAGAGAAAAATAACAAAAACAAACAGGGAACAGGGTTTTGTTTCCAATGTTTTTAAAAGATAGATCTCTTAGGGTATGCTTGTGGGAATTCTAGGATTCACTGCTGCTTAAAAGCTGTAGCTGTGGTCCACTGAGGAGTGTGGAAGCACAAGAACTTCCAATCCTGACAAGACATCAAGGAGTGCACATCTTTAAGTGAATAAAAAAAAAAAAAATCCATCAGTATCCAGACCTTTTCTCTGAGATATCTTACTTCACCGCTTACTTCTACTGAATGATATGGAGTGCATTTTCAGCCAAATCTAATTTCTTTATTCAGAGTCAAGCACAAAACCCAGGACATCTCCATATAACTACATTTAGACAATTCTTCTTTTCTATAGAAGAATGTCTCCTTCATTTGAAGGCATTATAGTCACTGCTGCTTAACACAAAGTACCACTCAGTTAATGATTCTGTATTAAAGTCATGAGCAGCAGTGCTCCTCAGCAAAGCAAAGTGATGGTTACTCCATCCTAGAGGAAGAGAAAATTTAATTCCTTTAATTATTTCCATTAAAACTGATTGTAGTGTTTACTGCTATTATTACCAAAGCATCTGCCATTGCCTCTTGCGTCAGACATTTCTTCTTGTTTAGCACCTCTCATAGGAACTTGAATGTTGTCATTCACCAAGGCTTCCTTTTTGGAAATCTATCTTAGGTGTGACCATACATTGGGCATCTGAACAACAACTGTCTTTGTATTTGACCCAATGAACCTTGTTCAAGATTCCTAAAAACGCACTAAATGACAGTTTCAGACTGAATATGGCAAGAACTGTAGATGAGGTACTCACACCCAAGTAGGAGTTTGCGCACAAATAGAGGGCAGAACTGTGCAAAAATCAAGTAGTAAAGTTCTGCTTTACACAGGTACAATCTTCACTGGTTCAGCTAGTGATTATCTGAATTAGCACCTCAAATGTATTTATTATGGAGTGGCTCTGTATTTGTTTGAATTCCTCTTTCCTCTGCTTTTGATTCATTTGGGGTTGTTTTTTTTTTTTTTTCATCTGTCTCACTCCTTCTTTTCGTTTTACCTCTAGTCTCATAGTACTCACAGGAAGAATCACTGAACACTCATGGGAGCCTACCTTTAAGAACATTGCAACCTTTAAAAACTCTGCAAGATCTGCAGTGACAATGTCTTTATGGACACAGGTGTGGAAATTAAATTTTGGCATGAATTATAGAATACCAAAGTACATTGGAGCAGACCACATGAATCATAATTCAAATTATTCATATTGTAACATATTGTGCGCTGGTATGAAAACCAAATTACAGAAAAGATAAAGGTCTTGCAACTGTGAAAATAAATAGAAGTAAATGGACATTTCATTCATTCTCAAAGAGAATAAAACTTTTCATTATGTGGACTGTTCTTCAGAGATTTTTTTAGGTAAATATCTTTATATCAAACAAGTAAATACAGTAAAAATGAAAAAATGTAAATTAATTCTTCTTAATACAAACCTTTCAGACTTTGTATACCCTAATTTACCTTAGTTAAGCCAATAGCATAATATTCAGAAATGCCTGAGGGGACGTTGGGTTTTTTCTACTTTTTTCTTTGGGTTTTTGTTTGGTTTTTTTAATGTGGCATTTCGTGCCAGAACTGCAAAGCTTTTTAGGCACCTAAAAATATAACCATCCAATTGAAATTTAAAAAAAAAAAAGAAAATCAAAACTAGAATCTGCAGATTTCCAATTCCTATTATAAAACCCCAAAATGCCACTTTTGCTAAACTCTTTGAAGTAAAACAAAACTAAGTGGCAGGAACCTTTTCATTTAAAAAATTGTATTTTTTAGATAACAGATAGCAAACTACCCTTCTTGGAGCTGTTGAGGTAGCTATACTCTAGAGGAGAGCAGAGATTAAGATAAAGTGGAAATAGAGGCAGAAGACACCACAGTGGTTTCTATTTGCTCTAGATTGCTCCTTACACTGCATGTAAGTTTCTTTACATTGCCTTTCAGAGATGCTCTCTTCTTCCCTGTTTTCTGCACCCTTCTTAGGTGACTTAAGCAACTCCTTCTAAATTGTGTTTCCTGTGCCAGATGTCTAAAAATTAGGCCCTGCAGAACATGATTCAGAAGCTCTTATTCAAACAATCCATATTTTGTAAAAACATCCTTTTAAGTGGCAGCAGAGGAGCTACATTTAGAAAGATGGAGAGGAAGAGAAGAAAGCTATTTAGTAATAAAGCAGTCAGTATATGTCAACATTTTGTACATTAGAAGTGACAATACATCTTTCTTCACCTACAAAAAGAACAGAGTAAATGATTTAACTCTTTATTCAGAGGCAAAAAAATTATTAAAGAAATCTGGACACTGCTTAAGTGAAGTAACACTTAATATAGAGAGCATATATATTTATAATGATTCAGTCAAGTTTCACAAAGGGCATGTATACAACTACCACTGTCAAGTGATGATAAATTTCTACAATTCCTTTGGTAATTCAACAAAACAAAACAAAAAAAAAAAACACCTTAAGAAAGCCAAAATACTCCCTCAATAAATATTGAAAGTTCATGTTACACGTCTGAGATGTCATTTTGTGGAATCAAATAAATTCCAAGTCTCAGAGGTGAATAGAAACTTCCGAATAAGTGCAGATGCCTGGGACATTCTTAGATTTAAAGGGCTTTAAAGTAATTTAGAAAATCACAAATGCTTATAAGTAATACTGTTGCAGTGTGCAAACTGAGCTCGAGAGGAAGTGAATCACAGTCTTTCTGTAACATGTTAAGAACACGAACATGTTCTCAAAACACCAGCAGTATCCATAAAACTCAAAAGACATTAACTCCTCTTAGAAAATGGGGCTATATAATGGCAGTAAAATCCATCTCCTAATCAGATAATCTAGTTACTGCCACAATGACTCCATTCATCCCAAGATATGAAATTACACCAAACAGAAAGCCTTGTTTCTTCAATTTGCTTCCTGCCTGCAGGCTGAGGTCCTGCACACACGCACACAGAGTACCAGTGACCTCTCTTGAGCCAAAGCTTTTGGGCTGCTTTCTGGTGACAGGCCATAAGACAGCATTTCTCTAGCTTTCAAGTTGCTCTATGTTGAATGTAACAGGAAAAGAGGATGTTTCTGGTTAGTGCAAATTTAATAAACTAGTAGTATTCTGCTTCTGTAAAATTTAGACGCATATAAATAACAAACCATTACAGTGACAACTACCAAATTTCTCTGTCTATAGAAAACTGGCAGTTCATAAATATTAAAGCATGCTGTTAGCAACAAAGTACAACATATAGCTGTTATTTTTCCTAAAGATAAGGAAACAGTAACCATTGCTGAAAAAAATTCATTATTTATAGACTTTTGAATTTTAAAGCCTCATGTCTGCACTACAATTTTTTCATTAAAATTCAAAAAAGTATCTGTTTGTTATCCCTTTGATGAATGTGCTGAAGGCATGGAAACAAGTAACTATTGCTGACAGATTTCCCAATGATATAATGGTATTTGCCACTTAATCATCAATACAGTGTTTTAAATGAGCTTTAATGTTGCCAAATAACTATCATGTAGGTTCATTAAAGCTAAAACATAGAAATGCTGTCGCAATTGGAGATTGCAATCATGCATCAATAATTTGCATCAGGGAAGTGTTACAGGGGAGAAACACACTCCAAGGCAAACTTCCTTTAGGGCTTAATACAGGGAATTTCTAATGCCTTTAGAGTTAGGAAGGATAACAAACAAATTTTCTACCTAGACAAAACATGCCTTGGAAGTATTAGGATGGGTCCCAGAGTCCTTCAGCTAATTTGTATGACTTCTGTAGTCAGAATATTTTCTCTTTCAAATTCACTGGGTACCTCCTGCCTCAATTCTTCTTCAAAATAATTTCCTTCTTGTAATGCTATCGGCTTTACTGTCAGGAAAGGTCCTGACAGTAAAACATGAATGGACTGATAAAAAAATTACCCAAAGTAGTCAAACTAGCTTATACAGAAGAACCAAACTGGAAAATTAAATATATTTTCCATAGACTATCTTCCATTGCTATAAAGATTTTGGATGTTATAACAGACTCTGGTCATACTGGAGACTTTTCTTCTGTTCAAACTGTAGGTGATTCTCACACGAGTTTTTAACTAAGAAGTCAGGAGGAAGAATTTATTTTACCAGGGTTTGTTAAAACAAGAATGTTCCATCTTTCCTCAAAAATGACCTCTCCATCAAACCCCAAATAAAGTTTTCTTGAGAGATTTAATGATGTTATAGAGATCAGGACTAATTACAATACTCTGAAAGACCTATTTTAGAAGTTTTATTGGTAGATAAGTCACACTAAGACTACTCCTTGAGGCTTAAACAACCTTCCAAGTTGAAGATCTGGATCCAGCACTGTTAGCCACGGGCTAAAATTACAGCCACAACTGCCAAACAGTCCAAGTCTGCCCAACAACCAGCAAATCCCACAGATGGTTTGCTCGGTCCGGGTGTGTAAGTACTACACTCTTGAATGAACTGGCAAGGTACCACTTAAAACATTCTCTGAGGTTCAAGTCTCAGAACAGAAGTTGTTCATAACCTCTCCTGCATGGAAAGCAGAATCTGGACACAGGACAAACTGAAGAGGCTACTTAGTTTTTGGTCACAAGTGGCATACAGAAATCATCCTCACTACATAGAACGTGTACATGTTCTATAGCTTCCACTGTAGTAACAAAACTCTTTATTTCCCCAAAATACCAGGAGAGGACTGCAGAGGAAAGGAGCTCTTTCAGGTGAAATAACAGCGAAAATTCCCTCCACCTACAATTAGGATGAAGACAGACAGATAGCCTACTGCTCCTAACAGTTACTCTCCTGTATTTTCACCTAGAGCGTTTTTTGTTTGTTTCAGTAAGAGTATCAGTAATGTTCAGCTAATAAGGGAAAATCAATTTGTTTCTAGCAAACAAATATGATAGCAACAAAGGTGAAAATTATCATTAATCTCTCAACATGCAGTTGAGACTTGGAAAATACAGCTTACACAGTCCTCTATGCCAATGTATATGAAGTGTGTTCATCTTCAGAAGTGCTTAGAATGTTCTTTTCAAAATATCAAACCTTGTCAAAAGTTGCACAATTTCAGATTTTCCTAGTCTGGACTGCCAAAAAATTTTTAACTCAGTTCTGAGGGAGTCTATGTTATGTTAAAAACCTAAGATGTTGTTTTTGATTTTTGGGGGTGGGAATTGGATGTTGGGGTTTTTTGGTTGGGTTTTTTTTTTTTTTGGGAGCGGGGGAGGGAAAGCTGGGGGAGAAGGAGGTTTGTTTGGTTTTGTTTGTTTGTTTTAATAAAGGTACAGTTCAACTCCAAATTCTATATATGTGATTCTGAAAAAAAAAATTAAAAAAAACCCTATAAATTATTCAAAAATGCCAGAGAATTAATAACTGGAATCCAGAAGCAAAATCAGCAACTTGTGGTATATTCAAATGGTGCATTTTGGGGACTTTCTTCTAGTGGAACTTCTGAATTACTGGATTATTTGAATCAATCACAATGTATGTGGTCTATGTCCAGATGTATCTCTGGACAGCTAGAGAGAAGGGCAAAAGAAGAACTATAGCCAATGTAGTAGTTCTTCCACATCACCGTCTTTCATGTAATGTCCTCAGATTCACAGAGACCTCAGGAGACCACTCTGAGGCCGCACATTTCTTTATCTTTCTGAAGGAAGGGGTGTAAGGCCTCTGTGTGTAAGCATTTTTATGCTTAAGACAACTGGTGAAGTTCTTTTACTTCTTCATAGGAGATAATGATATTTTTCAATAGCAAGCATGGAAAATTCTGACAGAATATGGATTTGTGCTGAACTGCAGTCAATATAAGGAAGATTTACTTGTACAAAAGGCAACTCTTAGGTGCAACGAGAAAGTGTGGTGCCAGTTGTAGTATACATAGCTCCAAAACAGAAAAGAGCACATTATCATTTAAATATCTCAAAGGAATTTCCATAATCAAAAGTAAGAATAAACTGCAGAATACACTCAGGAGACTGCAGTCACTTAATGAAAGCAAGAAAAGCCTCCGAGTTACACTGCAAGACCAAGCTGACAGCCTCAAAACTCCTGAGAAAAAAAAATAAAATGGTGCAACACAAGCATTTCTCTACTTTTCTTGGTGAGAAATACTCAAGATATTGAGTCATATGCATAAGCCTGCATTATAAGAGGTAAACACCATTTTAGCAACAGTTCATTCCATTTGTATGGATTTATCCTTCCCTGCTGTTCAGACCAGCAGCTGATTAACTCCTAGGTCTGTTTCCCCTAAATCAGATGGAAGGACAAAACCATGAGAACTGCAGTTATTTTTTTCTCTTAGCTCTATGTCACCTTCCTTTAAAATCTCACAATATATTGCAGTACACTATATACTGCACAACATATTGGCAGCACGGAAGTGTTTAACCACCCACACGCTGAAATAGCATATACCACGCAAGGTTTACTTCACCTCATCCTTACTTCTTGCTGAGGTATGTTTGAGCAAAGTTCCTAAGTCTTGTTCCTTAGTTTTCCAAAGTTCAAGAACATTCTGAACAAGATTATTTGTCCTAAAGACATCTCAGATTTATCTACTTTGAAATTTCTGCCAAATAATTGGCTTTTTCCTCAACCTCTGCATATCAGCTAAAACCACCAAAAAAAACCCCTGCAATCTGAGTCTTGCAATTCCTTACTGAAACCCACAACACAACAATAATTGTTGTAAGAGAAGACCTATAAACCTCTGAAGCCACAGATCAGTTAATGTCAGAACAGAGACAAGCAGTAAGATGTCCTACAATATTTAGGTTGAAGCTGATGTTCACAGCTATCCCCAGCTAAAGGAGGCACATTCACAGAGAGTAGTCAAGACCCACATCATGTTTGCCCAGGGACACGAGGAGCCTCCCTTCTTGGAGATACTCAGCACTACTGGACAAAGCCCTTAGCACCCTGATCTAGCCTTGGCATTGGCTCTGGACTGACCAGGAGGTTTGTCCATTTGACTTCCCAGAGGTGCCTCTCAGTCAGAATATTTTTAAGATACATTTTCTCAGTGCAGGAGCATCCATTAAATATAAGTGCAAACCTGAATGGTGCTGGATGACTTGAGATGCATTCACACACTCGCTAGTTCTATTCCCTGTCAAGATTTTGTGCATTGAGAGCCTTGCCAGGTACTCCACAGCTGACAGCTCACAACAGACCACAACGCACAAAGAATATTTTTGTGATTTTAGAGAAGCTACAGGATAACCGATAGCTACATCTAGTAGTGATTATATGAATATTATTAATATCTTACCTCTGCAGAGTCAGAACAACTTAGAATGCTTATTGTCAACCCTGATTTCAGAGGACCATCACTGCCTAAAGGAAAATCTGCATTTATGTACCCATGCAAAATTAGAATTCAGAAGACACCTGAGGCTCTCCTAGCTGTTTACTAGCTAACTACCTTTTCTTGATTAATCATGTTGTTGCAGCAGAGCTTCCGTGACTTTGGACAATATCCAGTCTGGGCAAATTGCAGATTCTCTGCTTTTCTCAAGGCCAAGCTTGAATTCTGCACCATAATCTCAAAGCACTATATGGCACAAAAGAAACATGGTTTGAAAATCATCCCTAAGGAGGGAAGAAATCAATATCTTTAGATTCATATTTTTACAGAATTTGTGTAAATTCATGTCAGGTAATGATGCTGAGCTGGTCTAAATCAGATGAGGAGAATCTGGTCCCCAGAGTCTCACTTTCAGAATGTAATGTACTGTATATTTATCAGAGCAGGACTCCATTTTGCTAATGTTTGTTTATTCTGTTACCACAGCGTTTAGCAAACTATTTTCATGTACAAGACATTTAGTGTTATTGCTCGTTAGGGTGCATGTATATGGAGCTGTAAGAGAGCTCAGAGTTTGCTAAAACTGGTTAGGCATGTCCTCTAATTTTATCATGGATCTCTCATACGGCAGCCAGGCTGCAGTCTGTAAGCCTGATTCAATGAAAGGAATAACTGCACAACATTAAAATACTGTAATGCTGGACAAGTGCTGAGAAACTGCAGCACCACACAGTGTTATGGCCTTGGGAAAATATCCCTGGATAGATTTAATGACATTGTCTGTGCTAATCTCTTTTTCCTCTAAATATCTGCCCTGATTGGTTTTTCTCTAGATTTTTAAGGTTGGGTCTCTCACCAAAGGTCCTTTCAAAGGCCAGCCCTTTATGCCACAACTTTCCCAAGTCCCCTAATTGCATAACCTGCTAGACAAAGGTCCATCAGCATGGAGGCTCTTTGATCCCACACAACTTCAGATGTCCATCTCCCCGTGGCATACATACATACTTCACTTACTCTCCTAATAACTTCCATAGTTTGTGACTACTTTTGGAAGCATAGCCTCCCCTTCACCTCCAGGGGAAGATACTAAAGAATATCTTGCTTTTTCTAAACATCTACCAGCATGTAATGAATGGTATCTGACCTCTACTTTTTGTCAGGCTCATACAGAATCCCAAACTCAGAAGACAGCTAACTATGAGGTTGCAAAGTGAGGGAAGGGGGCATGAAAGGCAAACATAAGGGAAGATCAATCACTGTTTACTGGAATTTAGAACATTCTTTAAAAAGGAAAATGCTACCTATGTACCCATAGCCCATTTTGGCAGCTTCTTACATCAGCTATTTGTGCTGTCTCCCCTTGCATAATTCTTCCATCCCTATTAATATTTTTAAGGTCTACTAAGACTATTATAAGAAAAAAAGAAGAATCATCTTATAATTTAAGACATATAAGTTGCTCTGGTTTTGGAAATCAAATAGAATTCATTAGAGACATACATTAACCACTAGCTTCCCATCTTCCTGCAATTATCTCTTCTTCAGAAAACCATACTGAAGGTTTTAATAAAAACTGGTTCTTCTATGCTAATACTTGTGAAATGGGAATCACCTTATCCAAAAGAAGATTAATAGAGTGTAGGGAAGCATGAATTACCTTTGGTAGAAAAAGCCTCTTGAAAAACATTAGGCAACAAAGATGCCTGATATAGCATCTGCTATAATATTTTATGAATGGACTTATTAAGTTGGTTTCATTTTATTTTCCCAGTTTCTTTTATGGCATGGATCCCAATGCAATAGGAAAAGACATATATGCTGCAGGTTTCCGAAATTCCTTCAGCTTTAAGCAAACAAGAATTAATGGTCCGGCACATCTTAGTTCTCATTTGCATTCTTCCAAGATAAATCCTGTGTATATTTTCAACATCATGCCAATCATTGTGTGGAACACCAGGAAGTTAAAAACACATGAGAAGCCTGATTGAAAAACCTAATGCCAGGTTTCTCTTAAGTCTGAATATATGTTCAAATTTTTAAAATCATCATACCTTTCCCAATTGATCAAAATAAATCCTACAGGAAATTTATGGCAATTCCAAATTGTTACAGATGGTCAGTGATTGAGGGGACTACCTCATGTTGATGTATTGCACTTATTGTTTTCAGAGCACAGTCAGGGCTTTCTGATGGCAAATAGGACATGTAAAACTCAGGAAGAAATTCAAAAATACAGAAAATCAGTTGTGCAATTCTACACCATTATTAAAAACCTCTGAAGAAATCAAAACTGAACCCATGCATGCAGCAAATTTAAAAGCATATGAAACAAGTGTTTCACAAAAGAAATGCATACCCCATCAGCCCTTGTGATTTGAAGGTAGTTTATAGTCTGCTGTGGAGCACAAATAAGTAGTGAGTACATTGTCTGTTTAGGGTTCAACATTATGGGTGTTTAGAAACATAATTTTCAAAGTCACATTGCTCTATGACTGTTCATATATCTAAAGACTAATTAACTGTGACAAGCTGACCATTAGGGAAAAACATTCATACACAAGATGACAGATGTTTTAACACAAATATAATGCCAATTTAGTAATACATTAAAAACAACAACAAAAAAAAAATGACAGGTTTAAGTTTCAATTCATTAGAGATGTTTCAGACTACACTAATCATTTTCAAACCGATGAACCTTGTTAAACTAGGAACACAGTATTCCTTATTTAAACAGTGATTCCACTCCCAAAATCAAGTGATTTAATAAGCTTTTACTTCTGTACACTGCAACCTATTCTGTTTCTCTATTCAGTCTTGACTGAACAAAGGTTTTACTGCTTTTACTTTCATTTATCTAGAAAAATGAGACACAATAGGAAAGTAAAACATAGTATTTAATTTCAAATACTTTTTCAACCAGCCACATACAAGAATCCCTGAATTTATAATCCTTAATTCTAATGCCACACAAAATTGACCTTATATTTCTATTTCAAAAATAAAACCTGGAATATTTGAGGGGAGAAAAACCAAGCAAACTACACCAAATATTTCCCTCTCATTTGTATCCTTCCTACCAAGGAAATGAAGGTTTTCCATAGTATTTATCTATCCTGTCTTGCTCTTCTACATTAGGGAAGTTTTACAAATGTGAGTTATTCCAAACTGTGGAGCCTTCTGGAAGCATGAGAACTGTTGGAACAGCCTGGTGGGTATGTTTTTAAGATGCCTCTGACCTGACTGTCACAGCTTGACCTCTGAACTACCACAAGCCCAGCTCATGCCATAAATTCCAGTAGCTTTCTAAGGAAGTATTACAGCATCCAGCATCTGTTGTAAGAAAGTCATATTCACATATTTTGTTTAAATGCAGCAGCTAAGCTCCAGAAACTACAGACATGACTGCAAAAATGCCATGAGTACCCTAGGCAGCATTACATTTTTGTAAAGATGCACAGGGAGGAGTATTTTATGGCTAGTGCTTCCTGTGTGCAGCACATTCTCTTACGATTTTGATTTGGAGGTGGACTTTTTTGTGGATTGAGATTTGTTTGTTTTGTTGGTTTTTTTTTTGAAGATTAAAATTTTTGTGGCCAATTAAATGGCAGTTTTCCAGTGGGAAAGAGTGCCCTCACCTTTTGCCTGGCCAAGGAAAATAAAATATAACAATCAAGTTTCAATTGTTGAACCTCATGAATAGATGCCCAGTAGTGGTCTGTTACCATGCCTCAGAACATCATCTGAACTAACAAAATTAAATTCCAGATTAGTATTTATCCATCCAGATTAATATTCAATCATCTCAAGCCTTGGACATACAAGCATTCTGTCAGATTTCTAGTCACAAAATTGTACCACAAAAATCAAGTTTTGTAAAGCTCCCCTTCTTGCAGCTGTTCATATTTGACAAGAGCTCATAACACCTCTACAAGTGCAAAAAGAAGAGCTTGGGTTGCCACAGCAGTTCTCTTACAGTCCCTGAACCATATCAGATATAGATTTAATTTCAATACAACCTAATGGTTTGGAGTTTTTTGTATGTTTCTTCATTTTTAACAAACACCTCTGAGATGCAATCCCAGCCCCATCTCCTTTATGGGCCAACGTACAAAGCACTGAGTGGGAGAGAATACCTTGCACTGTGTGAAGACTGGCACAATGGAATGTATTCTTACAGCCCAGTGGTCAAGAAGAGTAATTCTTCATATTGTTTTTTTGCACTGAGGTTACTCTAAGGCAAAAGGAAAGGAAATCAGTTTTCTTAATTGTGGGTGCCGACACTTAATTGCTCTACCCCCAAACGCATATTTTGCTCAATGCAGTTGCTCCTGTTTTTTCTCCCCATTAAGGCTGGACTAAACCCTAAAACTTTCATGTCCATAGGTATATTACTCGGAGCCTAGTACATTTGTTCAGGCCTGTAAGCCCGTACCTGAAAGACATAAGAAAAAAAGTTAAAGGACTCAGCTTAGCCAGGGTGAGTTTAACCAGTGGTACTTCACATTGGCGTTTTAATGCTTCTGAAAAAATGTTACATATTTCAGGGTCTGGAAAAGTCAACTATATTAACACCAATGTGTAGTAAGAAATACTATTGCCATCTATGATTTTGTTAGTTCCTTAAATATATGTTCCTTTTGTGGAATCTGGCATCCATGGAATAAGCAGGGACTATCTAAGTACTGCACAACCATATTATACAGCAATCATGACAGTAACAACTGCTCACAGAGGCTTAAACAATTTTTAAAAGCCTGTTTACACTGTAGTAGTGCAGTAGTTCCAAATAGTGGAAAGCTGAGGTAAGTTGACAACTTCCACACTCTGCAGCAGTGCTGAGATTCTGAACTTCTCTTGGAGGGAGAAAGACGTGGAGAAGCAGAGTATGAAAAGAACAGAAGGAGGGTGTAAGAACAGCTCCCCTGGAATATTTATCATAAGGAGGAGTTAGTTATGGGACATCTCTGAGTAGTTTATTTTCTCCAGCTCATCATGTTTAATAGCAAGCAATGGACAGTCCTTCCGAAAATTCTCTCAATTTTTTTTTAACCATTCTATAGCTTTTCTGAATGTTAAAATATCCTCTGACAATCGATGAAATCTAAAAATGCCACCAGTCATAGTGTTAAAAAAAAAAGCAAACAAAACCCACTTCCTTTTGTTTACCTTAAGCGCTCAAATCAACAATTTTCTAATTTGTGTGCCATGGACAATAGTGATCTTTCCCTGGAAAGTTTTTATCTTCTAATTTTACAGGTCTTTGTCATATTCTCCGAGGTTGACTCCTTTCTAGCAGGAGCAACTTAAGTCTCTGCTCATGTAAAAACTATTCCATATGCCTCTCCATCCATTCCTGTTCTACTGCACATTTTTTAGAGTTAAACATAGTTAAGTACTCTTTTACATCTTCCCATTTCCAGCTCATTCATAAATATGGTAAATGGCAAACCCTCAGACTCAAAATGCTAGAAGGAAGATTCTCAGTTACCTCTCTCCACTGTGAAAGTTGACTATTTTTACCTCAGCTTCATTTTCTGTCAAGTAACTATTCATCCACAGGAAGGCCTTTCCACTTACTTCACCAAGCTTAATTTCTTCAAGACTTGTTTATGAGGGCTCTTTTCAGAAGACCTTTGAAGAATCTCAGCACACTGCACTAAGCAGAGCACACATATTCATTCTCACAGACAATTCTAAAACTCTAGGAAAAAAAAAATCTAGTTGATTAGTGAAGTATAATTTTTCTTCAAGGTGTGCATGGGTGAAAACAAATTCCTTTTATAAGCATCTTTAAACCATGTTTATAAAACAAAATTTAATTTCTTTTCTACTAATATGACCAGAGGAGAAGTCAGAGCTTCTAGGGAGTTTTTTTGCTACAAGTCCTTAAAAATTTGCATAAATTTTCAATTCCATATTCTGAGGCCACTTTAAATAACAGATTTCACCTCTTCAGTTACTACTTTCATGACTGAGAGAACTCTTAAAACTCATAATTGGATTATGTCCACCCTTGAGATTCGTAAATATTAATTTTACCTTTTTTTGATTTCTAAAATTCCATATTACTGCTAAATCTCTCTCAATGACAGTTCACTGGGAGTAGTTCCTCAGACCTGCCTCAATGCAGGCAAAAATTCCAGTGTGAGAAATGTGTATACTGCCCTAACAATAGAAGTGAATTGTAATGCTGCTCAACTTGACTACAGACACTGGAATGTGAACGTGGTCACACTGTATCTTAGATTAAAACAGACTGGACCTCTACTTACTATTACTTACTGGGTTGCAGTTTGTTCTCTTTGATCCAAACACCAGACTATTTAGATTTTCAGTAGGAATTTTTGGGTATATAGAGGTTTGGATGGGTTTGGGTTCTTTACGGAAAGCTGATGTTTGGATTTTTGGTTGGCATTTTTGGGGAGTTTTGTTTTGGTTTGAGGAGGAGAGGTTTGTATGTTTGTTTGTTCAGGTTTTTGTGGGTTTTTTTGTTCTGTTTTTTTTTAGACAGTATATTGTATATGCATAATGCAAACAAAATGACAAGAATAATGTAGCCACATTTCCTGACCTCTGTGCCAGGTGTATAGTTTCAGAACAATATTAACTCCATTAGTGTTTCTCCAAATTTTCATTAGTATATTTAAGGTAAAAGTTTAGGATCACCAAAATAAAATAAATTTTTAAAAAGCAAACCCAGAACAAACAACCAAAACTAAACAGTCATACAATGAATTCCAAACTTTACATAATATAATAAATTTACCTTTGTAGTAAGATGATAGTTCTGGCCTTTTAATTTTAAAAGTATAATCCAACCTGGCCTTGAACATTTTGAGGGACAGGAGATCCAAACTTGTCTGGGCAACTTGTACCAATGTCCAACCATTCTGACAGTGCAGACTTTCTTCTTTATATCTTTTCTTCATTTTATCTGAGATTTATATGTATGCTCATTTTTTCAGAACATACATCCCAAGATGATGACCCTTCAGCTACAATCCATTCCATTTTGCACAGAATTTAGGATAAACGGGAAAGAAGGTCTTGCATAGAACCTAATTCTTGAATGACCAATATAAAAAAAAAAGTTATAAACCCAATAGTAGTTGCAGGTGCTCTCCCTCCAGAGACCAGAACTTTGGCTGTGACATGACAAATACATAAGAATGATCTATGATGTATATGAGGCACTTTCTTCTTCCTCTAATCTTTATTAGCATTTCTTCCAATGCAAGAGTACTGTGCCCTCGGAGCATGATTATGTCAATACTCCTCTTAAATCACTGCAGTTGCACATCTTTTGCTACACTGAGCCCCACACAAACACTCAGCTGCTACCTTTGCATAGACTGCATTAAGAGCAAAATTCTTTGCTAGGAACTTTATTAAGGAACATCTGAAATCAATGTCAGCATTCAAAAGAGGCTGTTCTACAAATTTCTGAATCACTGCATTTAAAAACTGCATTCCTGTTCCTGTTTCTTACCCATTACTCTTTATATTTTCTAATCCTACCAAATACATGTACTTAAGAATGTTGTAGTTTGAAATACAATTGCTTAAATTCAATTGCATCAGCAGTTGAATGATCTCTCAAAATTCGGGAGTCAGAGGTAATCAAGTTTAGTCATTTTTCTGACAAATTGGCATGGGATTAATTAAATTTCCAACATTTTGATTTGCTTGTTTTGAACCCAGACAAACTTTTCTTCTTTTCAGTTGACTTGCCTTCCAGCACTCACAAATGAAAAAAGAGAGATCAACATCATTAGCATTCTTTGCACCCCAACAATATATGTACACACTTTCCTTACAGTGTGTACAGATTTTTTCTGTACATCTTGAGGACTATATAGTAGCACATGATATTTCTGCAAGAGTTTTATGAAGCAAATAAGGGGGAGCAAACATGACATTTATCATTGCACATCATCTTTGGCAATTATTTTTTTTTGCCTTAAAATTTATTACAAAAATTGGTAATAGGCCAGATCCACATCCCATTGTGGCAAAAGCAATTGCCACTAATATCAATAGGAAATGAAGTGCTGAGTTCTGTTTAAGAATATTTTATGAAAGATCCTTGCTTATAAACATCCTTTTAAATTGTTCCTTATGTATTAATGCTCAAGCTTGGATCAGATTTTATCTTTTTATTTACTTATTTATTAGCAACTACCTAACTTACGTGGCTTTTCTAGTCTGGAATATTTGGAACTTCTTGTCAAATCAGAACTCCAAGATCATTTTGCTGCACTAGCTCTAAATATTTCACTCTGACCACTACACATATTGTGAGGTCCAGCAACAGGACAAAGAGAAGGAAAGGAGAAAATTAAGGCTGCCGCCTACTAGCCTTAACTAAAGAAATGTAGCTCATTCTGCTTTTCCAGAGTTGCTTGTGTCTCTCATCCTCAGGGGATAATTTCTTGCTTTTCTCAGAAACTAAAACTAATCCTGAAGACTACAGAACTGTCTGAATTTCATGATGCTTGTTCCTTCTCAGGACTTTTTCCTCTATATGTGCAATAGAGAGAAGCTCTTCCTTTCTCTGACAAAGCAGGTGTTAATAGGCAATTCTGAACAATTCTTCATACTGTATAGCTAAGCTTTTTAGCAAAGGAAAGGCATCAGCAGCTCACAAAATAAAATCTGTAAGGCTAGTGTCTCACTGACTTGCTTTAAAACTGCATGGTGACAAAGGCTCTCACTGCAGAACTGTTTTTACAATAGTGTGTATATGTATGTAAATACAGACAAGACAGAAATGAATGCTCTAAAAATAGTGAACTAGAATATTTGGGAAAATAAACTACATGCAGGGTGTGCTCTGAGTATCCAAGCACTTTATCACAATGTAAACAAAAGGTCAGCTGAAATAAAGACAACAGTCCTCAGCAGTTTTCCCTACAGACCAATAATTTGTCAGCACAAATGACGTTACTGTTCAGAGAATGCTGAGGCTGATATCTGTCATTCTCCAATGGGCAAAGAAGACAAGGTTAATTCTTGGGATCTGGTCCTCCACATAAGAACTCCATGCTCCCTCCACAATATACTGCCTTAACCAATGGAGTTTATGACCACGTTTGTCATCTGTTTCTGAGCCTGAGCCATTTAATCTTGAAGCTAAAAGTATCCTCTCTGCCTGCAATATCTGAGGCACATATATTCCCATGCTATAAAAACCAAACTTTACTGCTAAACTTACTCCAGTGCCTGTGAGGATAAACTCTGCTTGGAGCCAGCTAGCTCCATGGACATGTTGGCTGTCTCCATGAACCAGCTGGAGCAAGTCCAGAGAAGGGCCACAAAGATGATCAGAGGGCTGGAGCACCTCTGCTATGAAGGCACACTGAAACTGTTCATCCTGGAGAAGAGAAGGCTCCAGGGAGACCTTACAGCAGCCTTTCAGCTCCTTAAGAAGGCCTACAAGAAAGCCAGAGAGGGACTTTTTATAAGGGCTTGTAGGACTAGGACAAGGGGAGTGGATTTACACAGAGAGGGTTGGTTTAGATTAAACATTGGGAAGAAATTCTTCACAGTGAGGCTGGTGAGGCACTGGAATAGGTTCTCCAGAGAAATTGCAGATGCCCCATCCTTGGAAGTGTTCGAAGCCAGGCTGGATTGGGCTTTGAACAACCCAAAGTACAGTAAGGCTGCCTGCCAAGGGTGGGGGTAGTTTGAACCAGAAGGTTTTTAAGGTCTCTTCCAGCCCAAACCGTTTTTTGATATAATTCTATGATATTATACAGAAACCAATGGATGGAGTTAGGAAGAACATCTGGAAAATAACTGAATCTGAGCATTCAGTCTGACGTCTCTCCATCACTAGAAAGATTGCTAAGCACAAGGGATATACTAATGTGGCAAGTGTAGTCCATAAAACATAATTACTTATCATTCTTATCATTATTTCTTATCCAATATTTATAGCATTCAGTATCAGTGCTGCACAACTTTTGTGTGTTCATTAGAGACAAAAAGTGAATGCTACATCACAAGCAAAGCAGGACGAATTTCAGGACCACAAAAGGAGTCAGTGTTTCAGAAGATGCATACAGGACCCCTTTTTCTGTTGCATGCAAGAATTCTTGAAAATATTACTATTAATATTCAGCAGATTCCCCAGGGCGTGTCAAAAAAATGAGGATCTCTCCCCTCCTTCGCCTGTTACATCAAGAAAAGCTATGACAGACAAAATTCACAGAAGAATTCTGTCAGTAGGTGCTAAAAAATCTCTCCTGAATCTCAGCACGACATGGCAAAGAAGTAACTCCAGGTCACAAACTGGGATGCCTTCTCTAACTGATCAGGTGTGAAAAGGGGCTAAAAGGAAAAATAGTATTGTGCAAAGTCAGGATGTTTTGCACTTACTCTGAGCTCTTTGAGTATACTTGTGGCTACAGACAGTTAAACTAAGGAGTATTTTCCATTGCTGATAGTGCCCTTTTCCAGTGCTGTTCAAATCCTTGAAGTTTTCACAGTTTGACTAATCCTATTTCTTTTTAAATCACATTAAGTCTGTCCATGTGTCTTATGAATAGTGAAAAGAATGAACACACACCTTGCAAAGACAGCAAAGTAAGTCTCTCACACGAGGAGAAATGAGCTGGCTAAAACTCAAAACTACATTTACCTTCAACACCCAGCAGTGAAAGACATGGTAAAGGATTGGGCAGTCTCCAAAACACTTTTCAACTCCATTACTACAGCTCTTGGTTATGCTAGGTCCCATCAACTGCCTAAGCAATAGACTTTGCACAACACCATTTTTCCAGTGTTTTGACATCAGACATAATAATTCCTTTACCAGCCAGAACATAAACCTTTCAAATGCCATTGCTCCCGAAAACTAGAAAGAAAAAAACCCTAAAATACAGAGGACTTGTGGGTGTGCTAACAGGCTTCGACTGAAGACAGTTTTGCCCTGCCATACTATTCCAAAGCCATGCACTGCTGCAACCAGACTATCTCTAATTATTTTTTTTTCTTACATCTAAGCGAGGTTTTGTGAACAGCAAGTACCTTGAGTTTAAAAGCCACTACTACGATAGACTTTAACTGAGCCGCTGAAAGATAGCCATACTCCATTTCCAAATTGCTAAACTCTCAAACCTACCACTTTTTTGGTTTTGCTAGAGAAAGTAATACCTGCTGTAACTGACATAGGTGACTGGACCCTGTCAGACTTTTCTCACATACAGCCATAGCCTTCTCAAGTGCGATGCTTCACCTGCTGAAAAATGCTGGTTTTCTGTACATATAACTCGACTGCATATCCCAGTATGCCATCAGCTTTTCAAATATCACAGAAAACTAATTTTCCTAGAGATTATTTTTCCCTCCCAGACCATAAACCTCATTCTTTCTGAGCCACTTAATGGATCAGTTTCTCACAGCTCAATTCAAATTAAAGTAGTTTTTGTACATTTCAAGATTACAAGCTTCTTCTTTCTATACCACAAATCATCTCAGAAAAGTTTAGTATGATATGCTGGGACAGGTCTCTACTATTATCTCTTATAATAAACAGTAGAATTCTAGCTTTAGTGTAGTGCTCTATTTGCTAAATTCCAATGATAATCAAGTGTCAGTCACAGAAAAAGGATGTTCTGTCATTAACACTGAACTGACTAATGCAAAACAATGGTTTTTTAATAATTGCTTATATGAAAAAATACCCACCTACAATCTGTTCTTTTTGAGTTTGTGTGCTTACTTATGTTGTCTATTGTAATTATTGCATGGGAAGACATATTAGTTGAGCAAACAGCATTTGAAGCAATACTTCAAGTTTGCCATAATTGTATTTCTTCAATTTTAGAAACTCTCTATTCTCAGATTTACAGGAAAAAACCCCTAGGATTTGTAACATAGATAGTAGTTCTCTATGGGCCAGACTCCTCTTAGACCTAAATAAATCTATTAGCACAAAGGCAATTAAATCTGCAGAAAGCATGAACTGAATTATCTAAGCTTATTCCTATACATTTAATTAAAGACTTAAGACATTCAGCACCTTGCATAAGACATTTCATCTTTATCCTGAAGGATCAGACATTTATTTGTAAACTGAAACTAAATGTCTCCTGGAGAGAAATCCTAGTTAAGTGTACATACTCCAAACAAACTGCTAAGTAAGCGATGTCCAGTTATACCTGGAATAAACAATTTAGTCTAGCTAGAATGAAGTCAATCCAGAGAAGCTACCACAAATGAATATATAAAGGAATAGGGGTGGCTGGGATTCAGACAGCATACACCAAAGCAAGCAATTTTATAATTTATACACATGATCAATGGAACAGAGGTGAAATATAAATTGGTTTGTTGAATAATTACCTTCACCATCAGCATGTTTGAAAAACAACCATGATTTCAGAGATGCCAATAAGGGACTGACTATATGGAGTGTGATTTTATAAACAGCCACAGAACAGGCTTTGTTTGCCTGGACGTTATTTGTTTAGAATTTATAGGACCAGACTTTTTTCCCCTCTAAGAAAAGGACAAAAATAAATATGTAAATAAACCAACGTGTTAATTAATGATCACATTTATTTTCCATTTATTGTCTGAAACTCGGTGTTGGGCTCTCCTATAGATAACACAAAACTTGTGTCCATTCCGAGTTTAGGGTGTACAGTCACAGTTTCTTCTCTTCTGCCAAACTTTAACCACTAAAGTGAAGACTGAGGTATTATCTGTATTTTAAGTATACAGTGTGCTATGCATTTCCAGTTTTACTTCCTTATTAAATTGCTGGTCTAGAATGATGTGAGACAAATTATAATTGAAAAAAATCAGAAATAAGGCATTTCTTTGAAGGAGAAATCTGTGCAGGAGAAAGATGATGAGAACTAGGCCACATGTTTTTCTCTGAGCCAGATAGAGTTACATCACTGTCTTGAAAAAATTTAGACACTGAAAATGCATCCTAAGAAAAAGAAAGGGTAATGGCTACTCTCCCAAGAGTCCCTTTGAGTTTCTCCTGCCCCCATATTGCTAAGGATTAAAAGAAAGACTAAGGCAAAGTCAAAACATGTTAATAATAATCAGAAATAGGAGTTAAATAGTAACAATCTGTACGCCCTCAAGTAAAAAAAAATAAAATCATACTTTCTTTCGAAAAAGTTTAAGTCACTCTAATCAGCTACCAGTCTCTGGCTGCCAAGGAAGGGAGTAGAATTGTGGGCCATTTCCCTCAGTACAAAAGGCCAAACTGGAGGGCTACTCTCTATGCCTAAATGCAGCCACAGAGGGATTGCACTGTTTCATCCAGAGATGACATGTCACCATGTCACCTGATGGTTGTGCCCAAGATGAGGTGAAAAGGGAAGGGCTCTGCCACTGTGACCACAGCCTATGGCAGCCTGCTTCCATATGGTTCAACCCAGAGCCCACTGGAGTCCTCTCAGGGAACTGCAGGCAGAGACTACAGGTCCAATATGCACCCTAATGAGCTCACAAATATAAAACCAGCTAAAATAACATTCCCCAATTGCCTACACATTGAACTTCTTCCTCATTTTAGGGCTTTCTGGTTTGTTCAGAGTGCATAAACCAATGCTACTCCATGTCAACATGAAATCCAGAGGAAGAATGAAAGGGGAAAGGAAAATAAGGAAAGAAAGAGAAAAGAACAACAACCCAGGAAGAAAGCAATTTGTTCTAGAGATTGAACACACTGCCAATCAAATCTAAGAACTCTTCAGTCTGAAAATTACTCCATCTAATAACATAAAAAATGCAGAATTAATTTAATCTTTACAAGTTATTATGAACAAAGTGATATTTACTTTTTATGCTTTGAAATACATGTTGTAGCTTAAGAACGTTCCATGCTTTAAACAACAAAAAAGTTGAGAATTAAATATTGAAGTGCAATAAGCTCCATTTAATGATTTGAAAAATTTTCTCCATTAAAGCTTAAATTTTTGTAAACATTTTATGATACTGACAAGCAGGCATAACTCCACTATGAGTATATGGTATACACTATGTCCAGGTGTCACCTTTTTCAGCTCCATTTCAACAGCAGCAGCATTGCAAACCTTGTCTCACCCATACAAACCAATTCTGACACCCCTTCAGTTGCCTATAAAAGCACATTTATTACCACAGAGTAAGCGAGAGATTTAAACCACATCTGGCAAAAGACACTAACAATGCTTCTCCGATTTAGAGTAGCAGATGGTGATAGCATAGATGAAAACACATTTGGCAGGACAAAGAGTCATCTGTCCAGCTATTGAAACCCCACCATTAGTGGATAGCAAAATTCAGTTTGATTGTGTAAAATGAAATCAAAACAACCAATGCTTGGGAATAGTTTGACTGCTGGACTTACTGATTATATGATAACAATTCTGACTGTCTAAAATTCTCCATAGTATCCTACAAATCCTTATTTTCTTCACGACACTAGTCTTCTTTCTGCAGTTTATTTGCTTTATAAGTGATAGGCTTGGATGTTCATTCTTGTCACTTTATTTCCACTGCAGCAACTTATAAAGGCCCCATTTTACAAGACCAACAGTTTTCTACATTGGCACCATGCTTATATTAAGCTTCATTGTGCAATTATTTCTATAATAATGGAAAATTAAAATAGAATAATAATTTCTATAAATTATTATCTATGGCATAAATTGTTTCTAAAATAAAAATCTGCTTCCTGTGCTGTCATGACGGCTGTGGCAGCTATAATGTACAAAATTGCTCCTAAGGGATTCAAAGTACCATGAAAACAATGGAAGAGTTTTCCCATTGGACAGCATAGCATGATCAAACAAGCTGTAAAGGTGTGCAGTTTGTTGCATATTGTCTTTGACTTAGCTGTACTTATTTCCAGGTAAAAATCATTATTTCATCAACAGCCGCTGTCATTTAAAATTAAAATTCACATTTATCCTTTTTGCACTCTAACCTGTTTTCTCTGTATTAAAGAGGATGCACAGTTGTCAGCGAGATTGTGTGAAGTTCCATCAATACAAAGTGTGCAGAAGTTGTAAGTACAGTATTTCAAATCCACATAAAACCAAACATAAGCCTTCTGAAACAGTAGTGTCATTGACATGCAAGCTGTCCCCAAGAATCTCTCTTCACAGCACCTCTCACTCTGACTTCCTGTTGTCTCACTCTGTTCCCTGTCCCTGCAAATGACTTCCTCTGCTCACCCTTACTCACTTTCTCTGCTTCAGTAGTTTACCTTCTCTCTGGATTTCTTGAAGATGAAGGTTTTATAACACAGCACTTACATGAAGTGTTCTTAAGCACAACTCTCCTTTAATAAACAGCAACAATACTCTCATTAAATAAATGGAATATCTTTTTCATTGTAACATAGACAGGCTCAAGTCCAAGCCCATTTCCGAAATGCAAAGCATGAGCGAGAAATTATAAATTCTCAGATATTAATACAAATCTGAACTTAAAAATATGGCTAATATAACAAATCTGGACAAGAATACCACTGAAGGATTTACTTTCATAGCTATTCCATGACTAATACACCACAGCCAGGCTAGACTGCTGATATTCCTTGTCAGCATCTTCTTGGGCATGCTTCGTGAAGAAAGAATGTGAAAACATTTGGCAATGCTGTTATTACTGTAGTTCATGTCTCAGTTTTCCTACTTGTTTTGGTATCATTTTTAAGACAAATGACTGAGTCAAAATTTTTATATTAATATTAGGATAAACACTTGAAAATGTACATGTCCTGTTTGATGTGATATGCAATCCATCGTTAGAAACAGAATTAAACTCTCCCACTCATAAAAGCATACCTTGGCACTGAATGAAACAGTCCCCTCTTCCCACACATGCACAACTGGACATCAACTTTCAAAGTCAGGAATACTCTTTGCAGCAAGGATCAAAGGAACCATGTGAACAAAAAAGCAGGAGATGGAATGAAAAAAATTCTTCATGAATTTCAGTGAGAAATATGAGTGTTCCATCACAGTATTTCTGAAAGCACTTTACTTGGGCACTCAGAACAAACCACTTTGTCCTTCTATAATCCAGAACACTAATTGTTGGTTCGATTTTCAAAAAACACTTTGTCCAGCTTGAACTCATCACTAGATGTGTGACCTCACTTAAAAGGTAGTCACCACACAGCTCTCATTGATATCTACATCACAGGAAACAGAGACAAGCAAGGGTGCTGGCCTACAGACCCAGTCCCACAGCCAGGGCAGCTAGCAAGAACAGCATCCCTAAGAAGCCGTGCCAACATAACCTTTGAGAAATATTTGGAAAGTGAAAAGGCAGAAAATCCTCAGCAGACATCTGGAACTCCTGGGTGGTTATATAATTCCAAAACCTGAATCAGAGACCAAATCAAGTGGACCTGAAGGTTCTAGCCATATGTGCTTAACTCGATTTATCAGGTTTCCAAATCGTATCTTTCTGCTGTTTCATCTTACACTGCAGAATCTTAAAGTACACAGCTGGTTTAAAACACACACAAAGAATCAAACTACTAATCCACTGTTTATTTCTGCCTTCCAGGAACTGAAAAATAACTTAAATGAACGGTCTAGAAACCTCCATGATTTACCTTCCGGACAGTTTATTATTCCATATAGATGTCCCTTCTGGTTTGTTCAGAGTGTATAAAACATGCATAAGCCCTTAGCATCTATATGCACTCATTAGATAACATAATACCAATCAGCCTTCTCATGAGCAACTAGAAACCTAGCTGGATTTCCAGGGTGAACACCCAATACTGCTAAATGAGAAATCAATACAGCTCAATAGCGTATTTTGCAAGACAAGTGCTGCTTTTACTCCTGACCCCGTGCATGTAGCTTAACACAAAGATATCCTACCCCAGCATAGAATGTCTCACCTACAGTCACAGCAGAGAACATGCTGTACAAGCAGGCTAAAATGTCAACTCAGTCAGATATTTGATTGCTTGTACTTGATAGAAAGACAGAGTTTAATTTCTCTGCAAACAAGATATTCTTGAGAAACTTGAATATGCACTTGAGTATCAGTTAGCAAAGATACTGTAGCTTATATAAAATGAAACACAGTACAACAACTTAAAACAGGTATGTTCATAATTTTAAAGCCAAACTCAGTATTGTACATAGTAGTTGTTGAAGAAATATTCCTGGAAGGTATATTTCCAGCAAGAAATAGAAGTATATACATTATATATATACATTATATATAAGGCCTGCATTGATCAAAGACTGATTCTATACAACAGGGTTTGTCAGATAGAAGAGAATACAGTGGTGTAAAGCTACTGATTTTAATCTATCTTTAGAAAAGATAGTTTTTCTTTCATTAGTCTGTATTATCAATGTGATGTTCTGCTCTTGAGATTCAGTGAGAAACGTACCAGGGAACCCACAAAACACACCCACATGGCACATCCAGTCTGTGATGCAAAGCTTTCTCACTGTTTCCACAGCTCCAGGAATATGATATGCTGTGCTGAGTAAGAGCATCTCAGGCTGCAGCAAAGAGGAAAACACTCATCTCAATACTGACTTCACAGCATGTAGTTTAGGAGGTTTTTCTACCTTTACAGAGGACAGTGCAAAGAAGGAAGACTGGATTTATTATATGCTATTCTCTCTCAAAAATTACTAGACTGTTACAAAAATAAAAGAAATAAAAGGCCTTTAGAAATATCTTCTATTTGGGGTTTGTCTAAAGCTATTTTTAACGTCTCCTTCTCATGCATAGCATGTATAACAAATACAGTACTGGAACGCTCACAGGTACAGCCTGAGTAATGCAATTTTTGACCCTTGCTGCAATCATCTTGACATGAATCTCAATGGAGATGACAGCACGTGTATTTCTATAAAGAGTATACTTTCCCTCACAGTTTGTTCCCAAAAATCTTAACTACAGGCTCTCGGGCCTAATATAATACATGTCTTTGTCCCAGTTCAATAGTAACATGCATATGCCAAACCCATAAAAATTCTGCACTCATCAATAAAGTTTTGTATCCACAGCCATTATCTCCAATCAGTCAGGCAACACCAACATTGTCATTTCCCTGCCTTTCATTCCTCACAGTGTGACCTCATACTTTCCTCCTTGCATTCTGCCCCACATGGGCTCTTAATGCTGTTTTCACACACTCATCTTCCTCTTCTAAGTCTGGCAAAATGCAGTTTCAAGGGGGTCTTACACACTTGAGATTTTCATGGGCGGAACTTCATCAACATACTTTCTTTTTAGAGATTACTGTTACATATCTAGAAGAAAACTCTGGGAATAAAACAGGACTAAGAGACAGACCTGTTTTTAACCCAGTAAGCATGGGGAGAGAAAATCTCAAGCTTTTAGACTTTTAGTGCCCCTGCTGTTGTACAACTGAAGTTCTGGAAACTTCAAAGAAGAGTCAAAGAACAGTGCTGGTTTCCTTGGGTTGCTTGGATGAAGGACTTCTCTCTCCCAGTGGGCAGAAAGGTAGAGAATTGGGATCTCCTGCAACCTCAGGTCCCTACAAAAATAGTACACTGAAGGCTGTAATTACTTTAAAAAACTGGGACACGTCACCAAGCTTTCTTTGAAAGCAAGAAGATAGGTAGCCGACTCAGCAAATTGGGATCCAAAATGATAGACTGATCAACCCACTTGCTCAGTAAAGCTCTAATAGCCATGAGTTTAAGAACATCTAAGCTTTTTATGATATACCACAAGGGTATATCCCAAGAAGGGTCAATTTCATCCCAAAATCACTATCAGATTAACCCAAGTCAGCTTTTTCCCTGAGGACTTTTTATTCCTGAGGCCACAGACTTCCTCAAAGATCTAACACTATGCACTTCATTCAGAAAGAGAGATGTATGCAGGTATGCAAACAGTACAAGTGCTGCTCTGCACTGAAGATCTGGGCTTTGCTATTCCAAATTCAGACTCCTCCCCATGCAGGGTCACAAACAAAGGCTCTGCAGTTTATCACCAGGCAATGCTCAGCATTCGGTGTCTAATGCCTTGAACGCTCCAAGAAATGTATAGCAAGGCAGAAAAAGGAAACAAAGGATGGAGGGTCATCTCCAGTCACAAAACATCTTCATGTTTTAAAAACATATCTGGAACATGGTCTTGAAAAGAACTCAGAAAATTGTGTCCAGTCTCTAGAACTGTTTTGTTCTGGCTGCAATAGATTCGAGTGAAATTTTTATCTGCTAGTGATCTTGAGATGAAATTTAATTTGGAAAATATCTAGGGAACTTGAGGTGAGGTTTTTTGGGGTGGGCTTGCTTTTGGGGTTTTGAGTTTTATTTTTCTTTTTTATTTTCCTAATAGAAAACTTCTGTATTTAATATAGACTACTCAAAGCAAATAAATACAATAACTATACATAATAAAATCTTATTACATATGAAAGAATCAGTTATCTTCAAACTTCACTGATTTATTTTCCATGTTTTTTGAAAGCTACTTAAATGTGACTCTAGGGCAAATAACAATGAAAAGCTGGCAGTAAGGAAATGCTTTCACTGTCTTACTTAGCTTTGCAGTCAAGAAATAGCTACACTAGCATCCTTGCCAATTAGGTTCATATGTCAACTGCTACTTGGATTATTTGGAGGCAACAGTCCAAAGAAGCTGTCCTAGTGAGGACTGCAAATTAGTGGATCCTTATTTTTCATTTCAAAAATACTTAGGAATACTGTATGAAGTATCAAACAAAATAAAATTTGGAAAATACCACTGCTACATGAGCCGGGAGCAATGTTGCATCTAGATTTAACAGATGTATTTTTTGAAAGGATTTTATCTGAAAACCATACACAAAAATCCTATTAAAAATCTACATTAAGAACAAAAACGACAAGATTTGTCTCAGCTTCAGCTCCCCTTCACAGCTCCAGCATACATAGGTAGCTCTGTTCATGGTTAAAAAACAAATGTGCAGGCTCCATTTTATGGACCTGTTTACATAAAAAACCCCATATAGATCTATGTAAACTCTTCCACAAAGACTGTTTGAAAGAGAGGACACTTAATTTAAAACCAAACCAATCTCATCTGTGGCCAGCTGTGACAATGAGCAGGGCAAACCTGAGTCAGTTTGTACCTTACATCTGTCCCAGAGGATGGCAGAGAAAGGATCAGAAGAAGTGCTGTGCCAGCTCCCCCAATCTCAGCTCACTTCTTTCCTCTTGCCCTTTACAGGATCAAAAAGATGCTATTTCAGATTTGACAAAAAGATATGTATATCCTTCTTTTGATCTCTTTGGATTCTGACTTTCAGTTCCTGTCCTCCCACACACACCATTTCTGCATGGTGAAACCACGCCAACACCACTCAGAAGACTTCTGCACTCCTACAGACCAGAAGCTAGACATGCATTTCATAAAGGTTAAAATACTGATGCTGAACTGTATTTATCTTGCTTAGTAGTAGGAGGACAAATAAAGTATTCCATACCATTTCCTAAAATTTTTGAGAACAAATGAAACCCAGTTCCATCCCACCAGGGAAAATAAGAATGAATGTTCTGGGACAGAACCCAGCAAGGGCACTCTTCTAAATTAATGGTGTTATGGTACAACATATCAGAAGAGTAACAAGAAACCCAAATACTCTACACAACTGAAACACATGCAAAATATTACAACTGAATTTGTCTCAGTATTTAAAGATCAAAGATAAAATTATTTCAGACAGGATGCTTCTTTTCCAGGCAACATGCTTAAGACTAAAAAAAAAAAAAAAAGCCTGTTTTAATTAAGATTTTGGCACTGGCTTTTGAACATCACAAGTTTGTTAATTTTATGTAAAGCAAAATAAAATTATATTCTCAATGGACTTCAGCAAATTAAATGAAAATATTTCCAGCAGCTAACTTGAAAAGGGATATCATTAAAGCACTGAATTCAATCTTATCTGTAGTTCCCACTTAAACTTCTAGTCACGACACATTCATTCAAAACAAAATAGCAGATTGTAATGTGGGCTGATATCTGAAGGCATTTCATAAGCATACTCATGCTGAAGTCTAAATTTTACATGATCACTAGAGAGATTACCTTTGAACTACTTACAAAAATGTTTAAATGCCTTTGTTCTGTCTCTGAATCAGCATGAGGCATTGGAAAATTCAATATTATTTCTTACCATTTACTTCCCTTGACTAGTCAGCTAAAATAATATGCAACACAAAACCGGAGATCATTTTCCCTTCAAACAGGAGTGGTATTAGAGGCAGAAAAAAGATCATTTGGTTATTCAATTTACATAGCTTTCAAATTTACTGTCCAAAAATCCCAGGTTAGGGACATAAAGAATAGATATAATTGTTATTTTCTGCATTATGATTATGATTTTCCTGTTTGTACCAGGTAATGCTGATACTTCAATATGTTGTTAAATGAAAAAATTGCTTTGACACTTGTCACTGTATCTTAAGCTAGAAAATGAGTGTGGTTCTTAATCAGAACAGACAAAAGTATTGTACTGTTTGATGAAAATTACAATTTCTAACTGGCTCTGTGTAAAGCATTCTCACCTAATGCCAAGTCCTTAATGATAAGTGCTGCTAGGAAACACTACTGGGCAGCCCTGTGCATGCAGTCAGTTAATTATGACTTCAGTGGAGAACAGTTCATGAGATTATGTACAGTTACAACACAATTAACTTGTTTATCATTTCTTACATACCTGCAATGTTTGTCTATGTGTGGAGCACAGATTGTTTGCATATAATTTTAAACTTTTTTCAGAAGGGTCCAAATCTATAAGGGTTTGTATGCCTTTTTTTTTTTAATAGGAAAACAGACTAAATCACAGTGTTTACAACCAAGCTTTGTCTCTGTCACTTGGTTTTATGATTCCATATATAAAAATTAGCTAGATCTGTGCTTACTATAGCCACCTGCTGAAAATTCAACACCAAAATAAGATCTATAATTGGATATACAAAAACAGAAATTACAGCACAGGCCTCAAATTTGCAGCACGGGTAGTGAAATTCTGCAGCAGTGTTTATATGTGGCTGTCAGTAGTTGTACACCCACAGAATCTACCATTAGCAGTTAAAAAAGGCCAAGAAATAAAAAGATCCCTCACACACAAGCTTCTACTTTTAGCAGATTTAATTGTCTGTCCTTGCTTTTCCCTGTTCCCTCCACTGCTCTAAAAGGAGAGTATGGACCCCATGCTGTACAGGAGAAATGCACACCATCTTCTCCATACCACATTTAGGAATCTAGATAAAGGGGAGATAAGAAAATTTAATTCTTCAAGGCTGCCTCAAAATACAGCTGAAAAATACTCTCTTACAGCATGATAACAACATTTTTAGTTAATACATTTTTAAATAGAACCCACCTATATTTGCTAGCATGTCATATACTTCTGCAACGATTAAAATCCATATACAAGACACAGGTAGAGAAATAGTCTCTTCTTCATGTATAGCCTTAGTTTGTAGTTTTATTTACAGAATATCTCGGCATTTCCTTTTTTTTTCATCTCCCACCAAGTATAACCCCAGAAAAGCTCCTTGTACAGAAATATCAGCAGAAGTAACAACAGAGTTTTAGGACTTTAGCCACTGCATCACTTAAATTCAACCGAATTTTGTATCAACAATACTAGTGGTTAGAATAATAACAATTACTTTGACTGGATGTCACTAGCTGCTACAACACATAGGAGTTCTAAATCCATTGGAGAAGAATAAAATAAAATACTCTACTATCAAGTCATGGCATGGCTTGGCTCTGGCTTGTCATGACATACATTTGATGCTGGAGACACATCCAAAGCTCAATCATGTTCTAGATCTTATAGACTCTGCTCCAGGTGGCCTCAAAACTATGAAAGCAAACCTCAAAATTCTCCAACATGTATTGGAAATCTGGTCCAAGGTCTCAGAACAAATTTCATCCCCAATGCTGATGGTAAGTAGAGAATTCAGACTCAAACATCTAGAAAATACTATGCTGACAACATAGAGCTCTATGACTCAGAAGAGAAGGACAAACCTACTGCAGGCTCTTTTGAATTTAAAGCCCTAGTGGAAAAAACTTTGTATAGATGCTTGTACAGCCTCTCCTTCTGACAGCTCCTTTTCCTCTGGAAGCAGAGAAATCAGTCAGAGCTCTTAACAGGGCAAAGTAGAACTGATAAAATTATTAAGGATGTTCTCCTTTCTGCCTGTCCAGATAAGGTGATGTTGACTGGGGAGCTGCTCACACCATTTCCACAAGAACTGAAAATAGCTTTGTCTCACTGAAAATAGGGCATACTCTGCTGGTCTTGCTTCTCTCTCTCTGGCCTCCAAGAGAAGCAACAGCTCATAGTTGCCTATACAAGTTACAATAATGCAAGGAACATACAAAGTCAAAGAAAAACAGTTAAACTGTGAAAATAAAGTTACTAAACAGAGGCAGGAAAAGAAAATTACAATCTCAGAACCTAAGTGAAGCTGCAAGATGCATATGGCAAGGACACATGAATGTGTATCCTATCACTTAGTTATACAGTCCAGAGAGGTCTCCTATAAGCATCAAAAGCACATCACAGCATCAATCTGACAGCCAATAGCATTAGCTAACTTAGGTGAAGCCAGGAGTTCAAAAATGGAGGAAGTTTCATTTTATATTGTTAGCACATGTGTCAGCTTAAGCACCAAGCCAGTCAATGTTGTGCCTGTGAATGTAGGGGACTGACAATCCTATTACTGACAGGTACTTGTGGGTCTCTCCAAATGCTGTGGTACTGAACATCACTGACCTTGGGAGCTGTAAAACTGCAGGTGTGCTTTAGCACAGGCAAATGCTATTAGGAGGCTTACTAGGCCTGCTCAGGGCCCAGATAAGAGACTATTTATTTATTTTATCCTGTTTTTTAACAATCTGATCTTCTGCTTCCTGGACCTGTTTTTCTGAATGCAATACTTCCCTCACACCTCAAGCTGACCAGATACAGAAAAGTCAGCTCTATCAAGCTCATTAAACTACCATTTGGGTTTTTCTTCACTTAGTAGTATTTAGGCTTCTCAAAAATCTTCAGTCATGGTAGTTTTATATCGTTTATATGGAAGCTTAAGCCTCTAATCTATTTCATCACCTTTGCATCAGTCAGATGGCACAGCAACTGTCACTTACTAATGCTTATAAAAAGTACATTTTAAGCTATAGCAACTGCCTGGATAATTTATGGGTCCTAATATCTTAGCAGTAGCAATGCAACTTTAAAAATTACTTTTTTTTCATTTCTAGAGAAATCAAAGTATTATCATGGCCAGCTAAAACGGTATATTAGCTCAGAAATTTATTACATTGTATCTCTATTCTTTCTCTCATTTTGGACCTTATTGGACCCCTTCTATGTGTTCAGAGGGACAATCAGCACAGTTCAGTGTGCACAGCTAATTAAGGATGGTAAATTTGCTAAAATTTGCTAATAGCATATTGTCCACTGCACACAGTGGCCTACCTCTTTGGCCTACCTCTTCTTTCACTGCTTCCATCCTCCAAACTCACAAAACAGTACTCTCATTCCCTACCAATGTGCACATCGTGACATGGTGACTTGTGCTTCCCAGCACCCTGTTACTCATCCTTTTCATCTCTCAGTGGAACATTTTTTCAGTTGTCCATTTAACCCATGATCCTGTCCCTGACAGTGACCGTAGGGAGTGCCGCTTAGAAAACACAAGAAAGAGTAACACTGCCTGCAACTCATTCCTCTATTATTCTTTCAGCATCAGAAAGGGTTGCATAAGAGAGGCTAAAGGATACATCCCTGCCTGACGCTTCGGTATCCGTTTACAGACCTGTTGGATGTTATTTAATCTAGTCTCTTGCAAATCTGACAAAATTGTCTGCTTCTGGAACCTGCTGAAAGGAGCTTGTTCACTGCCTGCTGTGTAAAATACCAGGGCTTCACATAGTGGCAAGATCCTACCCTCTGTCTTATTATAATGACCCCACTTTGCTGGTTCTTTTGGCTGCCACACATTCAGCCAGCAATCTCTCAACTGACTCTGAGATATTCCTCTTGTGTTGCAATTGCTTGTCCTGAGCTGGCATTGTGTGGGAATGGCTTGGGTGACTTTTACTTAGATCCGTTAGATCACTTTAATCTGTTCTGAAGCTTGATCTGCTGCCTTCCTCTCCCACTGCCCCTCCCTCCACTCCCACACTTCCTGAGGTCCTGCTGGAATTCCCCATCCTTAGCATACCACATTCAACTTCTGAAACAAACTTAGTGACTACACTCTTGGAGTCTTCAATGCTTATCTCCTCAGATTCACTGTCTGATTGCTGAAGATCCCTCTCTTGCCTCTTTTTCAACCCATGAAGTGGTGACTAGTATTACACTCAGATGCCATAGCAACTTAGTTTCTTTGATCGTTGAGAAACCTTCGCCTGAGCCTTTGCTCTTCTTTCAATCCGGGAAGAGCAGAGTGGGAAGACAGAATTTTTTCTCCCTTTGTCCATCATGATACTCAGGTTTCCTTGAGCAAGTGAAGCACAGAGCAGTAACACAACCAACCTGTTGCTTCCGAAGTGAGATTAAAACAATGAGATTAACAAAGATAGAAAACTGACTACTCCCTGCACCTGAGGAAACATTACTACATGGTTAAGAGACATCTTTTGCCATGTTTCCCCAATAGCGACTTTGATCACTGGCTCTATTTCAGGCCATGCAAATGAGAAAAGTAGACAAATTGAAACATTTATTCTCACCATAACTGAAACCTCTTCTCCTATTAAAAAACTTCCACAGAATCACAAGGTTGGAAGAGACCTTCAAGATCATCAAGTCCAACCCATGCCCCAACACCTCAACTAAACCATGCAACCAAGTGCCACATCCAGTCTTCTTTTAAACACATCCAGAGATGGTGACTCCACCACCTCCCTGGGCAGACCATTCCAGAACTTTATCACTCTTTCAGTAAAATACCTTTTCCTAATATCCAACCTGTATTTCCATTGACGTAACTTGAGACTGTGTCCTCTTGTTCTGCCAGTTGCTGTCTGGAAAAAGAGATCAACCCCTACCTAACTACAACCACCCTTCAGGGAGTTGTAGAGAGTGATAAGGTGACCCCTGAGTCTCGTTTTCTCCAGGCTAAACAGCCTCAGCTCCCTCAGTCGTTCCTCACAAGGTTTGTGTTCCAAGCCCCTCTCCAGCCTCGCTGCCTCCTCCGGACGCGCTCCAGGTTCTCAACGTCCTTCCCAAACTGAGGGGCCAGAACTGGACACAGCACTCAAGGTGGGGCCTCACCAGTGCCAGTACAGGGGCAGAATGACCTCCCTGCTCCTGCTGGCCACACTGTTCCTGATCCAGGCCAGGATGCCCTTGGCCTTCTTGGCCACCAGGGCACACTGCTGGCTCATGTTCAGCTGGCTGTCGACCAGTACCCCCAGGTCCCTTTCTGCCTGGCACTGTCCAGCCACACCATCCCCAGCCTGTAACACTGCAGGGGATTATTGTGGCCAAAATGCAGGACTTGGCCTCACTGAACTTCATCTCATTGGACTTTGCCCATCCATCCAACTATTCCAGGTCTCTCCTACCTTCCAACAGATTGACACGCACTCCCAGCTTAGTGTCACCCACAAATTTACTAATGAAAGACTCAATACCCTCATCCATATCGTCAACAAAAATATGGAACAGAACTGGCCCCAAGCACAGACCCCTGAGAAATACCACTAGTGACTGACTTGCATCAGTTCTCACTAAAAATGCTCTTAAGATGAGGCAATACTATATCTGGATATCAATGTCACCTTGTGAGGGCACATGTGGTAACCACACACAGTTCAAGGAGACTTGACAAAAAACTGGGTTCTTACAGGAAGAAATGTTTTGAAAGTCATGCTATGCAGACACAGCTCTGTATTGCAGGCAACAGAAGTGAACACTGAAGCACCTTGCGGGGAAGAAAAAGACTTACAGAATCAGGGTGGGAAAGAAGCAATTAGGCTAGCATTTACTGCAAACTAGGAGGAAGAAATTTGACTTGGAAGAGCTAGAAAGATGCAGGTCCTTCTTTCTCCTCATAGTCCTGTACCTATACAGTCAAATTGTACTTGATTCCTCTTCTGAGAGGAACAAGCATGTTATCCAACACACATTTCTTTATTAAACAAATTCCTGTATAAAAGACCAGGACCTTTCCTTTAAGATCAGAGAGAATCATGCTATGCCCATATCATTCTTTGACTTTTGGTAAAATAAAACTACAGGTACAATATCCACTGAATGTATCCAAATACTCTCAGTAGTGTTAGAGAGATTATGAAATGGATGAATTCTTTGTAAAAGCAATGCCTGAAGAAAGTAAAAAAGAATTAAGAAACAGTGTTTACTTCCTTAATGAAACTGTGGCAGAGCCTTCAGGAGAGTGATTATTTTTTTCAATGGTGTCTCTTATCAGCATTTTCATCTCTTTGTTGAGTTTGTTTGACTGTTAGCCTCAACTGGGATGTGCACTTGCTGCTTGACTGGCTCGATGACCTCAGCACAACTAGCTATGGGCAGTAAAGGTCAGGAGTTTGTAATGCCTTGTTCTCTTCCTAAAATGCCAGCTTCAACTTGCCTAGAGCCAGGGGTTCATATACATACAGCACATAATTACATTTTAAAGCGTTATGGTTGAGAGACAAGGAAATGTGTGCATTTCAAAAGGGGAGGGAATTATTCCTGTGATACAGTCACTGCTATCAGTTCCCACTGGGAAACAATAAAAACATCACCTCTGCCTCATGCAGAGGCAGATGCTGAGCATCTTGCAAACTAATTCTTACTTCTTTAACCCACTAGATATCAAAGTATGTAATGTCCTTAGCTCATCTCATTTTGTACAGCCACTACACTACAGCACCTGAAACTGCCAATCAAACCATTGTTACAGCACATTTCATTTCTTTGAACTCTTTTTTTCCCCCTAATGACTGTAATAAGGCTCATTTGGTTGAATAGGGGTTTGTACTCAAGCAGTAAAACAAAATTTAGGATTGCAACCAAACCTACAATGCATCAGAGCTGGTATTCTTAACAAACACTGTTTAACAGGAACATTATTATTTATGGGGAAATGGTTCTGAAAACAAACTCCTACACGTGTTTAATGTCTTCTTTCCTTTATTCTATGCAGCAGGAAAGACTTAGAAAAAGAACACAAAACAATGAAAAATGACTTAATGCCCAGTAATGACCAACTATATGCAAAATTGCTTTAAAAAAACAAAAGAGTTCAAGAGTTCTTCAATCTACTATATATCAATAGATAAAACATGACAAAATGTTCATTCAGAAGAACCTTAAATTAAATTTCAATCTAATATGGGCCATTTGTCTTCTTGATGACTTATATCCAGGAGTAAGGAATACACAATGTAAATTCTCTTCATCACGATCCCTTTTTCATTTCTTATTTGCTGATGTATATCACATTATTGAATTTTAGAAAATGATGAGGAGAAGAATTGGTGAGTGCTTCACTCTGCAAACTTTCATTATTTTTTTTAAATTGGCATATTTGAAAATGCTCAAGTTTCAAATAAAGTTGAAGTATTTCTTTAATTTAGCCATTTTAGCTATGAAAGTTAACAGAAAATCACCTGTAAAGCCCAATCTAGGCTGTGTTTTCTTTCTTTTTTCCACAAATCTACAGTTATATGCCTACAGGTCATCCCAGAAACTATAAATTGCTCTTCTATAGAGGAAAACAAATGTGGAGGGGTATCAAATACCATACTGCTTTCAAGAGGAGGTGCACATCCAGATCATGAGTCATGATCCCTAGCTGTCCCATACGCAAGTCTTCCCTTGTATTTCAGTATGCAGTGGAACTCCGGAGTGTGAGCTCCTTGAATTTGGGGCTAGAAATACTTCCTTTGGCTGTCATCAAAGCAGAAGCCAGAATCCACTTCACATACACATAGCTAATCATAAGGAACCCACCATGGCCAAGAGGCCACGTTACCAGGGACGCCTGGCTCTTCTACTGTGCATTTCTGCATCCTATTTATGTGAGAAAAACAGGACTTGTTTGGATATCTTATAGTCTGCAAAAGCCATCCTCTTGAAACTAACAACTGGCAAGAACAGCTATCTTTTCTGTTGTTTAGTGTCACTACGTGAAAAATTGCAATATGCCCAGCATGATCCCTGTGGGTGCCTTCCAACTGAGGATATTCTATGACTATGATTCTAACTTGTGAGGTATCTTCAGTTAAATTAAACTTGCAAAACTGCCAGCAGCAGTTAGGTCATCACAAAATTAATTCTCAAATCAATAATGAACCATAGATAAAATTACACATTCATCAATATGAAAGTTAACCTACTTGACATTTATATTCCTTAAATAGATAGTTGGCATGTGTCTTTTCTGTGAATATTGACAAGTCAGAGGGAAAGCACTGTTACAAGATTTTATGGTTAATGCTAGGACAGATGATTTTGATTGATAAATCAAGTTCTAGACATGAGATCTTTGTTTTTCTATTACTTTCTGCCACATCCTGTGATATGTCACATCTCTCTGCCTCAGTGTCCCCGGACGCAAAATATCTACTCACCTCACAAAGCACTGTGAAACTGCATCAATTTATAAGCCTCATGTAATCTAGAGAGTATCAGTATAGGTGGAAGATGTTCAGCACTTCTTAATAATGCTAGTGCCTTGTAGGATCACATCTGTGCAGCTCCTTGAAGGTCAAATATATAGCAACCAAATGGAATCTATTTGAAGGCAAAGTTTACCGTCAAATCTTAGAAGGAAGGGTTACATATACTTATCATTATTAGTCAAATCATCATGTCACTGGTTTACATAGTAGTAATCACAGTATGATATTCAGATTTTCAAATTATACTAAAGTTAGAGTTAGATTGAATAATGAAGTAATACAATCAGATTTCAAAGGATTTGGACCATTTTGGTAATAAGGCCAGCAGATGGCAAATGCAGTTGAGTGTAGAAAAATGTAAAATAATTGGTCTGGGAGTATGTGCTAAGAGGAACAATCATGTAAGCATTATTTTGGGGGGAAAAACTAAACCAGAGAGAGAGGGAAAGAAACTGTGAGAATGGTGTGGTTCAGCTGCACCCAGGAACGAAGTACCATGCAGTCACTTGCTCACTCCACACCTCACCCACCCTGGGAGGAGGGGTAATGGTGCTGGAGCATGTCCAAAGAAAGGCAGGGAAGATGGTCAAGAGGCTAAATCACATGAGGAGCAGCTGAAGGAGCTGGGGGTGTTTAGCCTGGAGAAAAGAAGACTTAAGGTGCTTACTGCTCTCTACAACCACATGAAAGGAGGCTGTAGCAAATGGGGTCAGGCTCTTCTCCCGTGTGCCAAGAGACATAGCAAGAAGAGATGGCCTCAAGTTGCATCAGGGGAGGTCTAGATTGGGAAAAATTTCTTCTGTGAAGGATGGTCAGGAACTGGAATAGGCTACCCAGGGAACTGGTGGAAACATCATCCCTGGAAGTGCTCAGAAAATGCACAGATGTGGTACTAGAGATCTTGTTTAGTGGTCAAGATGCCAGTATTTGTTAGGTTAAGAACTGAACTTTGTGATCTTAGAGGTCTTTTCCAATCTTAACAGCTTTATGATACTGAAATGGGTCAATTTAGATCAGGTATAAGGAATTTTTCTACAGTGAGGGTGGTGTAACACTGGAACAGGTTGCTGATTTGCATGCCCCATCCCTTGAAACATCCAAGGTTGGACAGGGCTCTGAGCAACCTGACATTGTTGAAAATGTCCCTGGCCATTGCAGGGACATTGGACTTGGTGATCCTCACAGGTCACTTCAAACCCAAACTAATCTATAAATAATAATAGCAGTAGTAATGAAAAAAACCCCAAACAAAACAAAACAAAAAAATCCCAAAACAAAGAAACAAAAAACAACAACAAAAAACCCCCAACCAACTAAAAAACAAACAAACAAACAAAAAAAGCGAAAAAAAAACCAAACAAAACCCCCCCCACCCAATCCAAACCAAAATACGCCCTAATCCCAAAAAAACTAAAAACTGAGGGGGAAAAAACCCACAAGTGATGCACAATACAATTGCTCCCCACCTGCTAACCAATGCCCAGCTCATCCCCAGCAGCAACTGGACCCTGTCAGCCAACTCCTCCTGGATTATGGGCATGACATTTAACAGTACAGAATAACCCTTTGGCCAGCTTGGGTGAGATGTCCTGACCATGCTACCCTGCCACTTCCTCATCAGCACAGTGTGGGAAACTGAAAAACCCTTGTCTTAGGATAAGCACTACTCAGCAACAACCAAAACATCAGCTTGTCATGAGCATTATTCTCATACTGAATCCAAAACACAGCACTGCTTTAGCTACCAAGAAGAAATTAATTTTATCCCAGCCAAAACCAAGACATCAATATATTAGCTAATTAAAAAAAACCGTTAAAAGGGTTTGGTAAAAACAATTTATTAAAAAACTACAAGGTATAATGCATGTGAACCATTTTTTACAATCAAGGGATTCAGTCAGGAAATTATTTAATTAGGTAACAGAACCAACTAGTGTGAAAGCGCAAGTATAAGCAGAAGCATTCAACACCTAACAGGACATATTTGGCATCACATAGTATTAAATGTAAAGTCAGTAAAGTTCTTTGAAGATCAAGTGCACTAGGATATAACTAAGACCTTTTGAAGTTTGAAACCACAAACAAAAACAAGCCAAGATGAAATGAGAAACACTAACCTGATTAATATTCAATATCCCGATGAAGAAGTAACTTAGGAGTATGTTTGTATATGACACCAAAAATGCAGGGTTCTCATCTAAACTAGGCAGACCAAGGACTCTAAACACAGCTCTAATGACCATATTATCAGTTGTTCCAGAATGAGTTTCCCAATTCTGTTCTAAAGCCAAGGTCCTTTTTCTTAACACAAATTTCATGTAAAAGGTTGTAAATTTAGTTTTTTCACAAAACCTGGAAAATTTACATCCAGTTTCTCTAGTTGTAAACACTACGGATCACAACAGCACAAAAATAACTCACATAGGAATAAAACCTTAGTTACAAGCACTGTCTTGTCCTAAAAAGACAGACCATGATAGCAACAGAAAGTACTCTGTTCTGGGTTGCAGCGATGTAAAAGTATTGCAGAGTTGCCAGTCCTAGTACAAAGTGGCCCTCTTAAAAAAGGAAATAATACAGATGTGAAGATGAAAGGCAAAGTTAAAAAGAAACATCTGTGGAACACTGACAAATAGTCACTGCTACACTGAAAGGATGTTATTACACGTGATCACTGACATTTCAGGACAATGAAACTTATGCAGACAAGTACAGGCAGTCATGGCTCATTTTCACTGAAAAAGACAATAAGGATATATGAAAAAAATCCCTATTTTGTTGCAACTACAGCCCTTTGTTTGGTTTTTTCCACACACTAAAAGGTGAAAATATGTAATTAAAAAAAGTCAATCTTGTTTGTGCCATCAGGCATAGTCTCAGGTCCACAGAACTGGAGCAGGATTCAAGCCCAAAGTTAGAATTTAGAGAACAGGAAACTAAATAGAAGAGCTGTAAAAAGCTGGCAGTTGGGACTAAAATCTCAATAAATATTAAACCTCACATTTCTAATCCCAAAATATCATTATTTCCTTGTAATAAAATGGCAAAATTCTTCCCTGACACCATTAATTTCCTTCTCATCTGGACCTGCTAACTTTATTTTGTGCTGGCACTATCATATGAAAGTGCTTTGAGTGCTTTTCTCTGATTGCACTGGCAGAGTTATATGAACCATTACCTATCATTACTTTTATTTCAAACCTGTCAGTTCCTCCTCTTTGTAGCCAACAAGCTGTAAGAAGGGAAAAAAATGCAGTCTCTGTCAGGGAATAAAACCACATATACAAAAATGAGCTGAAAGGAGCACCTGAACAAAGGAGAAAGGAGGGTGAAGAAAAAGAGAGATAAGAGATTTATCAAATCTGCTCACTCTCTCTGGAAAGGACATTCCACTCTCCTGCCATTAGAAATTAATAAATAAATAAACCCATAACACACACAATGCATGCTAGACGTGTCTTTTGCCCATGACGCTACTTTCTTCTGCCACACCATGTACTTAAAATACCTCTGCCATTCCATAAATATTATGCAAATAAAAATAACATCGATACCACCTCCTCATGCATGGAAAAATGCACATAAATTGAGTACATGAGAGATGATGTGCTTTCGCAAAGCTGTGTGTACCTTAGGAGGTGCTTTTCAGCAAATCCTTTATGAGCCACACAACTAGTGACGAGCAATTAGTGTTAATTAAACAGCCCCCTAACTGTAGTGCTGCCAGGGACAAGTTAATGACCTCAAAGCGCACTTGGATTCCAAACTCCTTTCCCTGCGGGTGCATGCCAGGCTGCCTTACCTCTGTAAAGCTGTGGCATGCTCCAGCTGCCACCACACACGTATGGAATGTCATTCCCACTTGCAGTGACATGCGCCGCTCGCCAGACACTGAAGTAGCCACTAGAGAAGGGCTCTGCAGACACAGCTCCGAGACTGAAACACGCCAGGAAGTTCTGATTTGTCGGCTTCAAACACACAGGGAAGCCACATGCAATGGCAAAGTGACAGCATACTGACAGGCAGACCTCCATAAAGGCAGCTGACTTAATGCAGCAGAAACACATTCCAGTAGCTTATTTATCACACTCAATGCCCCAGGTTAGTACCACACCTGCCTCATAACATCTCAAAAATAAACGAGGAATTTTTTTAAAAAAATAAAAATCTTAGGTAAAAAGAGTCAAATCTACCACCAGCACCACTTCCTTGATGTAGTTCACGTTACTCTCCTCATGTAGCACCATGGAACCAACACCAGAAACCGAGGTGCCCTATTGCCTGTCAGAAAGTAGGAGACAAAGGAATACAAAAGATCGCTTATCTCCATGAATTTATAGTGGAAGTCACTGGAAATGACCAGAGGAAATAATGTAATGAAGTCAAAACCAGACAGCTAAACTCATAGCTGCTCCTAATTTGGGCATTATCTACCAACTAGACTGCAAACATTCATCATAGGTATTCAATCAAACTGAATTAACTGTCAATAAAGGTTGAAGCTTAGTAGGGTGTTTTGACAACTTTTATCTCCAAAGCAGAAGATGGAAGCATGTGGAGTATGTGTTAGAGAATGAAGCCGGAGCATCTGCCATGGCAAGCATGCTACTGGGCAGCTGGAAGAATCCAAAGAGCTGGCTCAAGGAATCTATCAAAGAAACGAACAGGCGGAAAACTCATGGGACTTAACAAGGAAGGATGTGCAGTGGAAGAACACACAGGGATTGCTGAGGCCAGCTGGTACCCCAGAGGTCATATGATGGCACAAGAAAGGTTTGTATTTCCCATCGTGTTCTGAAAAATACACTCATGCTCAACAGCTAATATATATGCTCCTCCTGAGCTGTGATTTACCTCAAGAAAACAAAACCTAATCTGTACGCAGACAGTAGTAATATTTTTCCTCATGGTTGTTTTTTGCTTGTGGGATCTCTTCTTTTCCTCCATCTGTCTTGAATGACATAGTTCAGTTAAAACACAAGACATGAATGAGTTTAGACCTGTGATTTTGGTGGGGTTAGGGACAGTAAGGTATTTCCACCGCTTTTCCAAGATCTAGTTAATGGTAGAGTCAAGAATGTTAACATGTTGGGAGCTTTTTGTCTCTGTGATAGAGAGAAGGACAAAGAATAGCTGTTCCAGAAGCATGTATGGTGAAAGAAAAAAAATCTGAAGAATAAAGCAGTAGCTTAAAGCAGAGAAAAGTTATGATAATGGCAGTGTAAATTTCTTGCAGCTAATACACAGCTTGTCACAGCCCCTAAAAATCACAAGTTAGTAAGTATGAAAACTAGAATGTAAGAATGACACTGTGCATTCCAGTCAAAACAGAATTCTGTTTTGAATTTTATTTTCATTTCATATGGGAATTTTATTTTTGGAATTTTATTTTCATTTCAAATGTGAATAATGTCCACTGAAGGATACAGACTGCGTTCAAAAGACCCAGGTAAGTTCAGGTATCTTCATTTAAAAAGGAAAAGAAAGAAAGAAAGAATTTTCATGCTTGGATCCAAAAGTAATCAGTGAGAAAGAAAGAAAAAAACACCCTCATTCAGAGGAACAAAGGAGAAGACCATGGAGAAAAAAATTAAAGAGAATTGCAAATTGCACTGCATTGAAAACATTGTAATTTGTTCACATTAAGCTTTCATACCTGTGAAATTCCAAACACAGATAAAGCAAAATGCAGCCCACTACAGAAAAAATGAAATCTTAAATTTGCACAAAGATCCAAATGTAACAAACATATCAAGCTATTGTCTGCTGCATTACAACAGTCAGAATATATCAAGTCTTCTTATTATTTCCATTATTTCATTTGAATTAAAATTGCACCCATTGTCCAGGAGATAACTTCCAGAGATTCTATCAGTACTTCAGAGGATTCAGAATCTAAAATAGCAAGCAGCATACACAAGAGAAACGGGAAAATATTAAAGCATATCAAGCAACTGTCGGCTTCTCCAGCAGCAATCTATCTAGACAAAAAAGTAACACCTATCTGGTAAAAAATTCACATTATTGCAGGCTTGGTGAAAATCTATCTTGTATTCATAAGTGCCTCCCTTTAAAGAGCTGCATATGGAGGAAACAAGAACTGCCTCAAATTTTCTATGCTTCCAATAAGGCCCTACTGAGTGGCTCTGAGCTCCCACTATGCATAGCCATGAAATCAAGGCATCTGACATAAGTAAAATTCTGAGCTTTCAGAAGAGCATGAGAAGACAACAACTAAGGAAAATGCTCTCTGGAAGTGCTCCATCTCGCAGTGTTTCACTGAGTGGCACATCTGCCACACACTTGCACTTTCTCATATGGACTGCAAAATGGGATAATGCTGCCTGACACACCACAACCAAAAATCATTAGCTGTTTCTCATTTGGGCTCATAAACAGAAACAGAGATGTTAAAGTGTTGCCTTGCAAATAAAAGACAAAGCCTAAAATGCAATAGGTACAGGTGAATTGTATTTCTTTCACTGGGAGTCACTGCAAAACTAATCTTTACGTTTTTTTCCAGCAATCTGACCTGTTTGAAGACAATGCTGTAGCAAAGTTCCTAATGGGACCAGGGAGTCCAAATTGCGCACATGATGCTTCTCTACTACAGGCATGAATTTACTGCTGGAGTACTAGGAGAGAAAAAAACAGTCAGGTGAACTTCTCTTCTGCAGCCTGCGTCCTCTAGGAGGTTTGCAAACACAGTATACACAAGTGGCAGCTTATGGATGAAAAAGAAAGCTATAGTCATAAGTACTGTCCTTTACAGCTACAGTTACCATGGTGCGTGTGCAACCGAGGCCATTCTCGCAAGTACTGCATGAACGAAGATGAAGAAGGAAATATTAGTCCACTATCACAACTTGAATAAGAGACAGCAGATGGCTAAAGGGTAAACCACAAGAAAACAGTGGAATAGCAGTGGTCTTAGCATAATCCAGCTGCTTATGTGGTGGGTAACTTTTGCAGGCACCAGAAATAAAGAAACATTTTAGGAAGGCTTTGGGGAAGAGTTTGCAGGCAGTTCTGCGCCTGTTTATGAAATCACAGAATGATAGTGTTAAAAAAAAAAAAGTTAAAGACTTAAAAGGTTTATGGAGATTAACAACTGAAGGCAGAAATGTTTCAATAATGCAGGAGATGAGATATGTAGGAGAGAATAAAGAGCCTTGAAAACAAAAGACAAACACCCTACATTTAATGTGACAGGTTAGGTGGAGCTAGCTGATCAAGTCAAGGAAAGAAGTGACAGAGGTCAAACTGGGAGCTAAGGAAACTCTCTTTAGAGCAGCAATTATCACTGACAGAAGTAGATGAAACCTGCATTGCCAAAGCTAGCAGAGTTGTTGGCATAATCAAGGTGTACAAGAGAAAGCCATGAGAACGGCAGGGAAGGCTAAGGGCTCTGCTTCAGCTACAAGAGGTGAACATACAGGCCCAAGTAAAGATCAGACAGGACAAGACTTTAGTTTCATCATGGGAGTTGTGGAACCTGGATGATGACAAGACACAAAACTAAAGTGTGTGCATTTCTATTCTGAAAATTCTAAAAGACAGAGAACAAATAAGAGGGAAGCTTTTGAAGATTATGGATATGAATGATGATGGTTTTGAGAGGAGGACAAAATGAGGATTCAGGAAGTACAAGACAAGAATTTAGTGCGTAAGACCCATGACAATACATTTAAATGAAATATCAGTTGTTTATCCTTATTAATTCTCAGCCTGTGTGAGCCCCACTATTACTCTGCATGCTTGTGTGTGCATGCATTAAAAATAGAGAGAAAGTAGAATCTCAACTAACAGACTGCTAACTTTTGACTGAAAAAAGGAACCTAGTAAAGAAAACAGGAAAAGCAAAACAACTTTACCAATGAGACCACAGAGAATGTAACCTGCTTGTCAATATTGAAACTAAATAGATTAGTGAAAGAAAAATTGTTTTTAAAAAAGGAAAAAGTCTCAAGTGTCACTTGCCAGTTTCCTACATCCTTAATCCCTTATATGGGTTTCATAGAATCACAGTATGATTTTGCATGAAAGGATATGGAGCATCTATCACCTCTGGGCATCGTATTTCCATGTTTTACTACCATCATTGTAAAAAAGGCCTCCATTATATCTAATCTAAATTGACCATATTTTAGATTCACAGGCAGTTTTTTGGGTTTTGCATCACAAATCCTGCAGAATGTAGCAATGGTCAATGCAAGAGCTGCTGAATATCTGATATCTCCATAACAGCCCATGACTAGTTAGAGAAGCAGGATTTTTTCAGGTCCACACAGTCAGACAGAACATGAAGCCCTGAAGCAGTTGAGCCAGTCAATCTGATAAAAACACTGTTATTATAATTTATGAAAATTTATTGTGATCAGCCTACTGATAAAACACCTGTTTTAAAAGGGTGCAATGCTAATCCTTAAAAAAAAGTAAGGATTAGAATCCAAAGAACAATCTCGCCTGAAGTCCTGGAAATCATAGAGTACCTCTTCTTTGAATACATTTCCAAACACACACATCCTCCGGGAAGGTAAACAGGAAAATCAGCATTGAATTATTAAGCTTAAGCCACACTTAGCCAATCTACAGACTAACTACCTGGAGAGAGTGGCAAAAATAATCTCTCTAGGGTTAAGTAAAGTTTTTGGAAGCTGAACAAGTATGTGCTGGAAGAAGAGTCTCCTAGGTAGGCTGAAAATGGGATGGACTGCTGAGCTCAAAGAATACTGCTGGGCACCAACTGCTCAATGGTTTGGCAGTCAAAAGTGAGAAATGTTTGCCAGTGTTTGATACCGAGATCTGTATTGTTTCATAACATCTGAGCAATAACAATGAGTATCCAGAACAGTGCAAAGTTTTGCACCTGGGGCAGAGTTAACCCATGCTGGGAAGCAGAGGGATAAGTTTCAGCTCAGTAGAAAAGAACCTGTGAGATACAGCAGACACCACCCTGAACACGCACTACAAATGCTCACTCATAATGACCAAGGCAAACTGAATACTTGACTGTATCAGAAGCATGGCCAGCAAAAGAATGGGAGTTATTACACTCCTCTACATGGTGTTGGCAAAGCATCAGGAACCCCTCTGTGCCCATTTCCAGGTAGATATGGAGAATTTGAGAACATCCAGAGGAGGATCACCAAGATGGTCATGGCCTTAGAGAACATGATTCCAAAGAATCAATTGAGGGAGCTGGGCTTATGTAGTTCAATGAAGAGGCTAAGGATTGCTAGAAGAAATACAATGCAAATGGAGTAAAAGTCTCCTCGACAGTAGCTTATGAAGTAACAAACTGTCTCAACCACAATCTGCAGCTTTGGAGATTCCAACTGGACATGAGGAAAAGCACATTACAAATTTGTGTCCCAGAGCTGCTAAATTTATGCTAGAAGATCAACACATTTCCCAGTCAACCACTTTGTACCCAAAGTGCACACACTAATGCCACGAACCCTTCTGTCAATACCAAGCTTCTACCTGACTATTAGATTCAATAGGCCAAAAATCTCCAACTGAAATAACTTTCTAAAAAAGGCATGACAGCAAAAGTTCTATCTGCATAAGGCCTCCAAAACCTGCACACACTTACTATGAAATTTTTTTTGTGCGGGGGGTGACAGGAAAAAGGAGTAGAGATTGAAATAGGGAGCATGTCACCCTTTCTACATACATAATATCCTGTGAAGTTACCTCAAAAAGGGATTTTCAGGCCTAAGCTGTCACTGCATAACATTTCAAAGCCACAGCCTTCTTTCTGTGATTCCCTTCTAGCCCAGATCTGTAAGTTTCCCACTCTGAGAACAAAAACCCAAGGCCCTCTATTTGTAGCTACACACTATGCCTGCAGTCAAACTGTCAACATCTAAACACTCATGTAAACAGTTACATATTTTAATTCTTTCTCCCACAGGCATAATAAGTACTATTAAGACTAGGGCAGACAGCAGATTTTTAAAAGGCTTTAGTTATATCAATAGTAAGTTTGAAGGGTTTTTTAGTCTGCTGTAGTAAGGCAGTAAAATATAATAGCCTCTTAACTGACACATTGTTATCAGTCTTATTATGGCTTTCTTCATGCCTGTCAGTGGATTATGGTAATTTTTTTAGTCACAGGTCTAATCAAAGTAGAAGACTCTGAACGACTGACAGCTCAGGAGAGATATAACTGCTTACATAATACTGTCATGAAATTCTAACGCAGGCAGAAACTTCAGCATCTCTCCAGTCCAACTCTCCTCCTAGTTAAACAAAACAACTGCTAGAACAACAGGTTCCTTTTTATGCCAAAGGAACAAAGGAAATTCAATGGTTTCCCTCAAATTACTACAGTATTCATGACAAGAAACATTATTCTTCTAGGCAGCTGGGGTGATGCAGTCTAGAGATGGCTTTGTGATCAGGATTGTAAACTCATCTTAATATCTACCTGTCCAAAACAACTCTTCTGCTTACTTCTGAAGAGCCAGTCAAGTTAAACCATTACCCTATATGAGAAAAATTCCTTCATAAGACTGAAACACCACCTTCTCATTCAAGCAAGGAAGGTGAATTTAATTTTTTCTTCAAAGAATGCAGGAAGAGCTTGGTGCAAGCATTATACAGTGGCTTAGAAGGGGAACAGCCAGGACTGCATCCACTTTCAGGGTGTGCAGCATATATGAGCAGGTGCTGGATTTGTGGGTGGGGATTTCTGTGTTCCTCAAGCTTTGTGGGTTTCTACTAAAATAGATACAAGTACACAGAAGATCCCAACATTAAAAACCTTACAGAGTATAAACCTTTTGCTTTCTAAAAAACAGTATTTCCAGTGTAATTTCTACTCAACTTGAGGGTCATAGATTGAAAGCTGATAGATTTAGAGTGTATATAAAGCACTGCATGAAGGCAGCTCACAACACTTCTCCAATAGAAGCAAGAAAGCAGAGGAGCCTCCACTTTCTTCAGGTGTACCTCACATGCCAGCTGCAGCAATGGTCAGTGACCCCCTGTATCCATCACTGCAATCAGTAAAATACTTTGAATTGGCTACTGAAGAATGAAATTATACTAGTGCTTGAATCACAGCTGATGGGAGCTTGAAGCACTAACCACCAATCAAAAAAAAAACCCAAACAAACAAAACAAACAACGCCAACAAACAATAAAACAAAAATAAAATAAACAAAAAACAACACCAAAACAAAAAACCAAGCAAACAAAAAAAAACCCCACAAAACACCAGATAGTAGACTGATGGCACATATCTCACCAGCATTCTTCACCACTGATATTACAAGAGAAAACATGAACAAACAAAACAGCAATCCAGGAAAGCAACATCTGCTTCTGCTGTGGAAAACAACAACAAATACTAGAAGTTAGTAGGAATGTTGCCACAGCCTGGATTTCAATCATTTGACCTTTGCATATAAAGCCAGGCTTAGCGTCCTGAAGCTGGATCTGATGGTGAGTGACATTCCTCTAATAAAATAATTTCCTGCTTTCCTCATGAATGTGTTGGATGTCAGAACACTCTCAGGCAGAGAAGCCATGCACCATGGAGGCATCTATGAAAGAAACTACTCACAAGATCTAGGCATTCCTGAACAGGACAGAATCGGTCTGAAAAAAGGCCTCAAATACATTTGAGTATTTCCAAGTCTTCCCTTTCTCCTTCAACCATTTTTTATTTTGCTTGACTTACAGAAAGCTAAAAAAAAGCCAAAATCACAAACAAGCCTGGGCAAGTGAGCTAAAGATTTGATCTTCACATAAAATAATACAGGCAGGTACCGAAGTGCTGCCTGATACTACATTTCTATTATCCACAATGATACAAATCATGCCTAAAGAATATCTTTATAAAGAAATGCAAAACACTTCAAAAACAATATGGATTTTTTTTTATTGTGTGCAAGCTGAGAAGAGTTTTATTTTTTAAAATCTGTTTAAATTCCTGGCTACTTCAATGGTCACAGTACTATCAGTCAAGTATAATAAGAACTTGACAGAGCTTCCTGAGTCAGAGTATTGGATACAAAGCCGACTGATGTCAAGGTGAAATAATATCTGCTCATTTAAAGGGTTTTGACTCAAGCCTATAGCAAAAGACATGAAGTGAAACAATGCAAAAACACTTGAAATAAGATAAAAAACATCTTAGGATTAAAGACAAAATGTTATATGATACAGAATCTCCAGCACTTACTGTTTATCCTTGTAGGATTTAATGCGATTTTCTATAGTTTCTATTCTGCAATGAACTAAGGTTATCAGCAATAAAGATTTCTGTAAGACATTTCACCCTGCTTTTGCAAATCCTTAACCTTTTCCACCAGATTTTGTTATAGACTTCAATCTCATCCATCCTTTTTAACAGCATACTAATTTCAGAAACTACTGAAATAAATTTAAGCATAAACAAGTCGAAGTGTAACTTGAGGGCAGAAAGTAGTGAAATCCAAAATATCTTCAAAATGAAAGTGATACAGGGTTAGCTTTTGTGGCTGAAGGAAAGGTCTTGCAAGTAGTAAAATGGGGTTCAAATTATACAGGTGAACAAATACCTTCTACTAAAATCCTTCTTTCTATAGGTCTCGGAGTTTACCGTCAGAATTTACTGGGGGAAGGAGAGAGAATCTAGTTCTCCAGTAACCAAGTTCTAACTGACCAGCACTACCCTACATGAATTCTAACTAGGGTTAATGAAGTATCTTAAAAGTAGTTTTCAACTGGTTGGTGATAGGCTCTGTGCAAATACTACATGAGATTTTAAGTTTTCTTTTTTTAAAATGCATTCTTTGAGAATTAGAAAACCTATCCAAACTGGAAGAAACTTTTTCAAAGGCCATATCAATACTCATCTTCTGTTATAAAATTCCACCTCATTAACATATGACAGAAATACTGTTGTAACTAATACTACAGATTAGTTAGTGCCCAGCAGTAATAAGTGAGATATCAATAGAAGTAAGCATTGCTTTTCTAAGTGAAAGCCACAGCAAATGCCAAAACTGAAAATTACTGAAATCTAGGATTGTCAGACACAATATAGTCATGTGCCACACCAATTGTAACTAACTAATGTAACATACACTAATTGCAAGTTCTGCTTTGACCACACCATGCCCCTATCTTCTCATCACACTTTCCAGCCTGGCACTTCAGTGCATGTAAAATAACACAGTGATGTACAATAGGATGCCAGCTTGACTGCCAAGTCCTGCCACTGCACAGCAACACAGCAAAATTAATATTTCTAGTTTGCTTTCCCCATGTGGCAATCTCTGTCTTCCCAGTGATAGCCTTCCCGTGGGGGTATATGATATTTTAAGGTGCTGGAAGGTTTAGTTGACAGCAAAACATACCCTCACTACCACAGCAAGGACAGCTACTGACTGCAAACCTCACTCTAAACCATGCCCTTTAAAGATAACTGGCCAAATGCTAACAACTCTTCTGAATTCCCTGGAATAGAACTTATTTCCCCCTCTACTCTGCTACCCCCCTTTAAGGTTCTGTTTGTAAAAATGGCACAGAGCAGGCAATAAAATTTATGCTGATATGGGCCCAATAAAGGAGCGACAGCTAGCAGAAGGAGCTGAGAGGAGAAAAGTACACAAATTAAATATGGATTACTTGACATCAACTTTCACTGATGTATTCAGGGGACTCAGGACTTACTCCTAAGGGACTGAGGCTTGCAGGGGGTTTGTTTGTTTCGGAGGGTTTCGTGGAGAGGGGTGTTATTTGCGTCTGCTTACTCTATTGCTGTTTTTTTTGAGTTAAGGTTCAGTAACACAGAGCAGCCAGCTTTGAAGGTCACTAGATAAGGACATGACATCAGAATGTTTTTCTTCCTTCTGTTTTCCCTGTACATTGCACCTAAAATAACAACATCATCATATGCTACTTAGTGGAATTGAATCAATTATATCAGATGCTGTGCTGTGCTCAAATACATGAAGCCAAATAATGAGCATTTGGCTTATTGTTCATCCTTTTCAGGACACTTGGTCTTGTGGGAAATTGACAACCAAAACAAAACAGCACATTATAGCCTGTGGGGAGTGCTTCTGCTCCAAAAATATGATAAATATCATTGTCTTTCATTGTGGAGGTATCCCCCACTAACACAGGCTACTGCTGATGGCAGGCAAGCACAGAATGAGCCACCTGTATGCCACACAACAGATTTCTGAACAATACCACTTTTAGAGAGTCAGAAGAATCAGGCCACAGATGGCGCTTTAAAAATCATTACTAGGGCAATTTGTTGCATCTCACCTCAATCTTTATTTTTGCAATTATGCAATAATATATGCAAATCTGCCACTGAATTTTACAACAGCTATAGCTCTTTTTCATAAAATCCATGGGATCACAATCATAATTATAAAAGATTAATAATCCACATCATTGTCTCTTGAGCCTGCAACACCTCAGATCAGAGATCAGCTGGACAGTGCAAGTCAATATGTCAGACACCTTGGCCCCTATGGTGGGCTCAAAATAACATCCTTTATTGATAAAGTATGCTGATGGAAACACCCAAGTTACTGAGAGAGGAGAGAGTGCTTTACGTTTTGGACAGTTCCTAGACTCCTGGGACAACTGGGATCACTTCAGACTTTTCTCTTCAGTTTTGCTGTTTGCTTGTGGTGCTGGTTTTGGATTTTTTTTTTTTTAATTCCCTGCTTAAAGGATTTAAAAACTTGCTGCTGCTCTTTTTAAAGTCAAGCCTCTGAAAAAATCTGTGTATGCTATGATCCGAGAGGAGGCCATATTCTTTCCATCAAATCAACCAAGGTTGCATTTGTAATGATTTTTCAAGAACTTTGGGCACTGGAGGCCTTAGAGTCTATTTATCATATGAATTGCAAGTGCTCCAGCCAGGTAGGCTACAAAAACTTGGGTTCATTACAGTCCTCTTGGCTAATCATTTTCATCCCCCTCTTGTTTTCCATAAAAGAATTTATTCTCTCTAAAACCAGCTCTTTAAATACATATATTTTCTAACACTCAAATCTACACTTGTATTTCAATCCTATAAGGGCACAGTCTGAAAATGAAACGGCAGAAAATATGAGTTGAAAAGGTCATCACATCCCTAAAATTCTATTTGCTTCTGAAATTCTAACATACAGTTTTGGACCTGACAGGAGAAACCATGTTGTGGTTGCTTTAGGAAATTTTGCAGTCACCACTCTGCCTGTGAGCCCATTGTAAGCTTGCACAGATTTTCAAAACAAGTCTCCTCTTTCAAATATTTCAGAGTATTGGGGACAGGGTGGAAGAAAAAAAATATACTAATGAAAAGGGAAATCCTCATGTGCTATTGAAAATTCTATTCAACTTAAATACCAGGAAAATTCCCTAGAGAAGGCTGACTTACCATCTTTTTTTTTTAATTGTCATCATTAAAAGTATATCTGTATTGCAAGTATTTCTTTTAGATGGAAATTAATAGAATCTGCCTTCTCTCAAGCAGAACAATTAGTCCATTCATAAAACCTACATAACTTCTAACAGTAATTTGAAAGTGTTTATCCTGCAGGTTTATACACTTAGGCAGGACTAATTAACTGCTCAAAGCACACAGCAGAGGACATCTTGCCAAGTATCACTTCTGTTGGAAGAATCCGGTAGTTACATTGGATCATAAATATTAATTTTATAATTTTTTTTTGTTGTAGTACCATAAAATAAAAACCATAGATGTTTATGCCATGTATAGCCATAAATATAAGCTGAAAGATAAGTGAAGTACCTTTATTCAGCACCAGTCAAACCAGAATTCCTATCAAGGTATGACATTTCAAGAAAAACCTAGGTCACAGAGAGAGTTCAGAGAAGAACTGAGATCAGGAAGGAACCTAAAAAATACCAGATATGAAGAGAGACATAGGACTATTTAGCTTGAAAAGATCAATGGAAATGTACTAGTGGGAGTCCTACTGGATTATACAGGAGTGTTGCAATGAGGAAGGGATTAGTTTGTTCTGCCTACCCACTATGGACAGTACAACAAGAAGTTGTCTTAATCACAGGGGGAAAAAAAAGAAAAAAAAAGTTTGTGGTAAAAAAATTTTGCACTAGTGAAGATAGTGAAGGACAAAAAATGTAGGAAATACCTACTACCAGTGGCCCTTGAGAACAGGTTAGACAAACACCTGTCAGGAACACCATCAGAGTACAGGCCCAGAGAGAGATGACTTCATGTGATGGAACAGTATCTCCTGATTTTCTGCATGCTCTTTCTCCTATTAAAAGTGTTTTGCAGAATGTATCTGTTATGCATTTTAGCCCATCTCCACTTTTTGGCCGAGGGTCACGTGTTTTAGACCTAGGGCCAAGTGTTCATTCACTTACTAAAAGCTGTAGCAAGGAGAACAAGGTTTGAGGACTAAAAAAATCATGCCTGTTTTAGCTAGTTTTGTGTTTTAAAAAATTACAGAAAGTACCTGGATTTGGGAGGGGAAAAAAGTAATATGAAAAATGAAGTAATAATTTAGGAAGTACAATCCACTATGAGATATCTTGAGGGCTAGTAAAGGCCTAAGAATATTCTTGCTAAACCAAACATCTGCACACTTTGGCTGAGAAGCAATACATCAGACTTGTCAACTTGTGCAGTATACTGTATTTTATTTCTCTTTCAAAAAATTGGAAAAGCTTTGTAAATTCTAGAAAGGCATATACAACATCTTCTACCTGACACTTACATGCACTTACTAATTGTACTTAGGGACTGAAATAAAGGAAATTAAGAGAGAGAAGTTTCAAAAGTGACAAAGCAAGAACACAGCAATATTTTAATGCCCTATCTTTCTCTGGCTTCATTTATTAAATAAACCACTACATCAAACAGATAATCTGACTCCCTTCTCAAAGCCTTTAAGAATTTGTTCATCCCTTGCACGTGATTTAGCAGCTCTAGGATTTATTCATGGAAGGAAGAGGTGGCAGAGAATCAGGAGTTAAGGAAAAGGTTTATCAATAGAGAGCACAGTCACACTAATAAGTATGGGGGCAGATGGTGAAAATACTTTGATAATAAATAATAATTATTTGAAGTGTTGCACACAGGCAGGAATCTCTAGGGATCTCTAGAAAAAAAAGCTCTTGCACCACTGCACTGGTTAACCTCTTACTTCAATTAAGCTATCTACCTTTCAGTAAGAACTAAAAACCAACAGGATCCCAACAGGCTCCAGTAGGATGAACGGTACAAAGTTTCAGGCAACTATGGGCAACAAAACTGGCAAGAGAATCAATATTATGTTAAAATCTTGCTACATTTTAAGCATAGTTTTGTTTAATGTTGCAAGACACTTGTGTCCACTTGATTAAACTGTCTTTAGGAGTGTGAAAATTTATGGGACTATGTGCAGTCAAGAAATTACCCAGGGCAGAAAAGACTCAAGGTTTGATCCCAAAATATTTTTTCTTCCATTCTTGAGAGAAAGTGCAGAATGAGGTAACAAGTCTAGTCCAATACTATAATCAGCATATGAAACTTCATCTACTTTTGTGAAGGACAGAGTCAAATAACATATTCATGAAGAGTAGTAATTTACACCTCAGTATCACCAATTTAAAGGATGAGTGTGAGATGTAGAGTAAGTGAATAGCTTATTCTACTGCTGGAGCAAATGTAGAAGGAGCACAAGTGGAATCCAAGACAGGATGGCAAAGCCACAGCTGTACCTCAGCAACCCTCCAGCACATTAGCACAAACCTATCCCGTGTCACGGCTTGTGCCAACACAGCAAAGCACGGACACACACCTCGTTCCTGCTGCAGGGAAGGTGATGCCTGCACCTGGCACACACGTGGAGAACAGGGCTGACACAGCAAAAGCTGCCTCCCCAGGAGGAGAGGTGACAGTTTCTGTTACCTGCCGGAGACTCATTTGCTTACTGTATTCAGATTGGGTCAGACCGTGGGTCTGACTAGTTCTTATTCTCTTGCATGAAAAGAGAAGAGAGAGAGTACTCACTTCCCCTCTCATAAGGAATTTCCCTAAAGGCCCATAGACATATATATGTATACACACTTCAATAAACCACATTTCCTCTGCTGATTATATTTTCTCTCTATTTCCATTTCAACCTAGTTGAATGGATTGTCAGTCACTGTTTGGCTAACTCTGACTTGTCCCAATATGTAAATTAGACTTCCCCCCGCTTACTTTAATTCCCTGGAGTGGTACTTTTCCTGTATTTAAATGATTTTACTGTCTATTAATTGGACAATGAATCCAGACTTGGGTGTTTGCCTATGCTAATAAAGATATAATAATGAAATGAAGATTTCTAATACTAGCACAGTGACATGAGATAAGAAGTACAATGAGAATTCTAAGGTTTACTAATGATGTACTTACAAAATATGTGGACAAACTGTGAAACTGAAGGTTAAAACATCTTTGAAACTTGACCAAAATCAAAATATGCAAAAATGAAATCAAAATCAAATATGCAACATGCAACACACAATTACTGTACTACACCAGTAGTGATTGCTGAGGCAAGTCAGCAGCCCAAGCAGGATCAGCCCAAGCCATAGGACATCAGGCACTGCATTCACCAGTTTATTTCCAGGCAGCAGAGCAGATGCAGACCATTCATAGAATCTTCTGGACAATAAACAAACTTTGTGGACTGAATCCCAACCTTGACTACGTTCACTTCACTTCAACCACACCACAGTTCTATTTACTGCCGCTGATTGAGGGAAGAAAACATTCAGCCACGTCCACACTTCACTAGCACAAAGAACTGCTGAGAAGCAGCATCAGTTCTGTTTCAGCCATAGGACTTCACCAGTTTCTCTGAAGTCCAGGATTCCCAACTCTCAAAGGAAGAAAAATAATACTTGATTTCTTCAGTCAAAACCACCTCTTCAGCTTTCTCACACCAACTTTGTAACAATCTGCTTACCATTGCAATATCTGAATGGGCTTTCCTGACTGGAAAATCCTCATAGATTTAGTGCTTTTCTGAAGGCCCCACTCCAGCCCCCCAGTATATTTCTTTTGCATTGTTAATGTCATTGCCTCCGAAATCAAGGCCACTGGAAACAACATGAGGTCTAGAACCCAGACCTAGTGTAACTGTGCTGGAAAGAAAAAAAAAAAATTTGAAACAATTCCATAACACCTGGGTAGAAGATTTATATTACTATTATCCTCTAGATAATTCCACAGTGGGATATGAAAGCCTATATATTAAGTGATTTTCAGTTATTGCTTACAGAATTAATCTCAGAGAAAGAGCCCAGTGAACGAATACTGAAGGTCAATATTTTTTTTGTTAAATAAGCAGGTAGATTAACAGCATTAGACAAGCCTTGTTTAGGAAACCTAAGCACCAGTACTTAAAAAGCAGTGTGCTGGATAGAGAGACTCAGACATCTTAGAAGAGACAGCATTTCTTGGCATCCTGAACCACTCGGTAAGTTATAGTAGAGTGTCTTCTCCAGAGTGCAGAGTTTTTGAGAAAGTGAAACCACAGAGTCTGGGAAAAAGAACTGCTGCTGCCTACAGACCCCATTGTTAAGTGCCAGTAGTGAAGGTCAGTGATGGAAATCTGCTGGGCTCACCCATCCATCCTAAAAATCCAAAAGTAACATTAAGAGCTTTCAATTTTCTATCCCAATATTTCTGGCCTAGCTTGGCCTGCCCTCCATCTCATGTTAGTGGCTTCTAGCCATTGCAGGGGACAGCTAGACTTTTTTCATGTACAACCAGGAGTCAATGTGAGAGGTGCAGAATAGATACGTAATTAACCCAAATATGTGTGGGATGAGACAGCCCAATTTTAGACCTCTGTGTGAAACCCACTGTCATGATCCATTTACAGCTGAAGCGTCAATATAGACAAAGAAAAACTGAACCAACTCAGAAGTACTCCAGACTGTGTAGGAGTGTCCATGTGAACTTCAGCCAAGGGAGCTTGTGGGGATGAGTGTGCATGTACTGCTCGATTGATGCTCTCAGTTTGGGACAACAGACTTGCAAGAATGGACAGAGGAGGCAGGAAGTGCAGTGCAATTATTCCAGGTTTTCATCATTACTATGATGATCATGATTCTCTCTATCCTCCCCCAGATGGATTTAGAATAGCAACCTACAGACTTCTGTGTAGCAGCAAAGAACTATACAGGTTCAGCTATGTTCTGATCTAGAACCATTTCTGTGCAAGTGAAAAACAGGATGGATGGCAGAGCACAAACACTGTCTGCCACCACTACCATACAACTTGTTGAATTTGCCTCACTAATACCGGGGCAGATTGTGTAAATTACCTGCCTAGTAAAATTGGTCCCTCAAGTTTACAGTTTGGTATAAACTCTAGCTTGATTAATCATGTAGCAGTTCCCTATTCCTGCTCTGTTCACTCAGAGGATAAGCATTAGATACCAATTTTTAAAGTTCTTTTTTTACAGGCTTCTAGAGGCCCAAGTCCATCTTTAATGCACTTTATTAGTTCATTCCTAAAATCCAAACATCTGACCAATTGAAGCAGGTTGCAGACACTCTTGAACCATTTGAATAATCACAGTATGCTCATGACTTGGTTTATTTCCACTTCTATCAGGAGCATTAAATCAACAGCTTCCATAATCAACTGAAAATACCTAGTGCCATCCTCGGATAACAAAGATTCAATTCTCTATACTCTCATCACACTTACTTTATAACATTCATAAGAGTTAGTTCAGTATCTTGTAATTCTCAGCTACCTTTTGATATTTGGTATTTCATTTTAAAGCCCCAGCTTTGAGACTTTAGCTGGGAGTTTGGTAGCTTCATGAGAAATCACATCCCTACATTTGACTTTATATTGTGAATTAAAGTGAGTTTAAAGAAAAACTGAGTCTATAAAATCTTAACAGTTTTGGAAAAATAGAAACCAAGTAATTAGCAAACATTTACTACTACTTAGAAAAGAAAAAGAAAAAATATAGCCTTACATGCCTCTTGATTTAAAGTTGACTGACTTTAATTTTTGTGATGTGATTTGGGGGGGTTCAAACACTCAACACTAAGAACTGCCCTTTCAATGAATTCACATCCCATGAATTTGGATTCATATTTAAGTGCACAATAGAAATTCAAGCCTGAACAGCTAAGTGAATACAGCCACATTGTGAAGAGATAAGCTACAAATGAATAGCTTAATTGGATACTTGCAAAATTAACTTGTCAAAAGTAATTACTCTATACATGATCCAACTGGAAATGTTTTATATCACCCACAAGTTGAAAGAGTATTTATGCTATTCCTTGGCCTTTAAAAGATACATTTAGAATATGCTAATTATTTACTAAGCTGCTATTATTAATTTGCAAACTTTAAAGCATTCTGGTAAAAAGAGACAACAAATTCATTTTTGTTCAGTTCTGAAGAGGTTAGCAGATACATTGACTATATTTTTAATGAAAATTCTCATCTTTCTTCTCCTTATGCTAAAGTCATCCTGGCTAGAGGTATATGTTTGTTTTCTGTGTGTAACAATAAAAATGGATTTAAAATTAAACAGATGGAGACTGTAAAAGACCAAGCAAACATAATCAAAAGTAAAACACGCAAGCAAGTGTCCATATTTCAAAAGAGTGTAAGGAAAAAAAACCCAAAACACAAAACCAGACATGCTTTGAGAAAGAAGAGTCCAAGAGGAAGTAAAAATCGCTCCCTCTCAGAACCTAAAAGAAACAGCAAAGTTTACATAAACCATATAGAAGTAAATAAAATGCTTCCTGAACTAGACAGTCCTCATCTAGTACCATGAGATAGGAGATCATAATTGGAAAAATAGAATGTATTGATTCACAGATATATTTCCTTCAGCCATGCATAAGACAGCTACATATCTATTCAAAATAAGGTGTCATTGAATTTCCACCTCCGCAACACAGGAAGCAGTAATCCAAAGTGTGGCTTTGAGGCCAGGTACATCATGTAACCTTCAGATATAGTTGCTACTGCAGGCCTGGCCCAGCAGAAAGATTCTTCTTTTCATGCAGCAAAAACACAAGAATTGTCTCATGATTTGGCAGAGTATCCCCTCTCCTACAGATAGCAACCTGATGGAAAAGGCTTCCTATGCCATCGCTCATTTATTGCCTTAATCTACACAGCAGCAGTGAAAAACAGAAGAGAGATCAAACACATTGTTAGAACAAAAGCCAGCAATGTATTCTTTTGCCACTGCCACTACTTTTGGCCACTATTGTGAGCATCAACAGAAATAAAATGCTTCTGAAGAGAAAGCCATGCTACCATACTATAAATGCTAATATCTAGAAAGGAAAGAGAAGGACATATGGCAAAGCTGGAAAGCTTGGTCTCTAAAGTGCCTTTGCTAAAGTTGTTATTGCAATTATTTAACACATGCTACTTCCTTTGGGTTGGCTTTAGCAATGGCTTGGGGAGTCAAACCCAAACTCTTACTCAAATCCCCCAGAGTTCTGTTTGTCCTGTAAAAGCAGCCCTTTGACACAGTCTAAGTATCCTGTGCTGCTGTGAACTCCCTGCACATGCTGCTATCCTGGACAAAGCAAGGAGAAAATACAAACTCCAAAGATTATCCAATATATTAAAACTTAATGAGCCATTGCCGCAATATGTGCAATGCACACAACACCTCTTTCATTCTGGCTTCAGACTGCAATTTACTAATCAGCTACTGAGGCTGAAGCACCTCAGTCCCAAAGCAGTTACTGACTGATTGGTTAATAGAAGTTCTTACAGAGGGAATTTCACTTCCATAATGGAAGAATTTCATCTAATCTGAGATGATGAAATCACTTGCTGGAGCACTTTAGTCTCAAAGTAGTTACTGATTGACCAGTTAATAAAAGTTTCTATAGAGAAAATTTCACTTCCACAGTGGAAGAATCTAATCTCATCTAATCTGAGGTGATGTTAAAAAAAACCCAAAAAAACACCAAAAAAACTCTACATACAGGACAAACTTCACATAAAATCAAAAGATCCCAAGCCCCAACTTCTTCCCTCGCAAAGCAATGCTTGAACAACAAAACCAAACCAAATACCAGCACTGAATCATTTCCCTTACCTTTAAAATAATATTAAAATAGGTATTCCACTATCAATGTATTTTATACATGGACACAGGACTTTAAAATGTCTCTTGTCCACAACACTGCACAATTATTCATACTTTTTTCAAAGAAAAAGCTGGAAAAGAAACTCTGTGATATGTACAAAGCACTAAGAGTCTGCAACAGGGCAAGTCATCCCATGAGCAAGGGATAACTCAGGTCAAGTTCAGTGGAAGGGACAACTCCCAGGTGGAGTTCATGATGAAATAAAAAGGTTCTGGTTAGTTACCAGCCTATTTCACATCAGCTGTGGTTACTGGTGGGTAGCAGTTCACACCAGTCAGCATCAAATGATGGCACCACAGAATGCCCAAGGACAGAATAAATGACTCAAGAGGAAACCCTTGATTGAATTTTTTTGGCAGTACTTTCCATTACAACACTAGATACACAAGTAACAAAACACAAAATGTTTGTACTGCTCCTGTGTGTTTGGGCCTGTTTTATACCCAAAGGCTCTCATTTCTCCAGGTTGTCACAATCTGTCTCCACTTGCAAGCTCTCGGTTAATGCCTGTGACTAACACACTGTCTTTACCAGGTCCATGGAGAAATCATAATCTGGATCCAAAAGCAATGAGGCTGCAGGAAAGGAAAAAAAAAATAGAATTGTGAGATGGATGTTTAATTTCAAGAGAATGCCTTCTCTCTGCATTCTCAGGAAGAAGTGATGTTTACATTTTTTATTTCACTGTAAGAAAGTTACCAAGCACATAGGTATGGCATAAATACAGTACAGAGGGGAGAAAAAGCCAAAGACACATCATAAACATTCTTGTCACTAACTACTAAAAAGCAGAACATAAACCAGATTTTGCTTTGAATGCCACAGGCACTGTGTGGAAGATGAAGACAGCAGTGCAACTACGCAATTAAAGAGAGAAAAATTTATGTTCCAGAGTGAAAACATTATATCCAGCAGGACAAAGCTCTCAACATGTGCTCTTCAAGCCCACCTGGGTTATACATAACACAACGTACAGGTGTATACATTTGAAGGCAAGGAATATACAAAAAGTTTTGAAAATACCTAGCTAACTCCTAAATCAATCCTAAATAAGTAAAACAGAAGTCTCTGTTCCTACATAGGGAAAGGATAGGGCTGTCCCACTTCAGGATCTCCAACTTTATTCAAAGCTTTTGAACACTTACCTCCAGCATTTTCCTTCATTTATATTTCTGCTGTGCTTTTAGTGAAGTAATAAATCACAAAGTTCCACCTGGACAACATTTTTTTTCCACATCCTTATTGCTTTAGACAATTAAAATCAATCCTTAGCATTAAGAACAATAAAGGCTGCCCTTGCAAGCATCTTGCTAAGTTGTGGAATAAATTTTTTTTTAATATCACCTTCTCAAATTGGCTTCAACCTACTAGTAATCTCATGTTTTAAAAAAATCCTTCTCTTATAAGCAGCAGCTTGACAGAATTTAACATTTCAGACTATCTTTAGATTGGTTTTGATTAAAAAAATTAATTTTCCACTAAACTAATGACATTATTATAACCAGGTTACTCCCAGCATTACATCCCAGCTTGACAACTCCTTCAAAATATTCCTGCACTTTATTCATGACAGAGAAGTCAATAACAATTGAAGGCTTTGTTGATTCCTAACACCATCTCTTAGTCAGGGAAAACACTTTAATGAGTATTCCCAATTTGACTGTTCAGCTAAAATTTTTCTTTAACAAATTTAGCATAGATCTTTGTGTCTGTTTTTTCCTAGGTTGGGCCGTCAGCTGGAATCTTAAAATTGAGAATATGAAATATGAATATGTTTGAGTATCAGATATGTGATACTATATGCTGCTGAAATGTTAGATCCACGACTTTTATACATATATAAAGTCATAGACAGCCTGTAACAAGAGTTATGGCTCTTAATTTAGGAAGTAACAGGCCTCAGACAAAACAGCTCTTTGAAAACTTCAGTTGAAAATTATAAGCAGAATAACATTACACAGAAATGCAATGCAAATGAAACACAAGAATAAATTAGTCTCACTTCTACATGCTTTTCCCTCTAGTCCTCCCTGTTCTAAATAGACCAAAGTAAAAAAATCAAAAGCTACAAAGACATTTTAAAGGTTTTCTTGCAGGTACCAATACAATTAGAGAGAACATACTAGTAAAATTTAGATCAGCTGAATTATTATCAATCACTTCCTTCTGCATAATCATCACAGAGAGTCCACACAATAAGTTTATTTGACTGTAATATATGATTTAGCCAAGCCTCTGCTGTTTCCAAATGCAGTTTTCATTGCTTGCAAAACATACTATAAACCACTAAAACGTGTTCCTTATAGACTGAACTATATTTAAGTATAAACCTGACATAGTTCCAGAATTACAATTCAAATATTTGGAAAACTTTGTGCATTACAGCAGTTCCAAATCTAATGGAGTGATCACCCTGTAGGTAAATCATACTGATTTTCAACTAAAAGAAACAGATCCCTAGGCAACTAGGAATCATACTACAGGTAGCATAGGCTCATGATGTAGATTTTCCAACAACTTAATTACAATGCAATACCAAGACAGCAGTGATATGCTAGGAAATCCTCTGATGCTTACAATAGTGGAACTTCACACTGGAAAAATAAGGATTTAGTGTAATAAACAATAAGATTACAGTGGTACTCACCCTCAGACAAAGTTAGTGGCACCAGATTTCCTCCAACACTGCCTCTGCCAAACGAGTTTACATAGACCTCAGCTAAAACAAGGCCAGTAACCACCTCCAGCTCAGGGTGCCAAGACAAAGAGCTGTACTGTGCACTTAGGTGAGAGTTTTCAGGATTGCCAGCACCCGATTCAAATCACAGGTGTAGCCAATGGTCAGTGCAGCCCTCCCAGGCAAGACACCCCAGGTGAAAGCCATACAGAAAGGTGGTGATAGCCAGGTTCCTCATGGCTGCACCAAGGATACTGCTTCTCTTCAACAACACAGCCCCTGAGGAACAGCAAATTCACCTACACCAGGACCTACAAGTAACTTACGTGTTTTCATTTCTGTTTATAGAAATTGCTTGTGCATACACATTTCTTGTGGTGTTTTATTTCCTAGCCAAGTTAGGCCCTTATTTTTCAACTTGTGAATGATAACAATTTTGGTAAATAAAATAAAATGGCACTGTGTCCCAATTAGGAAATTGATGGCACTTTGATACAAGAGTCCTCAAATCACGAGGCTGTTCATATTACCCACTCAATCACTGCATGCATGCATACACACATGGTCAGCAGATCATACAAGGCAGCTCTGTTAGGCCCCTAAATACTCCTTCCTGGGGTCAATAAAAATATCCTTTCCCAATCCTCAAGATCAAGTACATATTTTTGTATTTGCCATGTCTCATTACTGGTAGACGAACAAGTTGAATCCATATTCCAGACTGAAATAGTTCATTGTCACTATTAGTTCAAACTTGCAGGAAAAAAAGAAAATTTCTCTCTTTATACCTGCAGAGAGGGGAAAAAAAATAAAAATAAAAAAAAAAATAAAAAAGGCTTTCAAGGTATACAGGTGATCCCAGGGGCCTAAAAGTTTGAAAACATCCCTTACCACTGCTTGCTTCCAAACTCAGCAATCTGCTTCATTACTTTTCCCTATAGACCAATGTCTGTTTTTTTGATAAACTATGAATCTACTCTTCCAAAAGTCACAACCTCTGCTTCAAAATCTAGCAGAGATTCCTGTCTGTTCCTTACTTCACATGCTGAAATAAGACACTGCAGGCAGCCTGTGAAGTATCTAACAAACACCCCAGTCTGAATATCCCATTCCCTGCTATACCAAAAGGAGACCTCACAGTCTACAAAAAATAGTAAGTATGCATGCTAAGTATGGCTTGCAAGAAAACAGATATTAGAGCTCAGACCCTAGAAACTAAAATTCAGAGGGATCCTCTTTCAAATAAATAGGATAGACTGCTTGTTTATTGCTTAAATGATATGCTGTTGGGTTTTTGCTCTCTACAAAATTTCAATTTCCTCTCAGACATTGGTTAAATTCCTAAGTAACAAGAGACTCAGAGCAAACTGTCCCCTGGGTCTACCCTCTGTAAGATATGAGTTTACATAGTGCTGAACTATCATAGCACAAATCTTTATGCAGTACTATTTTCCTATTCCAAGCCACAGCATGATCTATAAACACACTGCAGTAAGGAACAAATATGTAGCCTTTCCCACCTCAAAGCAAGCTGCTGGGAAAGAAAATTATTCCCTGTGATTGACCAGCTTCCTGTACATGGATGCATGGGCTTTCATTTATTAACTACTTGGTTACTGGCAAAAGGCTGCAAAGGCAAAGGTTCTCCTAATTAAAATGACCTTGAGACAATCTAAATCACAAACAATGGCACTTCCCAGTCTTCCTCTCTCTGTAAGACAACACCTAATACAGCTAAAAGTTCCAGAGGAATTGTTTGGGATGGATTTCAACCCTTTTGTGCTGTCTACTCCCTCCTAAATAATATGCACAAGGGGCAGAAGTCTGTGCAATCAAGGCAGAGTAAGGCTTAAAGTAACATGATTTTAATATTCATTAGGTTTTAACTTCTTAGCAACTATTTATGAAATCTTCTATTATATCAGGATAACAGGCTTGCAAGTCAAATAATCTGAAATTTACCACTTTTACACCAGTAGAAACACTTTGGAGCCATATTTAGAACCTATCCTGACGGCTGGGTTGAAATGACCCGCCAATCCCTACATAGAATCAAATAATAACTAAATCCAGAGTACACGGAAGACAATTGTAAAGAGAATAAATTTGCTGCGGAAATTAAAACCATATACTAAGGCTTCAGTCTGAAAAGCATTTTTAATCACAACACATTGCATAGGCCCCTGCTAAGTCTGAATGAAAATGGTATTTTCCTCAAATCAGAATTATCAAAAGTTCTTAAATATTTCATCGGCTTAAAGACTACTACACAGGCTTTATATTAGTTTACCTCATATGTGAAGAAGTTTCCTGCAGGAGAGAAAGGAAAAGGCCACTCCAATGTTCTTCCCATCTCCACAACATGTACAAGATGACCTGTGGCCAGTTCTTCTCTATTGGAAAGGAATTTCTTCTTGGTCACTCTTGGTTGTACAAAGGAAGGCTATTTCCCAAGGAAAGGAACATGACAAACTAATTACAACAAGATATATTGTGCAAGTAACTATACATCAGCGTCTGCTGAAGAGATCTCTCAACTGGTTCTCCTTACACAGCACTTTCAGGTAATTTATTTAAAATATAAACATATCAGATAATGAGTGCCGGGAAACCTTGTCTATAAAACGTTTTCTTACTAGGGTAAACTATCTTCTGCATGATTCAGAACCATTCAGCACGTCCTACTGGCAGCCGGGAAGCCAAGGGGTGATAAGGGTGCCCGCGCGCCGCCGTCCCCGGCGGGAGCAGCCAGCCTGGCTGACGCGTGCGAGCGCTCGGCTCCGCCGGCACCGCGCACAGACGTCGTGAACATCAACAGCTCGTGTTCCTTCCACGCCGGCTCCACGCGCCCGGGCCGTGGGACAGAACGCCATTAATTCTGTTATCTGCGCGACCGAGCGACGTCAACACTAGACATGTGTGCATACGCCCTGGACAAGGCTCTTTATTGCCACAGAACGTCCCCAGGCCTGCCGAGGCCGAACCCTGCTGCTCTGCGTAGGAGAAGTTAGGCTCCAAGTTCTCAGCCGCGTGCTGCAGCATCATTTGATGCCTAAGGCTTGCAAACGGCCGCCGAGAAAACAGCGGCTGGTTTGGCGTCAGCGTGAGCCCAGAAGAAAACCATCTACCAGCCCCGCGAGCCCCCGAGCCAAGCGGCAATCCCCTTCCCCGGCTGCAGCGCTGCGGGTAAGCGCAGCACCCGTGGCCTCGCACCTCAGCGGCGGGGCCGGCGCGCGGCCTGACGGGAGTTGCAGTCCGCCCGCACGGCCCTCGCTCCGCGCAGCCATCGCGGACTGCATTTCCCAGGGGGCGCTGCGGGCGCGGCAGCCGCCAGCAGGGCAATGGCGGCCATGGCGGCCGCGGCGGCGCGGGGGNGAGCGGGCTGTGCCTTGGGGCAGCCCGCCCTCGGGGCGGAGCCGGGTCTGGCGCTGCGGGCGCGGCGGTGGCAGCGGCAGCAGCAGCAGCGGGGCCCGCTGTGAACGCGCCTCCTGAGCGGTGTGAGGCCCCGCTGCAGGCAGCGCCTGCTCGGCACGCGTTTGTCCCGGAGCGCGGCCCGGGACTGCCGGCGGCGGGGCCGTGACCCCTGGCACGGCCGGCCCCGTAAGAGCGTGAGCGCTCAGGGGTGCCGGGAATCGACAGCCAGGGCCGCACCAGCTTTCGGGAGCGTGGTTTCCAGGGTTATTCTAGTCCAAAAGAGGCTTTCTCTTCCAGTGGAGTTTTATGAGGTTTGGGCGGTGTGCCTGAAACAGAGCATTTTATTTCTGCTGCAGCTGAAAGTCACGGCCTGAACAAGTTCGCCTGTTCTCTGGTGTCCCACGAGTTTCTGCACAGCTGATCGCTTCGAGAAACTTGTGCAGACACCGGCAGAAGTGTGCTGCTGGCTCTTTAGGGACACGGATAAACCTAATCCTTGAACAAACACGGCAAGAAGCTCCAGGTGCCTCATCAGTGTTGTTAGCAGGATTGAAGGACTGACTGGTGCACGTGCCTTTTTCTCTGAGTGTAATCCAACACACTGATTAAGCAAAGCCTGGTGTAATTTTTAATGCCGTGATATAATAGAAAGACACTTCTGAAGAATACAGGAAACAATGGAATAAGTTCGCCTCCAAAATGTGAAAGAAAGACCGCATTATTTATGAAACTTTGAGGCATTTGTATGATCAGTTGAAAATATTGAGGAATAATACTATTTCAGTGAAAGGAAATGTATTAGCTCCTTTAAACATCTCAACCTTAATCATTCATTGTAATATTCCTCCTGAAGCATCAGTAGAAGTAGCATCTGAATCACTAGTTTGATGTTTGTAGAGATGTCCTCAGCTGTTGGAGGGCAGATGGAGAACTAAAATCATGGCAATGTAGAATGTGCACCTTTTGGAAGGAAGGCTATACTTGATCTATTTGTTTGATGTTTTTCCATAGCTTGCTTATCTCCTGTAGTTATCTGGGTACTCACATTGCTGAAGTATTCTGCCACAGAAATGTGATTTCATCAGTGAAATATTATTTGTGCCACTTCATTTGTACAAGGCCAGATAATTACTTACAGAAACTGTCAAGCAATTCATACTGTAAAGGTGACCTTTTTCTCTTGTCCATATAAAGGTTATGGATGTGAGAATTGCAATTACTTTTTAGATGATATGGAGAAGCTTTATTCTGCGGAATACATTCAGAGAACGGTAGCTCTCTAGTTGAAATGATGATTTCTCTATTACCAGATTACTAATGTTTATGCTAATATTCTGCTAACGCTGCTCTGGAGAGCCACCTTTCCCAGCATGCAAGTGTCTGTCTGACAGAGAATACATAATTTATTATGCCACCTGTCTGCTGGAGATTTATCAAACTACCTGAGAAGTAATTCATATTTATGATGATTTGGGGATTTTCACAAGGCACCAAATTAGGGTTCATCCAGCATGCAAGTGTGCCTCATTAATTTCTCTGAGGTTTCTCATGTAAGGAAAAGTTAAGAGTTTTAAATTATTACATTTTTTTATTACATTCATTTTTGCATATAGTGAACACTGCCATTTACTCCCTGTAGCCTCTGTTCCCCAGTATTTGCAACATTGTTTACAATGCTTTTACAATTGCAATGAATTTTTTTAAAATAAACTAAGCATTCCTAATTCTTCTGTTTCTAGGGTTTCATGGTTTTTAACATCATCTGTATTTAAATTGTTTCTCCCTTCTCCTCTTTCCTTTTCAGCCTTGCTCCATGGATACCAGTTGTGGGTCTGGAAATTCATGCACAGATCAGTTCCAACTCAAAGCTCTTCTCTGGTTCCCAAGTCCAGTTTGCAGCACCTCCCAACTCTTTGGTGTCTTTCTTTGATGCCTCTTTACCAGGAACTTTACCAGTAAGTTAAGCTGCAATTTCAGTTATGTTGGGATTAATGTCAGACAACTTTGCCTATGTTTCTAATATTGTATTCTTCCCAGGATTTGACTCAAGTTACATATATGACTACTTTCCCTTGCTTTTCTGATTTCTCTTTGTTTCATAACATGAGATGCCTAGGACTGTTTCTTTTCAATTTCCTCATTCCCTAGTTACTGCTTAAGATACTTTATATTCCCTGCAAAGGATTAAAATCAGGAGTGTCTCTTCAAACATAGTGAATGGATTGTGGTATTTCTTTGAGGCCAGAGTGGGTGTGTTTGGTTAGTATGCCACCCAGGAAATTCCTAAAATATGAGAGATGCCTAAAGCCCAGTGAGAGAAGAACATCTGAGATTTCTGAGTGGCTATTTGATGTTATTTTGCCATATGTTTGTTTATCTAGCTGTCATTTGCCATTTGGAATGTCTCGCTGAGGAGTTACTTTGCTTCCTGAGTAAAAAGTTTCCAATTTAGGAAAGTGTCAACTATTCCTATTTCCAGAGCAAAGCAATTAGTTAAAAAAAAAGTAATCTGTGTGAGACATTGGGGATTAATAGGTCAGAATAACTAGCTAGCACTTAGCAATAAGGTTTATTAGTGAAAACTTAATAAGTGTTTGAATTCACAGCTTAATTATAACTGTGATGGCTATGACAGTACTGCTCTGGAATTCTCTGAGTATCTAACAAGTTTAATATAAAAATAAAAGTAAAAAAATTATAACATAAGCTCTTACAATACGGTGAAAATAAATATTTAATAGACTTAGCATTGCTACATGCAACAACTCTGCAGAGACTATAATGGGGTCTAATTATTTAAAGCAGAAATATTTCACTGACTATATTCATTAAAGTACAGTTTTGAATTCCAGTTACAGAAATGTATTTTTAAATCTAGTTGAAGCTTTTCATCACTATAAAACAGCCTCAGATAATCTAAAATTGAGAACTAATTTGTGTCTAGATTTCTAGGGTTTGATATATGTCATGATCCTTAAAAAGAAAAATTTTGTTATCATTATTTTATTTTTATTTCTGTTTTTGCGAAGGTATTGAAAACTAAGGAAGTGAAGTTTAGATGCTGATAAAATATGGACTTCACTCTGATTGCAGTGGCAATTCAGAGCTGAGTTTCAGATGGAAAACTCTGAAAACTTAGTGGAATATGCAATAATTTGGTTTTAGAAGAGTCTAGCTATACTTAAAGACAGAAAATTAGTTCCTTTCATTTGGGAGCAGGGCTAGGTTAGTCAGAAAATCCAAAAGAGTTCAAGAGGCTGGTTTTGGACCTTCTACTTAACCTTCTGTTAATGCACAGAAATTCTCTCAAATTGTCTAATGCTCATCTTCAGTCAATTAGAAAAGCTGTTCTTGAGTGAACAAAAATGAATATTTATGAGGAGTTTAATTTTTCTGTATGTTACTGTTTATCAACAGTGCCACGTATGTGTGTGTGTCTTTTTTCTTCATTAATGAGGCTTTAAAATGAGGCTTGACCTTTGTAAGAAGACCCCCAGTACATGTGGTAGAGAGAAAAACTGCACCTGAGAAGAAAAAATCCAGAATGGTTAGGTTAATTTTAAAGTAGTGATACTAAGTTAGGTTCTACTAGCTGCTTTTATCTATACAAAGAGAAGAAAGATTTTTCTTACTGTAGCACTGGTGAAAATAGAGTTGAAAGTGGAGGTTACAAAATACATGTTCCTGCATGTTAGAATGTGATGCAGAATCCAGTCAGTAATCATTGCTTTATTTTCCCTTTGTACCTGCTGCTGCTGTGAGACCAGCATTTGTTCTGGGATCAGATGGGCTTGTTTTCCATGTGCAGATTTGTACATGGCAACAGTATCCGAAGCAGAATTGGATTTTGGTAAATTTTGAAAGATGGAAGGTCGTTTTTGAAAATACAGAGTATTTGTGGAATAAAACCAAACCGACAAAAGCCATTTTAATAGATGTTAGGTTTTTGCCTAGTAAGGCTACTTAGAAGATAAATATTTGGCCTTTCCTTTGGATTCCATTTTGTTGAAAAATGAAAAAAATAGCAGCAAAGCTTTTATACAGTTGTTGTGCTGTCTCTAGAAGAGAATGACTGCTGTTTTAACCTGAGAACTATAGGAACAGTTTTCAGTGTCACAGGGATTTAAATTTACTGTATGAAAACGAGATGGTTGTGATAGAGATCTGTCCTAGTATTTGCTCCTTCACAGTGGGAACCAGAAATGATGGTGCTGAAGGGAGCTTTTCAGGTTGCTGTGCATTTCTGGGTCACAGTAAATGTTGGTGTGAGCCTTTGCTGTGTTCTACACAGGACAGGTGGAACTAGAAGAATGTGTTTAGCTCTCCTCCTGCTTTCCTTTTTATATTTGCTTCCTGTGAGGTTAATACAAGCTTATTTTTTGCTTCTACTGCACGTAGGCCTTGGGAGGGTCATCACAGTGGAAGTGGCATGGCCATTTCACTGTGTTGTTCTCATAAAGTGCCTCTGAGAGACAGCTACAGGCAAGAGGAGCTGTGCAGGTGCCCTCCCATTTGGCATGAGACCAAAAAAAATGATCATAGAATCATGGGATGGTTTGAGTGCCAGGGACCTTACAGCTCATGTGGTTCCAGCCCCCTGCCATGGGCAGGGACTCCTTCCACGAGCCTAGAACACTTCCAGGGATGGGGCAGCCACAGCTTCTCTGGGCAGCCTGTGCCTCAACACCCTCAGAGTAAAGAATTTCTTTGTAACATCTAATCTAAACCTGCCCTGTGTCAATTTAAAACCATGTCCTGTCATTACAAGCTCTTGGAAAATGTCCCTCTGGCTCTCTTGTAGGCCCTCTTTAGATACTGGAAAATGCTGTAAGGTCTCTCCAGAGTTTTCTCTTCTCAATGATGAAGAACCCCAACTCTCTCAGCCTGCCTTCATAGGAGAGGTGTTCCAGCCCTCTGGTCATCTTCATGGCCTTCCTCACACCCTCTCCAGTAGGTCCATGTCCCTCTTATGTTGGGGGTCCCAGAGCAGGATGCAGCACTCCAGGAGGGAACTCAACAAGAGTGGAGTAGAGGGGCAGAATCCTGTCCCTTGACCTGCTGCCTACATTGCTTTGGATGTAGTCCAGAGCATGGTTTGCTTTCTGGACTACAGATGTGCTTTTCTGGCTCATGCTGAGCATTTTCTCAACCAGCCCCACCAAGTCCTTCTCCTTGGGGCTGCTGTCAATCCATCTCTGCTCAGCCTGTATTGCTACTTGGGATTGCCCTGATCCAGGTGCAGGACTTTCCACTTGACCTTGTTGAATCTCATGAGGTTTGCACAGGTCTACTTCTCAAGCCTGCCCAGATCTCTCTGGATGGCATCCCTGCCCTCCAGCCTGTTGACCACACCACGCAGCTGGTTGTCATCAGCAAATTTGCTGAGAATGCACCTGATCCCACTGTCCCTGTCCCTGACAAAGGCATTAAACAGCTCCAGTCCTGGAAGTGACCCCTGAACGCCAGTCGTCACTGGTCTCCACTTGGACATTGGACTGTTGACTGCAGTTCCTTTAGTGCCCCCATCCAGCCAATTCCTTGTCCACTGACAGTTTGGGACTACATCTGACTACATGCATGTCATTTCATGTAATGAAACCTGCAAAAGCCTGGGGATTTTACCTTGTGAATGGACTTGGCAATGACTTTGGCTTGGTATCTCCAGAAAACCTATTCTATACATGGTAGCAAATTGTGCATTAGACCTCCAGACTAGACTAAAATTCATCTGAGCATCCATAAAAGTGGTTGCCCTTCCTCTGAAAATTCTAAGAGGCTTTAGAAAGGTTTTCAAAGCTAAAACTGGGCTCATAGGAAAAGAATCCGTGATTATCTATTTTCATGATGGAGGTGGCTGACTAAAAGTTAATTATAGCTCAGCCACAGAAATAAGACAGTAGATGTAGTAGCTAAAGGCTGAAACCTTTTTGTCAGTGCTTAGTCTTTGTAGCACATTTTATGTTTGTCTCCTGCATGACTGAAGTGAAACCGTGATCCTATTGTAAGCAATCCTTTGTAGGTAAGTATATAAAGAAATAAGCTAGGATTTACATAACCAAAGTTTAAATTAATAAGATTTGAATGAATATTAGCCCTACAGTCTTAAATATCTTTATTTTTTTTTTAATATCTTCTCATGCATTTGAATTTCATTCTCCTCTTAGTGTGAACAGCATCTGTTTTATCTTTTTTTCTTTTTATAACAGACTTTCCAAGAAACACATGGGGCAACCAGATCACTCCTTTTCATGGGAGAGAGCAGAGCTAGAGCAGCTGTCAGCCCTTGTTCCTCGAGGCATTGCACCTCTGGCACCTTCAGCTGCGGGCTGGGGCTGCTCCGCAGCCGGCGGATGCCAGCGCAGCGCTGCGCGGTCGCTGAGGGCACCGGGCTCGGGCAGTGCTGAGGGGCTGCAGTGCCGAGGGGCTGCCCAGCCAGGGGACAGGGCTAATACCCAGCTTGGCATCAGAGAGGGTGTTTCCCTCTCTTCTTGGCAGTGGCAGGTACCCAGTGTTTTTCCAGATGTTTTGGGTGATGGATACCAAACTTAAATAACGTCTACTGTTCGTCAGAATATACATTTATCTGGTGCATTTGCTTTCAAAGGCTGTGAGAGGTTCGTGTGAGATTTTGGTGGATCTGTCTGTCAGCTATTCCTACTGGAACAGAAACAGCATTTGAGACCAGAATTTATACTTTACAGCTTGAAACTAGATTTTTTTTGATATCCTGTGCTTGTTAAATCTGGTGATTGCAACAGCTGCTTTACCAACTTGTGATTTCAGTTTTGTTTTGACATTTCTGCTGGCATGCATGTGAATTTACTCCCTTCTTGTACTACTTTGTTTTGAAAAAACCCTGCTTCTTAGCTTGACTTTTGATAGCTACAGTTTTAATTGCATGCACTTTTCATGGGGAACTGAACAATCTTCTGATCATTGAATGGATGATTTTTAGCTTCCATTACATATATTTTCTTCTTTTCCTAGAAACCATAGGATGACTAGGTTTTTGTATCCATGAACTCACCTCTAAAAATAAATTAGTAGCAATTCTGATGAAAAAAAGTGAGTTCATGCTTGTTTTAAGCCATTTACCTATGTCTAGATTCATTTATACTCCTCATTACTTATTTCACTAAAACCATAATAATTGTACTTAGGAGAAAAAAGAGGCCTTTTGGTTTTTTTACAGAATTTGATGGTACGTTTCTGTTGCAGTCCTTTCTTTCCTGATAATATTTGGGTTTGCAACATGCATTGTATGGTCAGTGCTTGAGAGTCTTTTCTTGCTCACACAGTCCCAGCTTGCTGGGCTTGCAGTCCAGAAAGCTTCTATAAAGAAAATCCCAAATAATTTAGAAAAAGACTAGAAGACTGAATTAGGCTTTTAAACCATTGCTCCCTGAGCATATCTTTGTGGTTCTAGATCCTTGAATGTCCAAGTTCATGGTGAATTAAAGCCTGCCTACATAATTTCAAACTATTAATCAGTTCAAAGCTTGTCCTAAATGCTCAAGAGGCCTTTGAAAGATTATTAGATGCTGGCTTCAGATGACTTTTCAGGACTGGGTTATGGTGTAGGTTGTTTCTCATTCTATTTCTTTATGTTCCATAGGATCATTCGCAGCCCCAGGGTTACCTCTGGAACCAAACTCCTTCACTGGGTCTGAGAAATGTTATATTTCTGCCATTACTGCAGTTGCTTAGCTCAACTTTATATCATACTGAGGTCGTTTTTTCTGGAGACCTCCCTGCTCTTGTGTGTTGAAGTATTTTGTGACATTTGTTGCTCCTCTCTCAACCTTTGAAGGAGTCTCTTGTAACATTTTCTCGCACTTTTTGCTAGGTCTCGTATATTTGTGAGTATTTCTGACCCTCATTCAGGATGTTTTAATCTTTTTGTCAAGGCTAACAATGAAGGTTGGGCTGTCTCCTTAGCACCTCAGTAAGTGTTGAGCTCTCTGTTTGTTCTTGTTGGCTGTGCTGTTCATCCTTAACAGGTCCCTGTGGCTGATGCAAACTTGCCAGTTAGAATGGCATGGAGTTGATGCAACACCTTGTTACCACCTATCTCAGTAGATGCTTCAATGCATCTGTGATGTTGCCTGTGTATTTTCTCTTACCTCCTTTTGCGTTGTTTCTTTTTAATCACTTTACCTTTTGTTTTACACAGGTGTTTTTCCACTTAGTGGGGGAGCAGGAGTTGGCAGTATCTTGTTTCCTTTCACACAGTCCTATTACTGCAGTTATTCTGCCATTTTTGGCACTTTTGGACAGCACAACCACTGCATGACATATGAATTTCACCTTTTCTGAATTCCTTTGGAAACTGCTGCTGAAATGCACATTAAATTTTTGCAGTAGCTTTTTTCAGTGGACTGGGAATTTCTTAAAGTTGGACCTGAGAGAGGATTTGTTGCAAATTGCTATTACCTCTGTTATAAGTTACTGTAGGTGTTCTGGCATCCTTAAGTTTTTGATTTGATTTCATTTTCTCACAGTATGTAGACAGTCTGGTTCCAGGTGACTCCATTTGAGGAAATGCAAGGTGGTATTTTGTGTATATGTGCATGTAAGCAGTGCTCTCTTAAGCAAAAGTTTCATGGTTCTACCAATTTCTTAGCATTTTAACTTTGCAAACAGACCTCTTGCTACTTCATTCTTCTTCTTAGCAATTGTTTCTTTGAAGAGCTTTTCATTAAAAGTTGTTTAGGGAAGCATTGTCCCACAGTAATGACAGATAATTGTAGACTGGGTCCTTGTTATCCTCATGTTTAGCTGTCTGGTGAGTAATGTTGCATAGCTGTCAGGTTTTTGTATTTTGTGTGAAACTTACCTTGGTGCAATTAGGCTGTAATTGGTTCCTGGGATAAAATTAATTTCTTTATATTCTTTCTGATTATCAGCCACCTTGCCACCTTAAATATGACTGTGTTTGATTTTGTGAGGATTATGTAAACTTCTGCAAGTGATGTTTATTAGTTACATGCACAGATTTTGCCACAAAGACTGTTGTTTTCTATACAGAAATGCTTGTTTTGCAGTTTTGCTGCTAAGTTCAGCCAAATTTTCCTCCAAAAGATTTTAGGCTTGTAGAGAGTTGTTATGAATATATTAGCAAGCATATGAAGAAGAAATTATCTATATAGTCTCCCCGCTGATCTCAGCTTTTTTTTGGACTACTGCTCTTGAGATACTTGTGACACTTTATACTCATTTTGGAATATTTGATGAAATGAGGAGAAGATGGGGGAGTCACAGGAGAGTTTTGGGGTCACTGCTTAGGTAAAACAGACTAGGGATATTTAAAGGAAATTAGATTCTGTTGGTTCTGCTATTGCAGAACAACTTTGTTAAAAGCAAATAATTTCCGTTTGCTCTCTTAAAATTTCTCTCAAATAATTTCTTGATAGCTCTTTGCAACACTTGTTGCATTATGTCGCCTATTGTTTTCCCAAATCAGTATAATATTTTATCTATGTGTAAAAGACCACTTCTGGTTTACTCCTAATTTGTATATTGTGCTCTCTTTGGAGGTCTGGGTCAGCCTGCAGGGAAAGATATCTGAGAACAAATAAGCATGTTTTGGGAGATAGCTGTTGGAGAAAAAAGGAATGAGGGAATCGGAGCAAAGGACTGAGAGTTTAGTGTGTGTTTAGTGTGGGCTCTCAGACACACAAAAATTGCAAGAAGAAGCAGAGGGCAGATAGCCAAAACTTAGAAATAATAGGGAATGACAGTAAATGGGTATCAAAGGTCAGAATTTGTTACAACTCTGAAAACCACAGAGCTGGCTCTCACCAAGCCTATGAGCAAAGGACCATCTGCAAAGAGAAACAGGGTAGGAGTTTATAAACTTTACTTAAACTGGAAACTTTGTTTTACAAACTGTTTTGTCCTAAATGCTCTGAGTGTCCTCATTTAAAAAATTAAACAGTCTAAGTTATGTTGAAGAAGACATATGATATTCACATTCAAAAAAATTTTTCTCTAGAACTCAGTGTAGGAAGGAAGGTCTGAGATGGTTCTCCTTAAACATTTTGTTGCCTTTAGATTTGATCATAGTCTGTAACTTAAGTTTTATCCATTGCTCAGTCCCCTGCCTCAGCAGCAGTGAAATGTTGTCACTGGACCTTCCTGCATTAAATGTGCCCTGGATCAGATAGCATTAGCAGTGATTTAAATTCCAGCTGGCGTTGGAGAGGGAGCATCCTTGTGACAGGTCAAAAAACGCCATGTGGCAGATGCAGAAGACTAATGTCAACAAGGAGAGCCTGGATGTTAGAGAGGTCCTGGACTTCTTTGTGGGAGCACCACATAAGCACAGCATTTGGTTATGAATTTCATGAACCACTGTATCACCATTGCATTTTCCTGTCTTCTCTGTGGGTTCTCCTGCTTGGAACTGGTTCTGCAGGGTAGAATTTTATTTGTTTTTAGGTGCTGCTGATGGGATCAGAAATACAATCTGTATTGGCTTCATCCCAGAAAACAATTTATTCTATTGAGAGCACTGAGCACTTTGCCCAGACAGTGGTCTGAATGGGTTTTTCCTTCTGTGTTTCTTCTAGCAACTCCTGTTGGGCTGAGAAACCTTGAAGTCTGTCATTCTTGAAATATCTTTGTATCTGGTGTTACCTTCTATTTTTCTTGCTCCCAGGGGGTCAGCATTTCTCTGTACTGGTGCTGCATTTTTCTGGTCATCACTGACACTAGAAGATGCTTCCTCCATCCTAAGCCTTGTGATACAAGCTTTCAGCCTAGCTCTTCAGCTTTGAGAAAGTCTGCCCTCTTATTTTGTGGAGTACACCTGAAGCAGTGTGTTTGGGAGCTGGGAGCTTCTTGATGGCAGAGTGCCTGGTTTTTACATATGACTGGAATCATATGTAAAATGTGTGCTGCATCACCACAAGCCAGCTTTGCCACTAGACCAGGTTAGGAATAATATGTTTTGTGTAGCTTTGGTACCAGACTGTGGAAAGGTGAAGTTACAAAGTGCATTAAGTATGTTTAATGCCCCTTGTCGCCTTTGTTGTTTCAGTTCTGAGTTGCCATTTTGTTTTCCTAAGCTGGAATCTCTTTTGATAAAGCTAAGATCTCAGTTTTAAATGTCTGGTGCTTCTTCCCCTTCTGTCTGGCTGGCCCCTTTACCTGGGGAAAAGAACATAATGCTCATACTGAGGCAGCAAACATGCTGTGAAGTAGCATGCTGGAGTAAGTGCAGAGGACACTGAACTGAAGCTTTTAAAATTTTCTCTGAAATTTGATTCCTCATGTTTTGGAACGTGGGTTCTTTGAACACCCAACAAATGACAGGACTTAAGCTGTGTTGATTTTTAAATTTTTATGGCATGCTTTGGGGGATGGAGTCTGGTTGTAACCTGTTGAAGTAAATTTGGGAAACGGTCAGCTCTTGATTTATTGTGTGTACTTCGTGTACATGCATAGCTCCAGTCGGTCCCCTCTCTGTTTGTGGGAGGATGCCAAGGCAGAATGCTGCAGAGCAGTAAGTACTCATCTACAGTGTCAGACTGAACAGCCACAATTACACTGGGACTAAGTACATAGAAGGGTATTCTATTTTGAAGTTTAACTTATGATTGCACTTCAAAGAACCATATATTGCAGCAATTTGGTACTTTTAACACAGCTAGAATAGTAAGACTGAGTATATCCATTAGTAGAAGCAAATAAAAATCAGAGTGAGATGAAATAGGAGTACTTGAAAATGTGATTAGATATATCTGTTGAGGTTTCTAAAGATTAGTGTCTGGTCTACAGAGAGCTGGCTGAGCACATTGTACAACTTCCTTCTTTCAGATATTATTTTGAATGAAAAGGAGCTAAAATTAAATATTTCTTAGATAAACAGTCCTGTAGTTAATCTGATTAATACTGTTTTTTTCGTGATTGTAAGTAGGACTGAAGGTCTTAAGATAGCCAGTGAATATTAAATCTATTTTATTAAAATGTGTGACCTAGAAATAAAAACTTCACAAATTTCTGGGGAATTATTTTCATTTTACTGTTTTTAGTACAAGGAATATTTTCTTCTGTAAGATAGGCTTCCTGGGTGCAAATGTTACTGCTGAGATTATTGTTGTTTTGTAAAAGGTAGCAAAAATAAACTTTTTCCAGGAGAGTTACTTAGGTATTTCTTCTTTTTCTCCCCAGTTATCCTATATAATACTAACAAGCAAAACAAGAAACTGCATACCTATGACTTTAAAATCTAAACATGGTAATTTACTAAATATAGAAACATATCTCTTTATATAAAAGGGTGCCAACTTTCTTTAATATAGTAGTATAAGGACTAAACCTGTTGTTAAAGAAAAAGCTGTTAGAAAATTGCTTTTGGTGGGAATTTTTGCCATCGAAGGTATTGTGTATAGTTTTGAATAGCTATTGACTATTGTATATAAAACTAAGGTCTTGACTAAAGTGAGCTTGCAAATAAAGATACATTTTCAAAAGGAGTCTTTCCACTTGTGGTCTAGATGTAAAGAATAGACAAATGGCAGAAAAAGAGATCTTGGTTGGACAGTTCTTTCATTCCTTTAGTGCTCAGTTACCATGGTGCTGTAGCAGGAGGCTGTAGCTACAAGGGAAATGGTGCTGGTGTTGTGATGCCACTGTGAAGGTTTTTCTTGAGTTTCCAATACAAACAATTTACATTTCCTTTTGTAAGAGCTCTCTCGAATTTTCTTCAAATACTAGGAGGGATGCTTCTGATTTAGAAGAGCAGAAATACTGAAGAAGTCTTTATAGACTATTGTGTTTTGTCCATAGCTACTGCAGGAACTATGCAGCTTGCTTTCAAGGCCAGCACTTTGCTAACGTAGCAGACAGGCAGCTTGTCAGTTCAAGCCAGTAATTTAAATCTTTGGTGCTAGTCAAAGCTGTCAGCTTAATAACAGCTTACTGCATAAACAAGCTGGAGGACTTACTTTAGGTCATTAGTATGGGAAGTTTCACGTACTGAATTGATGCTTATCACTGCAGATTATTTGAAAAGCAAGGCTTGTTTGAAGGAAAGGTAGTAGTTTGCTTAAACAATTCTGCTTTGTGCTTACGGCCTTGGTCGTGGCAGTGGGTAGTAAAAGTCACTTCAGACATGAGGAAGTGTTAGATAAGTTTTGATTTTTGAAGAAGAGGAGGGTCATCTGGTTGGGTTTGGGTTGTTTTTTTAAAGGCACATGGGGCAGAGGAAGCAGGTTGGCACAGTAGCCATCTCAGTGTGCCATAGCAGGAAAGATCTGCTTTGCAGTTTAGTTTTTTGCCTTCTCTCGCCACTGAGATGGGTGAAGGAGTAGCACGGGGAGTTGAATGAGTAATGGTGCATATACAAGGATTTGGCTACTATGATCCAGTGCACTGGAGACACATACACATCAGAGTCATCTAAATCCTTTGTAATACTACATGAAAAATAATCAATACTTCATGGTTTTATGCCAGTTTTTCCCCAGAGCCACCAAAATGTTTCATCAGCAGCAGAGCAAAATATTCTTTCTGGTTTAAGAAGTATATATATGGGCATTATTTCTTCCACCTCAAAACAGCGTTATCCCTTTGGACAATGAGTAAGATATACACTACCCTGTTTGAAGTAAAAATAAGAGCAATGAAGTGCTATGGAGCTCTCACTGATTGTGACTCAGGAGTTGGGTTTTGTCTTGCTTGCTGATTGCAGTCAGTCACACCCCTGCACCATCAGGAATTGTAGCAAATACTGGTTCCCTGCTTTGCAGCAGTGGTGTTTCAAGTCTACCAGTCCTTATGGTAGGAGGCTTAATGGGTTTCTGGTGGCCAGTTTTTAAAGGACTGACTGGCAAGGTCCTCACTAATTTGTAAAGCTGAATAAGATTGTGCCATAAGGCTTTAGTAAGAGGAAATTTGCCTGTGTATTTAGAAATATGAAGATATTTTAAACATTGAACAGTTTGACTACCACTGTTATAGAATTCCTTAAACAGTAAAAAAAAAAGTGTCTGTGCTGTCTGGAAGCATTTAATTATTGAAAACAGGAGCATCTACTATACAATGAACTGCAGTTATGCCACTAAAATAAATTTATATTTTGTAGTTACCAATTTTCTTTAGATTAGAGTCAGGACTAATTGCGTGCATTTTGCTGTGGATTGGTATTTCAAAGGGAGATTGTTCTTCCTTTATTCTTGTCTAGAATTTGCTTTATGTATCTCTTAAATTTTTTAATACGTAAAATATGCCTGAACAGATGATGTGTTCTAGTTAGCCATATATAGCTGCACTAAAGATCTGAAAGTTCCCTTGTTAAATGTCTTAAATATTTAATTTCTTTTCTATATAAGCAATTTTAAAGTTTTTGTTATATGAAGAGTTGCATATATCCTCTCTTACTATTTTGATTTTTAAAATCTAAATGAGTAAAATAAAGATATTCGTTTTCTGGCTGAGGATGTAGGATGATGGGAAATGTACAGCTGCTTAATATGTTTTCAGAAATCAGGCTGGAGAATATAAAAAGTAAATACTGTCAGAAACATGGAAGAAAACATTATTTAAGCCTTTTATGTTCTGGTCAATGCAGATGAAGTCATGTACATTCTTTTACATAATGTGCTCCTTTAATGGTCCTGCTGGAAATAGACTTCTTGGCAGCTGTACAGTGCAGAACAAGATGGATAAAGTTCTGTTCCTGTTTCAAAATGCTGTAAGAGTGAGCATGTCAGAATTGTACTAAGACAAATTCAGTCTTTTTTCCTTTTCGGTTTCATCCATTTGATGTTAGTTAAACGAACTGTTAAATTAATGAGGGCACATCTGAAAAAAACCATCATTTGTCAGTAGTTTTTGGAGTGAAATTTTCTTTCTCCTCTGGATCCTGACCCTGCTGAGGAGATGGAAGGGTGTAGTGCTGAGAATGATGAGTCCGGGGTGGAAACACTGCATTTAACTCCTTTATTTCTTTGTGAAGACCTTGCTGTTTCTTTACATCACATGGCATTCTGCAAAAACCTTAATCACATGGGTTTCTTGGGTGCTGGAAACGTGTATTCTTGTGGCTGTGGGATCAATTGCTGTCTTTTGGGTTCTGTTTTAGCAGAGATGTAAGTGTGCATCATTTCATCCTGGTTAAGCAAAGCATTAAAATCTGTGGTATGTGTAGATACTCATAAATTCACTGTGGTTCTGTGGTTGCAGGTGTTCTGAAGAGTTCTACTGTAACAGCACTGCAGTCCCTAATGCAAATCCCGTGTTTCAAATTCCCAGTATGAGCTGACAGCTGGTTACAAGTCAGTTATCATGTGCTGTGATTTGTCTCCTGTACCCTCAAAGATTCAAAAGCACTGAATGTTTGCAAGAGTAGGAAGCCAGAACAGTGCACACCTCCATATGTGGTATGACAAAATGACTGAATAGCTTGTTTTTTCATCTTAAAGCTTTGCAGATTTATAGCTACAAGTTTAATGATGAATAAGAACTACCCACACAAAGAAAGAGATCTGATGGTGACTGAAGGCAAGTGAAATTGAATATATGCTCCTTAAAAGGCAGTGTGTGGGAGACACATTTGTAACATACTGAGTATCTGAGCAAAACCATGTGTCATGTTTCCTTAGGTTCTCAACAGGAGATGTGTAGAAGCAGCAGTGATGACAGGCCTGGCTCTCAACTGCAGCATAAACAAGAAGTCCTTGTTTGACAGAAAACACTACTTCTATGCAGATCTGCCTGTAAGTATGCAGTGTGGCTGGTCCCTCCTGGGCTGTAGGAAGGACAAGTCTGGAGTATGGATGGCAGTAGGGGAGGAGGGCAGAGATGCCTTTTCTGTTTTCAGTCAGTGCTCTGCTCACCCCAACAGGATGCTGCACTGTGCCCTGATGGAATAGGCAGCTGTACCCTGGTGCTCACTGATTGAATATGATTGCTCTGATTGCTGACTCCTTGCTTAGCTGCACAATTCCAGTAGCCTAATGTAATTGGATTGTGAGCTGGAGCTGCTTTGTCCCCTAAGTTGTCCATTCCTGGTGTTTTGTCCTAATTGTCTGTTGGGGTATAAGCAATCTGATAAAAGTTCTTCATTTAAAGTGAATGTATAACTAACACAGGCTCCAGTGGAATAAACACAGTAGTGTCTTTTTTTCTTTGTGCTTAGGGTCCTAAAAATATTTAATTTCCATTCAAAACTTTCCCAGTCATGGTTTCAGTAAATGAAAAAACCAAAACCGCTGAGAAATTGAGTCTTTGCAGTGTGGTTTGTTGGTAGATTTCATAATGTGTAGAAGGTGGCACTGGATGTCAGATGTATTTTGCTGCATTTGATGTGGGTGTAGAAATATTGAAATAATATAAGAACCTGACTTCTGTCCTTGCAACAGGATGCAGCAGTGTTTGAGCCTTTTTTTCTCTCTAATGACATTAAACCTTTCTAATTTTTAACTTATTTTTGTATGAGCTTATTTGTACTGAATGTTCAGTTTAACGCTAACCTGTCAAAGGGAGAAAGCTGTTTTTAGTTTCCATGTTTTTAGGGTGAAGATCTGATGACATTAAAATAAAAATATGTGGGTTTATTTTATTTGGGAAAGATCAGACATGTTAGCCTATCCTCTCTTTAGGTGAGGAGTCTCAGACATCCAGAGAAGCGGAGTGGGAGACCTCTCAGACCCCAGATGAATCTGTAGAGGTGCTGTATTATTAACCAAATTACTTTCTTTCCCACTCTTGTTCAGGCATTGAAAATATTTTGAAGTTACACAAAACATTTTCAAATACAATTGCTTCCCACCTTAGAAAGAGAATTATATTATAGTTGTCCACTGGAGACCTGGATCTCAGAAGAGATTTCTGTTTTTTCTTCTAGGTTGGGAACTTGTGGCTCTTCTGTGAAGTTGCTATAATTTTGATTTGGTTTCTAGGGATAGCTTTGCAAATATTTGTAAGCCATTAAGAGGCCCTTTTACTGGGAGCTGTGCAGTGACCTGCTGGGAATGTGAAAAGCAACTTAGCAGTTTGAATTGCCAGTACTTTTTTTTAAACATGTAGAACTATCTTAAAGCCTTTCAAGACCTGAAGGGCAAAAAAATGAAATAGCAGGAAATAAATATGACTTTCAAAATTCCTTTACACATCATGAGGAAACATCAAAAACATCACAGACAAATTGTTTCCAATTTACCTTTAGTGCTTACTCTGTTAAGCTGATAGCAGCTATATGGGTGAATGTAGTCCTGGGAAAGAATCCACATCCACGTGTTCAAGAGAACAGCTGAGGTGGAAGAAACTGTGGGACTCTGCAGACATGAATTACAGGATCCTCTGGTCACATAAGCACAGAGATTTGGTCAGGGAGATGGTGACACCTTTTATTAGCTTGAAACATGTGTAATTCTGGCTTTTTACTGACTGACTTCTGCAGTTTAAGTACTGACAGTAAACTGCCTGACCTGCATTTCATAGTGAACAGTCTAGTCAGAAACCCTGTAATAAGATGCAGAGTTTAGGCTAATGAGCTGAGTAGAACAGATAAATCCAGCTCTTAGGGTCATTTGACAATGGGATTATTGTTACTCCTGAAAACGGGGCTTTGGATGGGAAATGAGATTCATATTATTTATTGTCACTCAATATTTCAGGCTTTAAAACTATCATTTTAATGAGAACTTTTGGGAGATCAGAAGAGCCTGTGATTAGCATAGGCTGCAGAGAGTCAGTTATTTTAGTTTTCTTACAGTGATTATGTCTAGTAGGTCATGGACTTCACTACAGATATAAATTGGGGTGTTGACAGGGCCAGACCACTGTTCTCCATCCCAGTGCCCTGGAATTCACCATTTTAGAGTAAGCTCATCGTCCCTGCAAAATATGCAAATACTCCTCCCAAATAATTTGTGTCTGGCAGACTTTTGTTTTAATTTTCACCACTCATGCCGCAGGCAGGGGAAGAAGGAGGAAGCAAAGGGGACCCCACCTTAGCTGTCCTTGATTCACTTCTCTATTTTTACATCATTGCAGTTATTCCAGTACCTTGTCACTGGCAGCCACTGTTGTGGCCAGCAGTTTCCCCTCTGAGTGGGGTCCCAGGCATTATGTGAGGTGCCATTTGTCAGCCGTGTGCCTTACGTGGGGTTGCAGTGTCTTAGCTTCCAAACTGCCACCTTAACAAAATAGAGCTTTCTCATTTTCTTTCTCTGATTTCCACACCTCCACCCCTCTCCTCCCCTCTAATGAGTACAAGTTGGAACAGACAGAGGGATATGCAGCCTGTTGGGAGGATGAGTGACAGCCCCAGCTTGGGAATGGAAGTACAGTAACTGGCTTCAAACAAGAGGTGACATGATCGTGGGACCACAGGTGTGGAAGAACCTCCTCAGTTTCCTGCCCCAGGGCAGTATCAGAGAAGTTTGTCATCCTTGGCAGGAGATTGTGCAGTTGATTATTGATTATTTCAGCATTAGTATGGTGTCTTATATTTGTCTGTATTGAGGAGTCCTCATATTTTTTCCAGACTTCCAACTTCTTACAGTTATGTTGAATTCTAGACTCAACTTCTAGCTTGCTTCCTTTCCATTTAAGCAAAGTAACTTTTGAATTTACATGTGCATGTATTCTCTCCTCTTATATAGGTCACTATGAAAGATGTTGCATTTTCAAGTTTTGTTCTTAGTAAATTATATTTGCACTTGGTCTGCTTTCTGAAAAGTGAATGTTTCAGTTGTGTATAAAGCTAATTTTGTTGACAGGCTGGCTATCAAATCACTCAGCAAAGAGTTCCTATTGCAGTGAATGGAAGTCTGTCATACAGTCTCTGCATAGACAACAAGATGAGCCAGATGGTGACCAAAACTGTGAGGATTAAACAAATTCAGTTGGAGCAAGACAGTGGAAAAAGTCTCCATGATGACACAAGAAGCCAAACCCTTGTGGACTTGAATAGGGCTGGTAGGCTTGGATTATTTTCCTATTTTTCTCCTCCTTTTGGGTTAAGATGGGTCTTTAAATAGATGACAGGAAACAGGCAAAAAATAAAAACAGCTTTATGGCTCTCTCCTTGAAGAAATAATTCATGAAAATGACTGTTACACTTGAAACAGATGAATACTTGATTTTTTTAATGGCCAGTAAACCTTTCCCATTTTCTGTTGGTTGATGGCAATTGGCAGCAGCAAGTTAGAAACCTCCTGGCTCCAGTTTGCTCAAAACTGTGTCAGTCACATAGAGCCACTCAGCTATTTAAGCTCTGCACTGTATATGTTGTTAAAAAAAGTAAAATATAACAGATCTAGCAAATCAAGTTTGTGTATAGAAAGAGCAGCTGTTGGAATCTGTTGGTGCCTGAGTCAGACATTTCTTTTAATTATTAGCTTTGAAGAAATGCAGATTTTTCTCTTTTAACTTGGAAATTGTAAATGGAGTGATCCAAAGGAGTGCACAACCTGGGCAGCAACCTGGCTGGCCTAGCCTAAATAGGAGAAAGTATTCTGGTGACCATTGAAGCTGAGGGCTGTGGCTGCTCAGATTCCTTGAAAGCTAGGTCCTGAAGCTAAAAACTAGACTACATCTGTTTACAGTTCTGCCTGCTCCAAAATTAATTTAAGATAAAATAAATGTACATCTGGAACCCAACTGGCTTGAAATGAGAGAAAGGCAGAAGAGGAATGGGTCCTTCTGATCTGCATGTCATCAAAGGGTGGAGGGTTGTCTGCAGTTTTTCTGTTACTTTAAAAAAATAGCAGGAAAAGTTTTTATAGCAATCTGCAGCTAGGTCCATTGTGACAGTTACTGAATAATACATGGGGGTTTATGGGTTTTTTTGGGTTTTTTTTAAGAAGTCCAAGTTCTTTCATGTGTTAGCCAGTTGCACTCTCATATGCCAAGATCAAAAGCTATTGTTGAAAATCTCCTGCCTCTTTCCCTGATAGGAGTTGGTCTCATGGAGGTTGTCATGGAGCCTGATATGTGCTGTGGGGAAGAAGCAGCTGCAGCAGTCAGAGAGCTTCAGCTCATTCTGCAAACACTTGGGAGCAGCCAGGCAATCATGGCAGGTACTGTGGGGAGAAAGGCACGTTCCCTTGTCACCAGTAATTCTCTGCATTTGCAGGAGTTTTGCAGCTTCTGGTTATTTTGCTCTCTGGTTGCTTATAATGCACAGTCCTTTCTAGCTGTTGTTTTTACAATCTTCAGAGTCTGTCCTAATGTCTGCCATGCTTATAGGCCTGCCTTTGTCTGCAGAGCTTTGCCATGCTAGATGTTATGTTTCCTCACACAATAATCTTACAGGATAAAGCTAGGCAGGAAGAAATGTCCCCAGGGTGCTTGTGGTGCTTCTCCCCCTCTCTCTCTGTCTTGCTTGCCACAGCACTGCAGCACAGAAGATCTGTAGCAAGGATTAATTGTAGAGTATGGGAGGGACAAAGAGACAAAGTAGTGGGAGCATGGATCATCTTCTAAGTGTCAGGTCTCAGTTAGTCATAAAATTGATGTAGGCAGTAAACTTGTGCTGGTGTCATGGATGAGATGGAGTAAACAACAGCATGTGCAGAAATGGGTGCTGGCGTTGATTTTAGCCAAGATTACCTATCTTTCTGAGACTACTTCCTGTTGCAGGAAACATTGCTTCTGGCACCATCTCTTTCTGTAATTTTAGGGCCCCAATTTTCACAAATGGATGTGCAGAAGCATAGCCTGCATTCACCTTCCTAACTGGTGATTCTATCTCATTAGTTGTAAGATTCAGATCATGCAGTTTTTCCCCAGTCTTAATGTTACCAAAATTTACAACCAGCCCCTGGTTACAGGTAGCATATAGCAGACATCTGCTTAAGAATTTAAATGTGGTTTCAGGCATTCATCCCCTCCGCACATATCCACAATTAGCAGCTGCTTGTTAATGTCCACAGTGTAAGGTATATTTTTGTCTGTGACCAGTTGGCCTCACTGTCTAGCAGCAACTTCAGTCCATTATACAAGTGGATGTCTCCTGGAAAACTGAGTCAGAGTGGTCCATGCATCACACAATAAATGGGATCCAATAAATGTTGGCTACTGATGCAATTTTAGTTTAATGTAGCGGGAAATAATAATAGATAGACATTATCTGTTTCTCTGAATTTTTCTCACACAGGTATTCCATATGTCAAATAAGGCACAGTTGTCAGTATTAAGCAGCCAGTTTGGATGCTTCTTCAAGGGCCTTTGTGGGCATACATATATACAATCATTTTTCACTACTGAATTTGGCCCTAAGATTGCCCTTAGAATTGCATTGTTATATCTTTTATTGCAGGGAGATTTCTGACTTTATATGAGAATCCAAATATTGGAAATATTTTTCTTCCAGAATAGTTAACTATAAAAGTATTTGGAATTTTTTTTTTTTCTTTCTAAGTGAAGATTTTAGGGACTTTTGCCTGTACAGTGAAGACATGTGCCCAGTTTTATCAGATGTTATTTCATTAACAACAAACGGATGAAAAGATGCTTTCATTGTAAAGTGAAAGAAACGTAAACTGGGCTTAAAGAAAAAAAGCCTCTTTTTTTTGGTTTTTTT
>VXBQ01002177.1:764664-875428 GCA_013400175.1 Phainopepla nitens
TTTTTTTTTTTTTTTTTTGTTTAGGAGCTTTTTCAGCCTGGATCTTTTGCTTAGGCCTGATTAAATTCATTGTCTGGTCACACTGACACGTGCATCCAAGTAGAAACAGGTCACGTCTCAAATGAAGCAAGGGCAGAACAAGACAATTCCTTGTTTGGAACAAGTACAAGTTTCACCCCAAAGAGGGAGCACATGCAAAACACTTCCCTTGAAAGAGATGTTGGGCCATTCCAGCATCTTTGTCTCATTTGCATGTCTGGCAAGGCCCTGTGAAGACAGAGGAAATTAGTGTGCTGTCATCCAGCCTGCTTTTACAAATTGTACCAAGGCCTCGCCGGTCAGTTGAAATCCATTGACTGGAATGGGTTCCGAAGCCGTAGCGTCTTCATAGTTTTAACTCTGAGCCATTTTGCACTCTCATTTATAATTTTCTAATATTATAAGGTATCCAAACAGTAGCCATTTAGTTCTTTTTATCTGTATTTAAAATTTAAAAATGAATTAAAAAAAATACAGGGAAAGGCTACAGATGTTCACTGTGTAACATGGGGAAAATAATGTTTCTTAACATTTCAAGATGTAATATAACTTCTCCTGCTTGTGTATTCCTAGAAGCTGATAACTGTAGTAAGCCTTTTCTTCTTGGAAGAGATGTTTTTAGAGGGACAATACTTAGAAAGATACAATTATGATTTCCTTGTGATTAAATCATTAAAAATTTTTAAGAACATTGGTCCATTTTGGACTGAGAGTGCACGATGCTTTTATAGAAAACTTTGTCCAGTTTTTGGCAGGCAGGGACTTTTTAGAGGGTAAGATTGCCGTTTTCTGAAGGAGAGGAAGAAAATCACAAAAAAATCCACTGCTTCTCACATTTTGTCCTTGAGCTGTGAATTTCAAAGAACACCTTAGTAAATCTGTTCAACATAACCTTAAGTTCCTGTGTTCCATGCTAGGGTAGTATATATCCATCAAACTATAATCCCATAAGGTATTTCTGTGCTGCTTTGAGAGGAATGGAAGCTCACAATCCACCACTTTGCTTGTCTAATTCTGCCCTTTATTTAAGAGCTGTGAATCAGAAGCTCTTTTCACTGTATGGCTTAGAGGATCTGTGCTGCACTGCAGCATGCAGTTTTCTGAGAGGAATTATGAGCAATGATTTAAAACTATTTTGAATGATTCAAGGCAGTGCCTTGAGGAATCACAAACAGAGAGCTATGATAAAGTGGTTGTTACTCCTTTGTGAACATAGAGAAAGTCTATTAAGGCTCTGCACATAACATGCAGTTTATTAATGCATGCTAAGGTTTTTAACGCTAGTGTTCAGGGCAGACTGTTCTGTTAATAAAATTTCCTCTTGCAGAGGGTCAGCTGAGAGTGGATGCCAATGTTTCTGTGCATCACCCTGGAGAGCCTTATGGAGTGAGGACTGAAGTGAAGAATATCAATAGCATACGATTTCTGGCAAAAGCAATAGGTAAATGGTGGTTGCTTCCTTACAATTGTGGGTATTGTATGTGGTCTGAGATGGAATGTGTCAGGCTCCTGAGTGCAGTAATAGGCCTTAAATGCCACCTGGCTGTCTCCTCCATGTGCCTTGCCTGTGGGTACAGGAGTCCTGTTTAGGCTCAGGCTGGGGCCTTCAGACCTTGCCTGAGTGGCTGTGTCACAGTGTGCCAGTTTTCAGTCCTGTCTCCTGAAGGACCTTGCACCTGTTCTGTAGTCTTGTTCTCAGTCCTGTATCAGACCTCAGCTCCTTCTGCTTCTCCCTGCATGGGCCCTGGACTCAGCTCATCCCCTGACCTCGACTGGCACTGTCAGAGCACTCTGTTAGCAGCCCCTGGCCCTGCTCCCGCTGTTCAGACTAGTGGGACTGCCTCAGACCATGAGGGCATGGCCTGGGCTCTGGTCACCCTTCACTCCTGGCTTATCCCTCTTGCTGCTCCCTGACAGAATAAATCCTACTATGGGATACCCTGGGAAGAGCAGACATGGTAGTCTGCAGGTTTTTTGCAGTAAAACCTCTGTCTACAAGAAGAATGAAGCAGGGGGTTCAGTGCCTAGTATGTACTAAAATATGGTAGCAGTGGTTTTGTGTCCTCCAGTGGAGGTGATTGCTTTCCACTGAGTATGAGGCATGATGTGTGTGAAGTTCAGATGTAGTTTGGGTATGAGGGAAAAAAAAAAGCTGATTGTTACATCTCCAAAAGGAAACTGAACTAGGTGACTGCTAGGTCACCAGGAATGTATGAGTTGACTGCAGTGCCTGGGAGAAAATGGTTTCCATTTAAAGGAAATGAAAGCAGATGAGGAAAACACACAAAGAAAGAAACAGTGCTGGAGAGAGAGACAGTGACTGATAATTGTGCCCATAACTACTGCTGTTGATTTCATTAAGGTTAAAACAACGCAGTCTTCCATGCTGGCGTAGCAGTGAAAAATGAAATAGTGGAGTGCACTAAGCTAATGATGTCGTCTAACAAGCTTACTATTTCTTCTTTTATTACTGTCAGACTATGAAATACAGAGGCAAATTGAAGAACTTGAAAATGGAGGGACAATTTTGAATGAAACAAGAGCCTTTGATTCCAAGCTTGGGTGAGTTTTTATTTTGGAGGAACATAGGAATAGCTGCTTTAGAGTGCCCACATATACCTAGTGACACAATCAGGAGCCATAATAGTGTTGCTCAACTTTTGTCTCCTAAAGCTAATGTTCACAAGTATAGTCTCCTCATAGGGAGTAATTTAAGGCTGAGGCTTTTTCTCAACAGATTGTGTGCTGCATCAAGCAGTGTCTGTGAAAATGACTGCCCTCTTACATGCACTTATTCTTTGAAGGGATTTTAAGAGGCTCTCCTAATCTTCATGAGGCAGAGGTTTTGGGTTATGGTTTTGCCATAAAACTAATTCTGTGGTGTATCTCTTACCACATCTTGTTTTGTTTTTATTTTAGGTTCACAGTACCAATGAGAGACAAAGAAGGAAAACAGGATTATCGGTATATTTTTAAATAGACTTAACATTTCACGAACTGAGAATTTATTAAATTTCTAAAGTGTAGCTAATGTAATAAGGATGTAAAGTTAGTACAATGAGTGTGTGTTGGAAGTTTACATTCCGTTGGAAGGGGCAGAGACCTATCAAAATCAGTGCTAGTCTGAACAGTTCAGATCTGGATTTGTGTCTCATTTCTGATAAAATCCCTGGACCTTTCCCAAAGACTGGACTGGGAGTACTTCAGGTCAAAGTAGGAAAGTTGAAGTTGATGAAAAGCATCAGAAAGTTGATGTTTTCTGACATAAAATATCAGAATATTCTGAGTTCAGCATTGCACCTGCTTTGAGTAGATACAGAGGGAAACGGTTTTCAGCTACCAGACCCTGATCACAAACACTGTTTGAAAACCCTAACTGCTGTTGAAAGGCGTCAGCATTTCATGGGCAGGTTTCTACTTTGAAGTTCTTTGTAGACCTAATGAAAGTGTTACCTTGCTAAGTACTTTGCCTTCCATAAGTGTGAGATGGCAATCAGTGAACCATTAAGTCACCCAGGAAGGATTTAGCTGTAGGGCTGTGCGGACAAGGCACGAGTCCTCTTGGAAAGCAGTGCTGCTGGGAACGAGTTCTGAGGCAACACTGCAAGGCAGCAGCACAGCTGCTTAGGGCCATGGTAGTGCCAATCCTCCCAGTAATTCTCTAGCTTTGCATCCCCGAGAGAGCTTCCTGTTACTCCCAGAGTTCACTTTCCAGCAGGAGACTTGCAGTTCTGCAGGAAACTTCCAGAGCCCCTTAGCTTTGTCAGCTCTGTGTTCCTGTTAGATCTTATATTCTACCACTGATCTTGCTACAGCAGAGCAACAACTTGGAAAACATCCCACGAACTTTGAATTTAAATCTGTTTTTCAGATTATGTGTTTGTAGAAATGCAGCAGTGATCATTTTGTGAATTTCTTGTTATGGTAGGGGCAGGCGTGGGGCTTATTTAAAAAGACAAATTTGAAAAAATGCAAAAGAAGATTCATTAAAACCTAGACAAAACTGATGAGTCTTAAGATATTTTAAAAAAAGACCATAAGGATTATTACTAGTACTAAGATTATGAACAGTATTGAACTGTAAGCTATGTTTTTTAGGGTTTTTTTGTAACTTAGTGCTGCACACTATACATTAACCTTAAAATCTATGTTTAGTCAGATTTTAAATAGAAATCATTATAGCCCAATGCCCTTTACTCTAGTGGTTTTGAACCCCTCATTTGATCATGTAGGAGTGAAGTTTCTGCTTCAGTCACAGTTATTCGAGTCATTTGAATTGGCTTTCTCTTTAAGGGAGCCTTTTGTTCTGTGATGGCACCCTGCTGAGCACAGTAACTTTGCTTTTAGCACAGCTTGAGATTTCATCAAGATTTTTGAAGTTTGGCTGGAAAAGGTTGCAACCTGCCCAGATCACTCCTGGCAGCTGGCTGTCAATCAAAGTTCTTCCCTGTCAGCCCACTCCCATTTTTGTCCAGGTCTGTAATTTCATGCTTGATGCCAAAAAGAGTGGGCTGTTTCCATATCTTTTACCGGTGCTATTGGGACTTTTTATTATTATTTTTGGTGCAGAAGTGTTTGAATTACGCCTTTTGTATTATGAAATCTTTAACAACTGGTGGAAAATTTCTGAAGAAAAGAAATAGAGGCTTTGCAACAGTTTGGGGCCTGCTCTCTTCCTACTTACCAGTGATATACCAAGTCATTAATTTTTAATATTTTGTTTAGTTGAAAGGGTGATAGAGCTTTCAGGGAAGTATAAACTTGTGGTATAAATTTTATTCCTTGTTGTTTAGCTTCTGAGTGAAAGTAATTATAAAGGAGTTTTTCTTCATTTTTACTAGGTTCATGCCGGAGCCAAACCTTCCCCCATTGATTCTGTATGATACCAAATCTTTGCCAGCTAATATGAACCATCAGCAAGTGATAAATATTGATTGGATTCATGAGAGACTTCCTGAGCTCCCCAGTGTGAAGAGAGAAAAGCTTGTTGAACAGTATGGGATTCTTCCTGAACACAGCTTCACTTTATTGGTAGGTCTATTGATCAAGTGCTAAAATAAGCCTTGAAACTTCAAAGTTGCACAGTTCTTGAAAAGATTTACAAATTTCACATTAACCAGCTGTCAGTCCTTATGAATATTCTACTTTGGAAGTGTGTCCAATGCGTACTTCGAACCACGGAGCCATACACATAGAATGGTGGAAAAAATGAACGAGACACGGCGTGCCAAGAAGCATTTCTCACACCAAGTGCTGTCAAATAACTGGTACATAACATTGATCTTGTCTGTCTCGACATTGGTGCACCCCTGCCTGACTGCAGCAAGTGTACAGCTTCTGGATACAGACCCCTGTCTGCAAGTGTCTGCTCTGCTGCAAGGCTGGGCACATTGACCATGTTTAATGAACACCAATCAAAATCCACAGTCTAAATCTTTCAGCTTCCTGCTCCTTGACCTACCTTCCACATTATTGGAAATACTCCTTCTCCTTCCCACCAGACTTGTTCTTAGGGAAATACGCCAAATGGTTGCACAGTATCAACTTTGACCTGATGGTGCAGTTTACCAGGGACAGGTTCAGAAGAGGGTATGAGAAGGGAAACAATGTGGCAAATACAGTTGTAAATAAGGATGTGACATCAAAATCTCATAACTCCCAAAATTATTCTAGAGGACTATGAACTTTTTAAATGCAAACTGTCATCTCTCTTTGCCAGTGGTAACTCTGGGGAGGGAGTTAGTATTCTCATCCTAGATTAGACATATCACATACCCAGCTAAGCTAGGAGAATGTCCTGCTTTGGTTACCACCATCATTAGTGGAGACAGAAGGAAAAGGACTTTTTCAGAGTGAGATTCAGAGCAGAACTGTAAGTACTTTAAATTGTCCTCTGGAGGAGATCCTTTCCTTTGACTATAAATGAAGGGAGAGCAGTGCACATAACTACCTCATATCCCTTCTTTGTATGTCTGTAATTTAATACACTTGTACAGAGGCTGATTCTACAGGAAGAAAATGATTCTGTGTTCTGAGAAGAGCTGTTAGGAAAACGGCTTTTGTGCTGCTGTGCCATTTTAGTGAGTTACAAGACTGTTTGGTGGGCAGGTGAGTCATAATTCTTATCAAAGTTACAAGACAAGTCATAGTACGGAGAGGTGTCAGCAGTTCTTACCTTTCTATTTCATTGTATAAGCTGCAAAATATGATTTTGTGGCCAGTATTCTTGTTCCTGCATGCATTTTTTCACATATTTCTAACATATTAAAGTAAACATAAGAGTAGAAGGGGTAGATAGGTCCCGCATCCTTTTTTTTCTGAATTTTTCTACTTCTTCCTCTCTGCAGTGCATTGCTCCTGCCAGCTGCTACATACTACAGCTGCTTGCTCATTTTCCAAGCCAGTAGTACAGAGAGGAGATCAGGAAAAGCAAAAGTAAGGCTCGTGGTTTGAGAGAAACACTTAAGTGAATGAACAGAGATGGGGAAAACCTAAAAATTGTGCAAATACAATCACTCACCACTCCCACAAGCAGACTGATGTGCTGCCAGTCTGCAGCCAGTGACACTGACTATATCCCCCAAAATGCCCTTCCCTCAGTTTTCCTTGTTGAGCAGGGCACAGAATATAACCAGTTTGGGTTGGCTGTTAGACTGTGCCCACCTGGCTTTGTGCTCATCCTTGGCCTATTTGCTGTGGGAGACGGAGTGGAGAAAGAAAGTACTGCTCAGCAGTAACCAAAACACCTGTGTTTGTCGGCATTGCTGTGGTCCAAATCCAAACCACGGCACCCTCTTTAGAAAATAAACTTCATGGCAGCCACACCCAGGGCACCCACTCCTTTCACTTGGCATCAGCCCACCTTCTGTGCCTATCAGTTGCTGGTACGGGTGACTTCTGTCATCTCTGCCAACTAGCCTTATATATTTGCCTCATCAACTGCCCTTTCTTTCAGCTGTTCTCTGAAATCCTTAATTGCCTTTGCCCTTTCCCTATTTTTCCTTTTTGCGACGTGTACGACAATTAATGAGCTCCAAGCTGAAATTTGGGACTCAGCTTGTAAGAAGCTGATGCATCTATCTGAATGCACGGAGCGAGCCCGCGTTGGTTGCGGGTCTCCTTCTACCGCGCGTTGGAACGTCAGCCCGGAGCTGCCCGCCCCTGCGCTGGGACACCGCTCACCGGGAGGCACCGTGCCGTCCCTGCCTTCAGCTGGCATCACAGGCTGCACAGCATTGCTGACAGGGCCCCATGCACACATCTAATGAGCATTCCTTCAGCTTAGAGCGCCCAGCAGTGCTCATCAAATAAATGGCAGTTGTAGAGGAACGGCTCTAAAATGCAAAGTCTGCTCTGCACCAGCTTGGTAGAGAAAGCGTTTTGTGCCGAGGTTACAATCGAACATAAAAACTCCAGCTTGCAGGTTAGCTCCTGAGCTTGCTTCCAGAGCTTTGGCCTCATTCACAGGAGCTGCATGTGCATACTGTGGTGTTGAGGAACTGAGATTGCTCCTTTGTCTAATTACAGGATGTACTGAAAGGGAAGAAGTACCCTATTAATATCTTCATATCTGAAATGCCTTACGTGTAAACAGCTTCATTTTTGGCAGATTTGTATAAATTGCAGAAATAAATGATGTTCCTGATTTCTCTTCATGCAGACTATTCTTACTCACAAGAATATAATTCTGTGAGCCATGTAAACTCCATGATATTTGGGTACTCAGTTTCTTCATGCAGTTTCTACTTTGCTCTGTAAACTGGTAAGCTGGCAAATAGGTCAGTCAAGAAGGATCTCTGACAGCCTTGCCAGTTATGATATTACAGTATTTTCATCTTGCTATCTATTGAGTAAAAAAAATAAGATATATTGGCATGGACATTAATGTATTAATACAGACACTAATGTATTAATGTGTTAATGCATGCTGAGGTTGAGGGAGGTCCGACCAGAAAATACATCAATTGTCACAGTACAGCATGAGAAAAAAACAGTCTGATCACTTCCTTTGTCATCTGAATTCCAAGTCTTCCTGTGCATCTACTGTTCCTCTGCTTACCCAGATAAAAGTGGCTGTTCCACTTGGGCTGATTGCCCTGGTGGAACAATCACATTGGTGACTCCTTCAGTCAGAAGTGGGTTGCTGGAGAAATTGGTTTTGACCATTTTGTTTTATGCCATGCCATTCTCACATATGTTAGTATGCAGGTGAACTTATGCTTATTTTTGGAATTCAAATCATTTTATGAGAAGCTTTAGGAAAAAGTTTGAACTTCCTTTGATTGTTCTGCTTGTCTACTGGATATTCTGGGCTTTTTTCCCCCTGACAGTCTTGTACATTGTTGCAGCAGTTATTACCTCACAGTTGGTCATTGTAGGAGCTGTGATGGTGAAAATGGGAATAAGAAAGCAGAAAATGACATTTTATTTGTGAACACTGTAGCAGTTTTCTTCTTTAGTTCTTTGGGAAACATTACTGGTCCTTAAAAGAATAAGTTTGCATTACAGTCCCTAAAGATTGTACCCATGGTGTTCTGTAAAATAAGGTATTGTCTTAAACTTGTTTAAAAGGTACCTGAAATCACTACACCACTAGGGGGGTTTTTACATCTCAGTGCTATGAAATGATCATTTAAAACCATGTTAAAGAAAGAAATTTGCATCTGATTGAAACATTAGAATGTCAGGTTTCATAGCAGTGAGACTCGCATGAATAAATTACAGCACACTTGGTGTGTAATGGGAGCATGGAGTGGCCTTGGATCACAAACATGATGCTACTATTCCAGATTTCTTTCAGTGAAGTTTAGAGTAGAGTATTCAGAATGAAGAGAGAGCAGTCAGCATTCCTGCAAATCCGGCATGTTGGAGCGTGCGGTGGTTTTCAGCTCAGATTTGCCACAAGGGACAGCTCTGTGAGTGTGTTGGTAGTTGGAGTGAATTTGGCAGGAAGAAAGTTTACCAAAATACAAACCGAATTCAAGTCAAGTAGTGTAGTATCTAGGAATTGAAGCTAATCAAGTTATGCCTACATTTTTTTAATATGACAAGAAAATAAGGAAAATGTTTCATTTCTGTCAGTCATTCTGATGTTTTGACACTCTGCCTTACTCATTTCAGTCTAGCATTACTGGGTTTTCCTTCTCTTTGGCTACAGAAAATGACAGTCACTTTAAAAAACCCGAAACAAGAAGCAAAGGAATTTTGGGGAATGTGTCTGGTTATGTGTGCACAAGTAGTGAGTATGGGGTTCAGAGACTTGGTAGCATATGCAAGTCTGTCTCCCTGAGTTTTCCTGGGCTTTTCTGCACTTGCTGCCGGGAAATAGTCTGATTAAAATGCGAGGCCTGCCTGTGTTTGTCCTTGATTTTTGAAAGGTCTGGCAGCAGGATCAGAACTGTAACTCCAGCCAGCCTGTAAGTACCCAGAAATCTGGATGTGCCCAGTGCTGGGGATACGCTCTGTAGCCTATACACGATGGAAGTGCTGGACGTGCTGCGCCTGAGCTCTGTAGCTGCATTCAGACATGTGGCATCTGCAGACATTACTTGCCTGTGCATAATGTTGTAGCTAGACCTACTCTGTCTGGAATGTTTGTAAAACCTTCTGCAGCATGTGTAAAGAAACCAGCATTCAGACATGCTCACTTTTTGCTACCTAGATTGGACAATCGTTACTGTGTAAAGGAACCCACTGTTTAAATAATGAGTGTTTGTTTGTGCTATTGAATCCTGAGGTGAATTAGAAAGAGTACAGTACTTGGCAATATATCATTCTAGGAATTCTGCTTAACACACAGAGTTTTTAATCAAGCTTTCTGTGCTTTGGTAATCATGTCATTCCATTACTGGTTTTAAGTTGTTCCTCTAGTCTATTTAGCCTTAGTTTTGCATAATTTGATTAGAGAGTAACTGCTAGTTAAATTAGAATGCTGGAGAAGAAGAGAATGATGTCTATGTGGATTAGATAGATAACTAGTGGGAGTTAGAAGGTTTACTTTGGTTCACAAAAGACCCCAGTGGTTTCCCAGGCTGAGAACTTGGTTTTTTTGGTCATGGTCTCAAGGTGAAGGGAATGGGTCTGATTTTTGTCACACCGGTTTTACAGCACAGACATTAATCTAGGTACATTTTGTTCTGTTTCACAGAACAGAGAGTAGTAGTTTGCAGTCTTCTCAAAAGCCATACATCACTATCAGTGAAAAAATGTGGTATCCGGAGCTTTTGGAAGTTTGTGTTGTGAAAGTTTGGAGAAGGAAAGTCTAAAATTCTATATTGCTGTGGTAGTAAATGGCCTTTTAAAACAAGGACAAATGAGACTGTTTGATGGGATGTGAGTGGAGAACTCAGGCTTTGTTTTTTGGTTACCCTGCTCTCTTTTTGCTCATAACTGTTCAGAGATCTGGCTGCAGTCAGTATGTGCTTGAGAAATGTTTTTGCTGTGATGACTGTATACTTAGAATAGCTCCTTGGCTATCTCTAAGCTGTTACCTCCTGACTTCTGAGAGCTGGCTTGTTCTCCTGTGTGTTTATGGCACATACTGCAGAAGTCCAGTGGCATGCTGGGTTTGGATTCCTCCTTTAAAAGGCAGGAGCTGCCAGTTCATACCTCCTCAGCCTTCAGTAAACCTAATGAGTTCTGTGCTGCATTTAAAGGTCCATCAATGCCTTGATGACAAACACCACAGCATTCAACAGACTGTGCAGTATCTGTTCTTCTAAAAACAATCTCAGATTTCACTTAGGCTATAATTTGAATCTCCCACTGTCATATCTTCTGAGCTTTTAGTGTGCTGGTTAAAAGCTTACCATAGCTTCTTGGAGAAAAACTGGAAAAATAAAACCCTGCTTCTTAGATATGACCTTTCCATATCACTGAAGGGTAAATGCAAGCTAAACTTATTAATTCAATCCAAAATAAATAGAAGTGATTTCAAGATCAAGAGTGAAGTAGCTACAGACAATTTCAGGAAAAGGTTCTTTTTGGTCAAAGGTAGCATGACAGCCTGTGAGATGGCAGCACTGTATTTTCTAGCATTATACATAAAACACTTGCAAAGATGAGAAAGCTTCTGTCCAAATGCTAATTTTAGGGGGAGGCATTAAGAGAAAAATTATCACTCATTTGTTGGAAGTTCCACTGAAACAGACAGGCTGACAGAGAAACTGTATGTTCCTGTTCTAGGTGTAAAATTGTTTGCTGTTAGTTAATAAAATTACACCAAAGTCTCATGACTTTGCAATGAATTCCCAGGTGAAGTTTACTTTAGGACTGAGCTGAATATAACTGTATAATTAACTGTAACCTGTGTCACCTGCTCCAGGTGACCCTGCCTTGGCACAGGGGTTGAATGGGATGATCTCCAGAGGTCCTTTCCAAGCTTAACGATTCTGTGATTCTGTAATCATGTTTGCACTCCAGTGTCCCTTCAATACATTTAACTTTTCCTAAACAGAATGAAGATGGACTAGCAGAATTCTTTGAAAGTGTGGTGAAACAGACCCAGATGAAGCCAAAGAAGGTGATCGGCTGGATTCTAAATGACCTGCTCAGTTACTTGAAACAGCATTCCCTTACTGTAAAGGAAAGGTCAGTCTTCTTCATTGCTACAGTGGTGAGACAAAGGGATCCTTTTCTCACAGCTGGTACCGTGTCCCTCCATTGCTCACGGCTGCTTTAGCTGCTGCCTGTGAAGTTTGTTGCTCCAGGCTGTCCTGCACAGGCCTTGGCTCTGTCCTGCTGAATGGACTTAGACAAATACGTGGCAGAGAAGAGGATCAGGTAGTTAAGAGAAGCAGTCAGTCTTCAGTCTTTAGAGTGTGATGATGGTAAGGCACAGTCAGGCCATTAGTACTGAACATGAGGAAAAAGAGCTTGTCATGCTGAACTGTTGGATCTTTAGGCAAGCAGTTGTACCACAGACACATTACACCACCTTATTCTCTGAGGTAACTTCTGCTCAATTTTTCCCTAGCCCAGTCAGTACTTTTCTCCTGGCTGACCTCTTGAACCTTCTAGAAAACAAAGAAATTTCTTCTACAGCAGCAAAGCAGGTAAGTACCTTTTTGATTTTGCTGTGCTCTGCATCTGTGGCCGCTTATTTTGGTTGTGTAGTGATTTTATAATCATTGTGTACCAGTACAATGGTTGCTTTAAAGGGAAATTATTTACAGTGTTGATAAAGGCCAACTTCTGTATCTATGCTATACACATATAATAGATGCAAATGCCTTACGTTTGTATATAATCTTAGAGATATATCTGCATATTCACTTTTAGAAGAGGGCAGAAGCCAAACAGTAGACTTAAACAATGTGAACTGAACTCAAATAAATGCTGCTTCTGAACAGAGCAGACAGTAGATCTCAATTTCACTATTCCAGTCAGGCCTGCGTGAAAGGTCAGTAGGAGCTAATCCATGGCTTGCAGTTAAGATGAGAGTATCAGTTACTAGATTCCTAGGGACAGTAAAGTCTACATTCCCAAGCATTAGCACATGGGAAAGGATAGAATTCATCCAAGTGTAGTCACAAAAAGAGTTCTGCATTGGTGTACCTGAGTCAAAAGTGGCAGAAGTCTGGCCTTTCTTTTATCCTTGCTTCTTTGAGCAAGTGCTGTCATGAGGCTCTGAAGCATGTAAAGCTGGGGTATTTTTCCATCTTGCCTAGGACAGTCTGAAAAATCAGCTCGTGATGATTTATATCTAAAATTGTAAACTGGTTATGATGGAAACAGTACTGCTGTATTCGTAGATAAAATTTACAGGCTTTTCTGTGGTGGGCCATAATTAGTCATTCACCTTAAATTGCTGTGAGCTCATTTATATGGAATGATTTGTCTTTTCAGATTAATTATTATACTCTAGATAAGTGTATCAGGCGACTGTTTCAGTGTTTATCAGTGAAAACTGTTAATGAACTGTGAATGAACTTTCTGGTTTGTTTTCTTTTTTTGGAGATGCTTGTGGTTCTTAATTAAGTTGGTCTCTGTCTGTGGATAGGCAGCTGCATAAGACAGGCGTCATAAATAGGGATTTAAGTGCCTGGCTTCAGGCATGTGTGTTTGGAAATTTTGTATTGGAAAAGTAAAGGCTTCAAAAAGGAGATAAAGTATTAATAGGAAAAGCACTGGAATGCAGAGCAGCTTTGTGCCTGCGGGGTTGTGGCACACCCATCAGTTTGGTGTCTGCGTTTGAAAAGGCAGCTTCAGAACTCCAGTCTGAAGTCTCTTCCTTGTGGAGGTAGGGACAGGGTACTAATGCTCTTCTATGGGATTTTCTGCTTTGTGATGTATTTGTATGCCAGGCACTTCTGACAGGTTGTGAAATGTCAAGAATTTCAGAAACGCATTTGTTGTTTAATTACCAGCTCCTTGTAATGTGCATGTTGTCCTCAGTGATCTGAAACTGGACCTAGAAATCACAGTACAGCTTGCCCTCACCGAGTGATGATGCTATCAAACTGCAGAAACCTTGCCACATTTAGAAAAGTATTTTGGTTGCCTGGATGTCAGAAGAGTAACAAATGTTTATAACAATTCTCAGCAGTAGGCAGAGACGCTGGATGGCCCGAGGGCAGAAAGGGCTATATATACACACACCAGCAGATGAATTGCAGCTCTTGGGGAGGGGAGCATGATCTGCAGTGCAGACACTGATCCAATGGGAAGGGATGGAAGGGTTCCATGGGGTGAGCACACAGACATGTGTACACATACGTGCTCGCTGCGGGAAGCTGTTAACCACTTAAATTATTTAAAAGGTTTTGTGCTTGGGCTCTGCTGTCTGAGGCAGTAAAACAGGCAGATAGAAGCCGTGAGCGCTGGCTGTACACACCGAGCGTTGTGTGGTGGGATGCAGTGCCAAGCTAAGGGCGCTGTGTGCTCACATAATTACCACGTAGGTAATTACAGAGCTCATGCCCAACTTGCCATCTAACACGGCGTCCCACTCCAGAGGTCTCCGAAGCAATTCCAGGCTGGCACGCAAAGCGGGGAGCAGCTTCCAGCGCTGCTGCCTGTGCCCCAACCCAGAGGCACCACGAGGAGCCGGTGCTGCTCACCCAGGGCTGAAACCAGTCCATGGGGATGTGCCTGCCACGGGGCCTTGCTCCTCGAGTTGCCAGGCTGGCAGCGGGTCCACGTCTGTGAGTTACGACATCATGGGAGGAGGCCGGTTCCTGGGCCAGGGAAGTGGAAACTTGCCCCTGCTGCCAAGAGCCATGCTGGAGCAGCTCTGTGGGGACACCCTTGTCACTGGTTCATGGGGAATCCGTGCCCAGCAGACCATGGAGCAGAGCAAACCTTGGGTTTTGCTGGCTTCTGCAGTTGCATAGGTCACCCACATAGGAATAACTTCAACAGACCTGCTTGGCACCCCTACTTCAAAGTAGATAGCAGGGAAATGAGTACAATACCCATACCTAAAGAGAACCATCTGCCTTGACAATTATGACTACACCATCTAGAGGACTGGACCCAACCTGCCCCCCTCTTCTCTGAGGCTGAGGGACACCTGCCAGACATGAAGGCTTCCGTCACTGGAAAGGAGAGGTGCCCACAGGACTTGCTGGAATGGTGCTGCTTGCTGCTTTCCTCCTGCCCTTGGCAGCAAATGACTGCAGATAGGGTTTCCAGTTGGAGCATTCTTAGGCACAGCAGTCAGCTGGCACGGTCACCAGTTGCAAAATGTTTGACATGATGCCCATGACAGCCAGACGTGTAAGTCCTGATTAATTCATCTTGACCAATGCTGCTATGCCTGCATAGGTGGAGACCACAGAACATCATCAAAATCTAATCACGCTCAGGCAAGAATCAATAGTAGAAGCTTCTGAGATTTCAGTAATGGAAATGAAGCCTGAGATTCACGTTTTGGCTCTGGAGATTTCATAATTTGATCCTCCTGTGCTGGTGCAGGCAGTTTGTGTAAATTAGTTGAAAGCATTTTTTAAACTGCTTTCTTTAGATTTGTACTCCTTGCCAAGTGGAGAAACACATTTTATAAAAGTGCATCTTTGACAGGTCTTGGCCACATCTCTTTCTGCTTTCCTACATACCTGTAAACAAGCAAGGGCCTTGATAACAGTGTTGCTCTACTAAGTGGAGATGCTTGTTACCAAATGGGAAGGGACACATGATGCAGCTGTCACAGAGAAAATCTGGTGCCTTCAAGGTTTCTAATGGGCAAGCTCTCCTCAGTGCCAGGAAATATTTGGCATAGGCATAACAGGGAATTAGAGCTGGATCTCTGACTGTCAAGCTGTCCTGCCCGTGATCTAAGTCAGCCTGATGTACATGTTGCTCCTGGGTAACTCTGCCATGGTTGGCTGCATAGGTCTTGTTCGTTGCAGATTTCCCCTTCCTGCAGCCCATGGCATCCTGCTTGAATACGTACCAGTCCTAAAAATCCCATCTGCCTTTTTCCAGGAGAGTGAAAGGGCTTATTCATAGTCCACTCTGATTTGTGTAGTGCTTTAGACTGTCCAGGGTGTTTTGCTAGAGGCTGTGCTGTGCCTGGCAAGGACAGGGCTCATTCTGAGGGCTGACATACAGTATGGGTGCCTTGGGAGGCCTCCAGGACAGAAACCTTCCTGCTTCATCCCTCAGGGAAAGAGCAGAAGGGCTGCCTGTAGTATCAATGGAGTGCAACAACAAAAAAAACCACAAATAAACAAACAACAACAACAACAACAACAAAAAAATCCCACCAACAGAAAAAAAGGCAAGCAGCTGCAGACAGGCTGAATCTCTTTTGGATACGATATATTTATTTCTAGGGTTATTCCAGGTAGCACTGGCATGATGATTTTTAAATATCATCCTAGAAGGAAGATCTTGTAGAATACATCATATACAGCACTGATTTATTCAGTATAAAGATGTGAAAGCTTTACTTACAGCTGTTGTAACTCTGGCTGCTTATCAGTATCTTCAATATTGTGATCTGCCTTTGGCCCTCTCTCAAGGAAAAATTAAGATGTAGCTGCCACAATACAGCTGTGTGTCATTACCCTCTCACAAGGTCTCCAGAAGAGTTGATAAGATCCCATAAAAACCTTCAGAGTGCCACTGGCAAACAAATGTCCTCTTGCAGCAATTGTATGAATGCACAGTTCTTCTCTTATTCACTTGCTGTGAACAGAGAACTCTTTAACCAAAGGTCTTTTGCACCTGAAAATTTGTCATGCTGAAGCAAATTGCTGGGGTAGTTAAGATCCCATCCCACGTGCATCATTCTACCTGAGTTCTCTTGCTGCCCCCCAAGTTGTTTAACATTCAGTTTGAATGCCCCTCCTTGTCTTCCCATCCCAGCCTCTTCTTCATCCTACCAGGAATATTTAATGCTGAAATTTGGACATGACATTCATTTCCATATTGGGACACAGCAATGGCCCAAAAATACAATTATGTCTTCAGCTCAGGATGGAGCACAACGAGCTGTTTTAATAAGGGTTTTCTTACTCTCCTCCCACAGCCCTGAAATAAAAGCAAAGGGAATACAGAAAATGACTGCCGAAGGAAATTGGTTTTTTATAAATGTTCTCTCCTCTCAAGTGTATTCCAGGGCAATAGCCCTGCTGCAGTGTAGGAAAACACTAGCATTAACAAGTGATTATTCCACAGGCTTGGGTTTGCCCAGCAGTCCAGTAGTTGGAGATGATGCATAGGTGGGCTGGAGCTGCTGCATTCATTCTGCTTGGCACCATTTTTCTTCTGCTTTGTCATACGTATCCTCATTACAGCCTGCTGGCGAGGGCTGGTAATGGGATGAGTTACCTGGGATTGGACTTGGTACAATAGTCAGCTAATCGTCAGTTCCCGGGCAGAGCCATTGCTCATGGAGATGCATTTCCTTGCTGCTCCCAGGCAGTTCTGTGAATGATGTGAGAAGAGCGGGAGTACCGGCAGAAGAGCAGCCTTGCAGCCATCGCTGCTGTGGTGGCTCCTCTCCCAGCCAGGCAGCAGCTCTGGCATGAGGAACAGGGAGCTGTGCTCAGCAAACCCCCCTGGAGAGACCCGGCACTGGGGGAGCTGCATGGCCCTGCTGCCAGCCATTAACCTGGGCTCGTGCAGGAAGTGGCAGTGCTTGGTCTCAGCACAGGTGGCAGAAAAGGAGGGAGGTACGAGGGCTCTTTCAGAGAGGCACACGATTAAATCTTGGGCTGGTTCGTGTTCAGACAATCTGCTCTTAGTGAAAATAGGGCTTCTTGGATCCATAACCGAAATGCTGCATGTAAACAACGTTGGTAAGTCAAGCCACTGACCTTTGCTGCTTTTATGGTGATTTTCAGGTGCTTGCGGAATTGTGGAAGGGAGAAGGGAAGACTCCCCTTGAAATTGTTAAAGAACAGAAACTTGAACTGTTGCAGGATCAAAAAGAGCTTGAACAGATCTGCCAGGCAGTGATTGATGGACAAGAAAATGAGGTGATTATAATGGTGCTGGGAACCTTCTGCACTGTGGCAGTCTGTAGCACTGAAAGGGTGTTAAAATAGCCTCTCTTGTTTTCCCTTTTGATGGCCTTGGAGCTCTAGAGCCAGAGCAGTAAAGCTGCTGCCAGCATATCAGGCTTTTCTTTTCCTTTCTTATTTTACTAAGTGGGTTTTTTGAAACTGAAGCTTACACAAAATGATCTGCAAAACAAATTACCAGTCTGGCTAATGTGCTAAGTCATTCTGAGAGCCCATAAAACTTTAATGCAGGAAAGCAAAACTGCAGGGCCCTATCCCTCTCCAGCTGTACTGCCATTAACCTGACCCTGCCACCCAGCCACATAACTCTGATTTTTATGTCATCTGTTGTGATTTTTGGGCAACACTGTTAAACTGTTCTGAGCTGAAGACTGAAGTTACCTGCCAGCAAGGCACATATTAGTTATGGAATTAGAGACTGTATCAAAGCTGGCAAGGCAGAAATTCTACTTGCATCTGACTTTTTGCCATGTCCCTGTCTCCACCCACTGCCAAAGAGAGGAGCCTCGCTGGCTCTCCTGCCTGACAGCGGCTTTGGGCTGGGGAGGAGCCAGAGCCCTGTGGCAGCAGCAGTGGCTCCAGAGCTGCTGCCCACTCTGCTGTTCTGCTGGGCTGTGGCAGCAACACAAATGCTCCCCCGTGGGGGGTGATTGGCTCTTCCCCATCTCCTTGGAAAGACACACAGCAGCCAGTGTGGCTCAGTCTAACAAGGTCTGAGCTGGAAAAAAGGGAAAAATCCCTTGTTGATCATGAAGGGGAGGAGTGGGAAGGGATCTTGACAGAGTCTATATAATCTGCTTTATAAAAAGCAAAATGAAAACAAGTGCTTATATGTTCTCTGGAGCAAAAATGTAAAAGCAGAAGTGAATAGCTTACTTCTAATATAAACAATGTCTAGCTCCATTTGCCATTTGGAAAAAAACATTAACATCTTCTGAGAACAATACCACCCACTCCAGATCTCATTGGGGGATGCTAACAGCTCTGCAAGAGCTTTTGATAAAATGAGCTTGCAGTCGGTCGGCGTGACCTCCATCCGACTTGACTCATTTGCAGAGCCTGATAAAAGTGCTGCTGTATTTCCAGGCTGCTATGAAAGCACAGGCAGGGGGGGAGAGAACGTTAGAACTGACTGGGAAGTGCAGGAGCTGAAGGTCCATAACCACACTCCCATTTCAGTGTGTTTTGAGAGTAACTTTTTTCAGAACGAAATAGCTTCTAAACAGCTGCTCAAACCAACACTGAGCACTTTATGACAGTGCAGGACTGGGACTGTACTGCACTCTGCCCCACATAGGTAATTTCCAGCAGATCCAGAGTAATGAGTCCTTTCCACTGGGCAACATAACAAAGAAGACTTTAGACTGACAATAATTCAGGTACAGTAATGAGAAGCAGTATTTGCATCTGAATTTGGTATTGGCACAGAGTATGGCTCCTGTGTTTGCAACCCTTCCCTGAATATCTGCAAATATGTCATCCTGTTTCTTTGCATCTATTGTGTTCTTCCCAGTAACTCTGACAAGGCAGAGAATGCCTTCCCTGCCACACACACAGTAGGAAGGCCGGATGCTTGTCTTTCAGCAGTGGCATCTCCTTTCAGGAATGCCCAAAGGTGAAATTTCTGATCCTTTCAGCTTTTAAACATGGCCCTTGCAATGTAGCAGGTGATTGTGCATCTAAGGCTGTCTGATAGGAGATCATATTTGACCAGTTAATTAGTCATCATGTTGCAAAAGATTATGCACTTGAAGGAAATAAAAAACACCTACATCTGTGCTTGAAGGACACCAATATTATCAAATAGATTCTGACTCGATGCAAATTACCTGTTATAACAGGATATTATATTCAGTAAAATGGTAGATCCTATTAGCAAGGAGAGCCCATCTCACTTCTCTCGCTGTTTTCCAGGAAGTTGCTGTTCAAGCTGCAGACACTGCAAAATCCAAAAGTGTTTTCTGACTCTTTCAATAAGAGGAGCTCTTTCTATTAGTCGTAAGGCCCTGCTGCTGTAGGGACTTGCTGTTCTCTCATGGGAGCAGAGCAGGAGCTTATTGCAAGGCTGAAAGCAGTTTTTATAAATAACATTTTAGCCCAAAATGCAGTCTTTTATCACAATAGTCCAAAGAATAAAAATATTCATACCTTGGTTGGGAATGAGTGAAGATGTTCTGTTTTCCTGTAACAATGGTGTCTGTTACATTTTTTTTTCTTTAAAGGTTATGGCGATAAAGGCAGGAAATCAAAAAGTTCTAAATAAGTTAATTGGTCTGGTACAAAGGAAAACACAAGGACGGTCTAATCCTGTTCTGGTGAAGCAATTATTAGAGAAGAAGCTAACAGAGTAGCCACAAGAGAAAAAAAGCATACAAGCAACAAAGGAAGCATGTGCTTCGTTGTCTGCAAATGAACTTTGGTGTCTGCTTGTGCAGCATCAGTGCTTGTTGGTTATCCTTCAAGCAGCTTGAAGTCCCAGCCTTCCCTCAATGCATCAGCCAAAGGCAGATGGGCCAGAGAAAAGCAGGATACAGCCTTTTGCATCTCCCACGCTTTGATGTGGCACTTGGAAACGTGATTTCCACACAGCCCTGGGAAACAAGCTCCCAGGGGTGTCTGTGAGTATGCAGAGAGCTGAAACTGCATGGGTTAGTTTTCTAATAAAGCAGGTACAAACTCAGCTTTTCTGTCTGTCTGTTTGTTTGTGAGAAGGGAGATTCACAATCTCAAATACTCAGTCTGGGCGTGCACATTGTAACTCACTGTCAGTGTGAGAACAACAGTAACAATGATTAAAACATGCAGAAGTAATTGAGGAGACCATGTGTGCCTCGATGCTTAAAAGAAGGGAAAAAAGTCCACTGCTATCATTCTTCCTGGTTTCTGAGGAAAGAGAAAGGATGAAGCCATGAGCTGCTCAACTGTGTGCCTAAGGGGACTGGCAGAGACAGAATTCTGTGCCGGCATCTCACCCTGTGAGACTGTTTGCTTGCCTTCTCCCAGTTCTGCACCTGCATGCCTGCTGTGCCTGCTCTCACCTCGGAGGAGTGCCTGAGGGGTGTGTGCCTCAGCTCTTCTGAGGGTCACATCCCATTCTGGCCTCAGAGGTTCAGAACAGCAGATGTGCTTCTGCCAGCCCTGCACAATCTACAGCAGAACAAGCAGAATCATAAAATAGCTGGATTTGGAAGAGACCCTCAAGGATCACTGGATTCGAGCTCCTGGCCCTGCACAGGACAGCTCCAGCTCCAGTCTGGCTTTTTTTCTCTGCAGGCAAGAGGAAAAACCCTATGTAACCTGGCCCCATGTTAAAAATGCCCAGTGCCCGGGGCTGCTGCTTCTCTGGCACGTAGTTTTCTCCTGTCACCTGGAACTGCACTGCTTTGGAGAAAGAATGGAACGTGCAGTTGTCCTACCAAAACTGAGCTGGGTTCAGCTGGAGTCCAGTCCTTCTCCACTACTTAATCCAAAGGGGTGTTTTGTGCTGGTAGTTTTTATTTTGGGTTTTTTACCTCTTCTGTTTTTTAGTTCGTGGCTTTCAGTACTCACTGAAATGCAGGGATCTGGAATAAACTTCCCCACCCTAACCAACTTTAGCTGATCAAGCCATTAACAGGAAATGCAACAAGAAGGAGCTTGTCAAATTTTCATGTAGTAGGGAGATAAATCCATTCAGTACCAGATGCTTGAAGTTCTTAAATCCCTCCTCGAGACTGCTAAGCCATATTTTTTAAAGATCACAACTACCCCAGGCCTCATAGCTACTTCTTCAGGATTGTTCTTTAGGATGTGCCTGCAGGGCAGACACTGTCACAGGAGTGCAGCAGGTGTGGCCCTGGGACTTCAGTCACCTTTGGCAAATGTGGCACTTGCAGCACTAGTTCAAAGTCAGCTGATGGCAGTTCTTCCTCCTGAGTGGCAGCACTGATGTTATGTCTTGAGGAGGAGGTAGCTGTACAAACTGAGGTTCAAGTACAAACTCCTTCACTAGAAGGAAGAAGCCCCTTTGGTTTTTAATACATTTAATGAATAAAATATGTACCCATTATTCACAAAAAAATACCTTTACAATTCAAACATCATCATACAGCTTGCAAAAAGCAGTAACATGATTGCAGCCAAAAACTGTGACCCTTCAAAAACCAATCAACCAAACAAAAAGCCTAAACCTCTGAAAACTCCCCAAATCAAACCATGCCCAGGATTTTCATGCAATTTTACCTTCACACGACAACTTCTACTATCACTTTTCACATCATGAGCAAAACCTGCCATTTTTACTCCGAGTTGTGTGAGTTTTCAGGTAAGTGTTCAGTCAATAAAGGTTTAGATTATACAACAAACAAGTGGAATTCTGTTCAACTCTTGCCACGGCAGCAAGAAACAAGAAGGCACATGGGTTTCTCCATGAAATCTTGAATCTTTAGAGATCCTCCCTCCATTCAGAAAAACACACTTGTTTTCCAGAGGTGGTCCTCCAAGGTTAGTGTTTGTTGTGGCACAGCTGGATGCTGCTGTGCTGAGTTCCCCACTGCTGCAGTGGGTGTCTTTTGAAAAGAGAAAACAAGAATGTATTTGGAAGAGTAATAGTTAAGGTGATTTAAAAGAAGGAAGGATCTCAACTAAGTTAGTAAGGCTACTGCTGATACTTCTCTTTAAGAGCTACTACTTCTTAGCCAATCTTTTACTATAGAATTATACTTTGCTAATATGGTGCAAAAATCTGTTAAAAGTCATCAGCCAGGTTCTCTCTGAGTCTGTGTCAGTACATCATGCACCTGGGCCTGTGCAAAGCACTGGACGCTGTCCTGCATGGCATCCTTATCTCCAAACTGGAGAGACATGGATTTGATGGGTGGACCACTCAGGAGATAAGGAATTGGCTGGCTGGCTGCACTCAAAGAGCTGCAGTCAGTATCTTGATGTCCAAGTGGAGGCCAGTGATGAGTGAGGTTGTCACTGGGCCTGGCAGTGTTTCATATCTTTGCTGGTGACATGGACAGTGGGATCCAGTGCTCCCTCATCCATCAGCAAGCTCTCTGATGATGGCAAGCTGTGGGGTATGGCTGACACACTGCAGGACAGGGACACCATCCAGAGGGATCTGGAAAGCCTTGAGAAGTGGGGCTGTGCCAAGAAGTGGGACTTGGGGGTGCTGGGGGATGACAAACCTGGCGAGACCTGGCAATGTGCACTCACAGCCCAGAAGGCCAAACGTGTCCTGGGCTGCATCCTAAGCCCTGTGGGCAGCAGGGCAAGGGAGGGGATTCTGCCCTCTGCTCAGGTGAGACCCCACCTGCAGGGCTGCATCCAGCTCTGGAGTCCCAGCACAGGAAGGACAGGGACTTGTTGGAGCAAGTCCAGAGGAGCCCATGAAGATGACCAGAGGGCTGGAACATCTCACGTGTTAGGACAGGCTGGGACAGTTGGGGCTCTTCAGCCTGGAGAAGAGAAGGCTCTGGAGAGACTTTATAGCACCTTCCAGTCCCTCAAGGGTGCCAATAAGAGAGCTGGAGAAGGACAAGGGCCTGTAGTGGTAGCATGAGGGGGAATGGCTTTAAGATGAGAGAGGGCAGATTTAGATTGGATATTAGGAAAAAAGTCTCCACAGTGAAGCACTGGAATAGGTTGCCCATAAAAGCTGTATATGCTTATCACCAGATGTACTCAAGGCCACACTGGATACTTTGGGCATCCAATTTGGCCACAGTGGGGCTTTGGGCAACCTGGCCTAGTGGAAGATGTCCCTGCCCATGGTGTGAGGGATGGGTTAGAACTGGATTAAGGTCCCTTCCAACCCAAACCATTCTGTGATTTACTGTAAGTCTCAGTCTATTTTCACCTCCACCTGCCAGACACAATGGATAACAAGATTAAAAAAGGATAATTGTAATATTCTTCCCTTCCAGGGAAGGGAAGGAGCAGCCACAGTCTATAAATTTTGCACTGTATTATGAAACAGTCACTTCTGAAATTTTTAAAGAACTCTTTTGCAGACACACACAAAATGTAAATTTCTTTTTGATAGGAAAAAAAAAAGGTGGTTTGAGTCAATTGAGATCAAGATAATGAAGCTTTTTAACATATGTGGAGGTATCAGCTACCAACTTCAAAGCAGTAGCTGGCAGTGCTCAGACCTAGTGATGGGAAGGCTCAAGTAGGGCCAGCTCACATTGCTGCCACTATCCAAGCCTGCATTAAGGGGCTCATCAGTCACCTCATACTCTTCTGACTGAACCAATACAGCCAAAACATGGGATTCTTTTTGCCTGCCAAAGCCCTTATACAGCAGCCTAAATACAACCACCACCTTCCCATTCCCCTAAATGGAGCTCAAGGCAAATTCTAAATACTCAACAAGTGGAGGCCTATACTGAACAAAACAAAGAGCTTTGGTTTATATCTGTTTAGCAGTAGTTGATGAGCACATAAAAAAAGCAGAAGCAGCAGCCTCAAGGAATTTAGTGTCTGCTATTGTAAAGACAAATAACACAACCCTACAGGACAGGTGGGTCTGCAGGATAGAAGGCAGATCCTGACTCTGAAGTGTTGGATGCAGAACATCCTGCAGACCAAGAGGCTGTTCCAAGTGTGGCTGTATCAGGGCTGGAACTCCAGAATGAAGACTGAGGCTTTGACCCCAACTTGGAAGTCTCATTTAGCTACTCCGGTGCTCTCTGATCTAATGATTGCAGATGCCATCTGTGCAACAGCATCAGGCAGGGTGAATTAAGGACAGTTTCATGGAGATTTTCAGCAGTTACTATCCATGAACAGAGGACCAAGGAATATGCTCACAAATTAAAAGCTGACACCAGACACTGTCATGACCATCTCATCTACTCATTGCTGGAAGTCTTTTAGGAGGTCAGGCCTGAGGGTGGAGAGCTGATACTATCCCATATAGCTGAAGTATCCTGTATCTGAGGCTGCAGAAGAGGAGAAGAAAGTCATCTAAAAAGATGCTGGCAATGTTCTAAGTGGTGAAGAAAGAATTTCTAGCGCTCAGCCTTGGCTGCAGAATTTAATTTTAACTGTGTTAAAAATAGAAGCACACGATAGGAACCTTAACTAAAAAATTACAGCAGAGCACTCAGCTGTGATTTCAGTGCACCCCTTTCCACCCTGCTTTGAGGTGTGGTGTCAGATGCTCTCGTGTCTCTTCTGAGCACCCTCTACCTACACTTACACAACCACTGACCTCAGCAGCACCTTCCTAGGGATTTATGGCCTCGTGTGCATGGTCAGCCTGGAGAGTGTTTTGTTTTTTCACACATGAAGAAAAACAACTTGGGTTTTCAGTCAGCTCTCCGTTCTTAAACCGTGTGAGGGAGAAGAAGGAATAGCATGCACCTCGTTGGTTTGCCCTCGCTGCCAGCATCCTCTTAAAATGCTATTTACACATACTCATACACACACACTGGATTCTGAATCAGGCAGTGGCCACTTAAAACCAAGTTACAGCACACAGGTCGACATTTATCAACCCAAATGCTCAGAACTTCCCTGCACTGGGTTGGTTTCAAGTGCAAGTTGTCCCCTGTTCCCTCAGAAGCCACAAACGTGCAGGTAATACATGGACAGAGAGGATTCTATTACTAAACACCGTGAGGAATGCAGTAAAATACAAAATCCCAAGTTGTCATGACCTGTAATTTGCTGTGCATTTTTCTGCCCATTGTGATGGCAAATTTAGATTCCATCTTCAAGAGCCCCTGGGCCAAGCCACATCAGTAACTAGGGCTGACTGCAGTGGAAACACAAAACCACTGGGAACCACTTCTCTCCAGCCCACATCCCACATTAGGCTAGACAGCCTGAATTTTAACTGCAATAAAGCAAACTGCAGAAGTTCTCAGGTGCCACCATGAGGGGAAAAAAAGCTGCATAAAGAAGGTAGTTCAGTGAGCAACACAGCTATGCCTGCTCCCAGTGGAACTGAGCTTCCCTCTAGGACCATCCTAGTCCCAGATCCTTAAGATCTCCTGTAGGGCATACAGGCATTTCACAATTGTGTGCAGCATTTGCTGACCAGCTGCAGAAGTAAGTGGTGAGGGATCCTGACCTTTGGTTTCTCTCCTTTATCTGTGTGTGGGGGTCCAATTCATGACCCTGGGAATGACTACCATCTTGCCTGCTGGCTTTGCAAAAAAGAAAAAGACTGGTGACAGCTGTGCCAGATGCCATGTTATCCCACCTCATACACAGGCAGCAAAGTAACCCATGCAACATTCCCTGCCTTGTCACTGCAGCCACTGGAGAAAGGCCTCCATCTGAGTCCAGCAGCTGAAGCTGCAGAGCTGAGCTGTAGTGCCGTGATCCTCACAAGAGCCAACAGCTCCAATGTAGGGAATGCTCCCTCCACGCACAGCCTTTTGTGGAACCACAAAGCAAAAGTTCTCCCAATGTGTGGTTGCATCAGCCACAGCTGTAATTGTCTAACCCACTAAGCAGCCATAACCATCAGTAGTTGTATTTTAGCTGCTCAAGAGGCCACGCTTTCAGGCTGGTCTTAGAGGCTGCTAGATTTTTTCACACTGAAGCTCAGAAAGCAATGTTATGACCCTGGAGATTTACAAAAGACACTGATCAGTGTTTCTAAACACCAAGCTGTGCTTGGACACCAAGAGACACGAGTTGTTGGCTCAAGCTGCAGCAAGGGATATTGAGACCCAGAGCCACTCCCTCTCCTTTGAGGACGAGCTGGCATTTCATCTGAGCTCTGGCCAAACTGACACAGCAGCACTGAGCTGGATACAGTTTAGTTGTCTTGGATTTGACTTGTCCATGGTATTTTTTGGTCTAAATCCAAGCTAGTTATTTCTGAAGTAGACTGTGAGAAAACACAGCTGCTGTGGAATAGGCTTCATCAGAGATGTCGGTTTGCAGGTATTTAGTGCACAGTACGTAATTGTATGCGGGCAGTCTGCTGAAGTGCCAAAGTTGAGAAATGCAGCCTTTGCAAAAAAGTTCCATCAGGGCTTTTAGCCCAGAGACTTCAGTCTTAATTTAATCCAGCTGCCACATAAGAACCATTATAATCAATGAACAAAAAGAAGATTTGCACAGTCAGCAACAAAACGCCACTTTAAGCACCTACATATTTGAGAATCCAAGTAATGCTCCTTTTCATAAATAAGAGGCTTCCAACTGAGCATGTAACAAATGAAGTACATTGATGCTGGGCCACAACATGTTTAGAAAAGCTGGAGGCCACTAAAAGATAAAGTGCATTTAGTCAGAGCAGGGTTTTGACCACCAACAAAGTCACAGAAGCAGTGCTGCATTCTGTGGCTGTCTGCGGCCAGACAGCTGGCACCACCATCATCTTACCCAAGTATTTATTTATGCAAGCCTGACACTACCCTCACAAGAAGCAATTTTTATTCTCCTTTGCACATTTCTGTCCCAAAACATCACACACTACTGCTGTCCACTTGGACAGGTACTGTAGGACATGGTCATATTAATTTTTCAAGTCTGAGCTTTTTTCTTTCTGGTCCCTGATAAATCAGAGCAACACAAACATAAATTCTGCATTTCACACAGAGGGAAGTGCCCCCTGCTAATCTACAGCATTCTACCTTTGGTTTGCTCATTAATGTAAGCAGCCCAAGTAGCCTCCATTTCTGCTGATAATGCTCAAAGAGTGCAAGGAGGAACATATTCTAATTATCTAAATCACATCTGGACACAGCAGTATCATTACTGTACAGTGCCAGAGCTATCTGAGTTAAAAGAAAAGAAAGAGGAAAATCCCAGTATTCTACTCATAAACACAGATGCAATTTAAATGTTACAAATATAATGGGAGCTGTCATAAGAATTGCAGGCATGACATAGCAATTTCAGTAAATACAGCAGAGTAAATCGCTTATTAAATCAAGCCATCCTCAAACAGGAGGTGTGGCTACAAATTCAAATGATCCAATGACATAACTGTAACAAATCACAGTGCTCCCATCCTTTTCTTTCAAACCCTAAGATTTTAGACCATCTTAGGGGAGCTAAAAAACCTTCCTGAAGCACGAAACCTTCTGAGAGGCTTAAGCAGAGTGCACAAAAGGGTAGTGAGTGTGTACACACTGTGCTGGATGGTGAACTTCTCTTGGTAAATAGAACTTAACCCCTTGAACTTAAACCCTTGGACTCTGCAGGATGCTGCAAGTTTGTTTGCAAATGTTTTTCTCTGAAGGACTGAACAGACCACTTGGGCTTTGTGCACAGGCCAAAGAGCAGCACTGGTGGCAGGAATGATGCTCAGGCTTCCTGTCTATCCATTCCTGCTCCCATTCCAAAGCATGACCCCTGCTGATGTCCAAGATCCACCTCAATCACACTTTGTTTTCTCCCATCCTAGGAAATCCTACTAAAAATACCAAATCACACCTGAAAGGCAAGTGCTCTGTACCACAGCATGACACCACTGAATTTGGACTTTTTGCAAAGTGACAAACCCCACAGAAAGAGGAAAGAAGTAATTTTGGAAGCTAATTGGAAGCTAATTGGAAGTAATGCTTGGAAGCATGTACCTGGGCCTGTTGGTGGGAGGGACAGTCCATGCTTGATACTGGAATTTTCTCATCTCCAGAGAATATAGCTGAAAACAGAAGTTGTCATTTCTGTTCTTCCAAACCAAGGTCAGAAGTCACCAGGACAAAAAAAGACAATGCATTTTTCACACTAGAACTGTAACACCAACAACTTGATCTCATTCGAAGTATCATAATACTCTTTAGGGCACACATGGAAAAGACCAAATTTAAGAAAAATGCCTAGAATACAATAATAAAGGTAGTAAGCGCAGCCAGCAACACATGAACTGCACCTGACTATACATGTCCAAAGATCAGCACAAGCATGAATGAAACTGCTGAGTGCTTTAGTCCAATTAATGCAAGCCAGGTGTATGTTTACTGAGAGTAACCCAGAAAACATCCAAAAATGGCCAAAGGTAAAAGAGAATTACTACAAATTTTTGAAGACAAACTGCTCACTTTATAGGTAGGTTGCAAAAACAAAATAAACAAAAACCAAACCAAAAACACACACACACAAAAAAGCAGGTTGAAAATGCTGGAAAGATTCCTTGCTATAGCAGAACAGGTTAGAAACACACTCCAAGGCTACATAATTGGAAATGTGGCATTCACAGTTTGAAACATCTAGTAGGAGACTGGAAATTTACTTTGGTATCACTGAGCCACCACCTGCAGTCTTTGGAACAGATCTGCCAAGGCACTTCGCTTGGGACTGATGCTGAGCCAATGTACCAAAGAGGGACTGCTCCACTCACACACCCACCTGAGTGGGGGGGAATACCAGATCCTAAAGCACTCCCTTGTTCTTGGAAAGAGCAGCATAAAGCTGTTATCCTCCAGGGACCTAAAGGTAGGACCACAGCTTGGACCACAGGCACAGAGCTTTTTTGGGAAAGGATGTCTCATTGGTGAGAGACAGGATGACACATTCCCTCTAACTGGAGGGAAGAAGCTTATTAGAGAAGCATTTGGCTGAAGAGCTTATGCACACAGATGTGATTCATCTCAAAAGATCAACATTTCAAGCTAAATCACAGGTTCTGCATTTTGAAGGCAGGAAGAGGCAATTCCCACCAACAGTTTTTTGTGCCAGACATTATACTATTATATCTGAGACACAGCTGCAAGTCTGATCCCACACAGAAACCAAGCAATGCAAAGGTACGTGTATGATCTGCATTTTTACGTTCTCGGCCAGGGTCACTGCACTCATCCACCTCTTCCTTTTGGGGAGCTGACAGACATTTCCCACGTGTGAGGGGACGCTGTGCACAAACACAGCTCTGACCTTTCAGCAAGGAGCCTTCCACACAGCTCCAGATTTCAAAGGCTGACTTTATCCTACTGGATGTAGAACATAAGCTCTACTAAAATGTATGAGGAAGTCCTTCCTCAAATTTACAGATGCTTTTATGGGCAGTTCACATTTTAAAATCCTCATGTAGTTTAACAGATCTGCCGGGATGAAACTGCAGTGATTTTGTACATTTGTTGAAAACACCAGCTAAAATTAACAATCTCAAAAGAAATCCCTTCTATCCTGCAAATAAAGATTCTTAGTTTAGAATACAAAGGAGGGGAGTGTTCAGGTAGTAATTTACTGCCTTGAACACTGGTCTGCAGAGTTCTTTATTTTTAAAGAAGTGAAATCATCTTTCTAATTCGTTTTTTAAAAGAAAGCTTAAAAAAAAAAAAAGGATTATATTGCATCTGCATTTTAGCACTTGTTTCTGAACCACTCAAAGTCAGATGATAAAACTTTCCTTTTGCTCACACACAGTTCTCACAGAAGAGGTGAGAAGGAGAGCAGGCATTGACCCTACAATCATAATGCTAAAATACTTCCAACACACACTGAACCCCCTCAGGCCAGGCCTGTGAGTACAGCATGGAAGGCAGCAGAAATGAGGGAGTAGGGAAAGGACTCACAGTGCCCTAGGACAAGTTAAAAACAAAATTTTGAAAGGAAATCCTTCCATTTCATTCCCCATTTACAACAACAATGCAAGGGTGGGGGGAACTGAAAAAGTGCTCTCTTCAGCCTGAATAACTAATACTTAAGGAAAAACCCCATAGCTTTGGCTTCAGCTTCCAAGAAAGCTGGTGAGGTGAAAGAGGGCCATGTGGAGGTCAGTAGGTGATTTACAGAATGGTGATGCAGTGGCACCTGAAAAACTAAACAAGTCACAAATAAAAGCAAAGCAGAGAGAATCATCAGCTAGAAAGCAACCGGACCCCCAGCCATCACGGTAGTGAAGACTGTGCAGCAAACAAGTAAAGATGGACTCAGAGAAGTTCTGGAGGTGATTTTGTTGGAGATCGACGTTGGGATTTTTTTTTCTTGGAATAGCCTAGAACAGGCTGACACGATGAATGCAGACACTTTAATCTATATCTTGTAGATTAAAGGCAGAACTTTTCAGAACTAGCTAAAGGATTTAGGAGCTAGAAATACACTGCACATTCCAGAGGAATTTGACCTGCAATTAATTAGACTGTTCTGGAGTGTCTTTGGGTCTTGATTTTAAACTGCTTTTTTCCTTGGAATCTCTGAGAAAATGTGCTTCAAGATCACGATGTGATTAACTGGAATTCCATGTTTTAGAATTACAATAAGCAGGAGAACTAATGTATGCAAGCGTTATTTCTGATTTCTCTCTCTTCACATTTTTGGGGGTCACTGTTAGTTTGTATCCTGGACAGAAGGGTTTATGGCTCTCTTGAACTAAGCTCCTCTTTATGTAGCCAACTACAACACACTGGAAGCACAATTATGCAGCTAAGATAAGACAAAATGGAGTGGTGATGCACCAATTCATCATGTTTGGGTTCTTCTAATGAAGCCCATTACTCACAGAAGAGAATTTTCTCAAGCAGTTAGTCACCAGCAGACAGCTTTCCCCATTACTCCTTCCTTTTCTGCAGCTGGTGAATAGCCTGGTCCTCCCCTCACTATCCCAGAAGCGCAATATTAGAAAATTCAACACCTAAATTAAAAGTAAACAAACAGTACTTAACTTTCCCTTAACCAAAAGAAATTAACAATAAAACAGTACACCTTTCATGAGCAAGCAAACCTTTTTCATTTAATTAAAAAAAAAGACAAAAAAGAGACAAAACCAGCCTGCTGTCCATTTAACACTACAGAAAGATACTGAGTATCTTTCTTTAGCTTATTAAAACAAGCATACAAATAACCTAGACACTAATAACAGCTTGCATAGAAACATTTTGTTTTGTACTTTGTGCAAATCCTACTAAATAAGGCACGCTCGTGGGCTTAGGTAGCAATGCAAGAGTTCTCAGGGAATGCCAAGGAACCGCAAGGAAAATTCCAGGCAGTCTGCAATCCACATCCACTTACACACTTCACTGGACTTCAAAGCCCAACAGCTGATAGGGGCAGATCTGTCTGCACCATAAGGCAATATGGTATGTGTAGGGCCCAGCACCTGCTTTCAGCTACTCATGGCTTTACTACACATAAGATCACTTCAGAAAACCTGAGCCAGTAGTTAAAAAGGGGGTTTTGGATGTGGATTGGTAAGAACCCGGCTTCAGGGTGAAGCAAGGGAAGAGGCAAAGAGGATAATGACATCAAGAAGCACAGCCCTTCACATAAAGGGGTTTTGTGCAGATTTTGCATGTTTTTTTATACTGTGAACTTTTCCCATGGGGCAATGTTTTTTTCAAGCAAACTTGTCTCCTAACAAGTTATCCAGAAGAGTATTTCTGGAACAGAAAAAGCGAATGTGCTTGTGTCTCTTAGCCAGCCAACAAGTGTCTATTGCAGAAATTCAACAGGAATTAGTGACACTGAAGAAGGGTGGCTCTGTAAAGAGGAAGGGATGAAGAAGGAAGCTGCAGTAAGAGCAGTACCAGAAATCTCAAATAAGTTATGTAGCACAGAGGGAAATTATAAGGCCTAACTGGAATAATATTTTGCCTCCTTCTTCCCCCTCCAAATCAAGTATTTTCAGGAAATATCGAAGTATAACCTTCTTTTGAAAGCAGCTTTGCATTAAAAAATCTGTTTAAACTCCAAAAGCTTTTTTAAAACGCATTTTAAAAACCCACTAATAACAATCTTCAAAATCCCCCAGTATTTTGTAACATAAAATGGAATGTTCCTGGGCCAGAGCTGCCAGCTCCTTCAGGAACTCTGGGAAAAGGGCAGCTGCAAGTGCGGCGTTCCTCACGTGCGCAGGAAGGCTGGGATGAGCCAGGCCTTTCTTTCCTTTCTGTCCCAGGAAAGGCTGCAGTACAGCTGGGTAAGCTTCGGGAAGGTTCCTTCCTTTCCCTGTGTTGCTGCTGGCCTGGACATTACCTAAAGGCAGGAGGAGAAGGAGAGGAAAGAAAAAAGACTCTGTATATTAAGCACACAGAGTATTTGTACAGCGTCCAAACGCAGTTTGTAAGGATTGTGTTCAGAGATGTAATGTGGAGTACCCAGATCATGCAGGGAGATACTCCACTAATCCAGCATTTTCAAGTTCTACATGGCCTGATTCTATCACATTTCTTATTACCTATCTTTCCCCAGGTTATATATCATTCAGTTCCAGCTCTGATGAGAGAAATATGGGGGCAGAAGAAGAGTCAAGGGAAAGAGTAATATGGCTTTACCTTCTGAAACAGCAGATAATATCTACCCATCTAGAGCCAGCATGGTGGTCTCCATTTCAACAATACTATGTTCTGTTCCTCCCCCAGATCAAACTGTTGTTTTGATTTTACTGCTCTTCCTCTATCTTCTCCCTGTGAATCACCATGTCAATGGGTTCGAGGTCAAGCTATCACATCATCACACAAGTCTGAAGCAAGTTAGAAACTAAGGGGGGAAAAAAAAGAACTTAAAATTGGATTTTTCTGCAGCTATAGGTCCCACTAACTACACTTACTTCCCTGTAAAGCAACTAGCCATTAAAAAGAGAGCAAGTGAAAGCCACTGTATGTTCTGCTATATGATCTCTGCTGCCAGAGTTCAGAGGATCAGAGCTCAAGTATCAGAATGCATGGAATTACAGTGACAGCAGCACTTAAATTTCAATCAATTGCTCCTTGTTTCAACCTGAAGCAGAACTGCCCTTTAATTAGATGATAATTAATTTAGTGAAACTAAAAAGGTGACAATTCAATTCTGATGGAAATAAACACTCTACAAAGAAAAATTAACCTGTAGAACTCACTGCTACAAGATAGAACTCACTGCTACAAGGTATCATTGAGGCCAGCAGCAGAGACATAAAATCCTGTCTAACTTACAAGCGGGATGTTCTCCTGAGATGTGTAAGTAAATCATTAAAAAGAAATAAAAGGGCTGTTATGTTAACTCACGTACTGCAGACATGCCCAACACTGCACTGCTGCCTTCAGAAGGGGTCTCCCCTACAGTGCACACAGTTTATGTCAAAGTAACAGTCTCAAGCGACGCCAGCCTTGCTCTGAAACCTCTCCAAGCAGCAAACAGAGGGAGCTGTAGATGAAGGCCTCACTCAATGCTGCACAGCAATCCCCCTGTTCAACAGCTCTGCACTTTTGTTCCTTGCCTGCACCTCACCCAAGGCACTGTGGAATTACTCTACTCTTCCAAACACTTGAAAAAAAAATTCATCTCAATCATTTAACAGACTCATACTTTTCTCGAGTTTAAAACACCTTTCCAACTCCAGACTTATCAATCATTCATGTTGTTATTCTACAAATTTCTACCTACTAGAGACAGAGTAAAGGAATTTCTATTCTGTGGGAAAATCTGACTGTGGGAGGAAAAACAACTTAAATTATAGATTACAATGAGAAGATAAAGTTTTAAGCTTCCCCTGAAGATTTTTTTCAGATTTTCTAATGTCCAAACATTTCATAATTAATATTTTAAAATTTTTTAATAGTTTAGGCAATATAACTAGAATGCTAGTATACTGTCAAAGCTTTGGGTTTTTTTATACTCTTCCTTTTAAAAATAATCAAAATGTATACATTTCTAAAAATAATTTTGGTTTATATTCAACTGCTTGTTTGGGAAAAAAACCCCAAAATACCAGAAAAACACAGAAAGCTGATCTAGGAACTAGAGATTTGGGTTTTTCTTTGATCAGGATGGTTCACTTCTCTCTAGGGTCAGGATGCAATCTCAGTCATACAACTGAAAACTGAGCAAATGAGTACACTGAAGATTGTTACCAACACACTGAAAGAGGGGCAGCTTGCACATGGAACTACATCGTGACAGCTCTAGATGTGTAACCAGAGCCCCAGCTGCTGCAGAAGAAACCACACACTACTGCAAGCAAAAAAAAAAGAACAAATTGTACTATTACTGTTCAAACACCTTCAGAGACCAACCCTGTAAAGAGAGAGAAAATGCTCTATAATGTTTTGATTTTACATTTGTCTTCTCCACTAACTCTGGATTCAGGTTTTCATATGTGAATTCTGCAGGAGGCTGCCTATGCTCAGACCTGCCGAGAACACTGGGGTTTATTCACCGCTTCTGCTCAGGGGAAAACCCCTCAGAGAACAACCACTGTGTCTGACAGTCAGAGGTGGTGCTCAAGCTAATGCGAAGAAGTCCATGGGGAGTTCCTAATTTGTTCTTTGGTTTTGGGTTTGGTTTTTTTTTTTTCATTTACCATTATTGCAGCAGTTTCTACCTTGCACTTCTTAATCAATATAATGAACTACTGGTTGATGGGCTACTGAGCCAACTCTCCCCCAGGATTACAGTTTGATGACTTGCATCACTACTCCTGTGGGGAACCAAGCCTGCAGTTATCCAGACATTTACTTTCTACCACTTATTTGTCAAGAGAAGCCTTCTTTGCAGGAGTTGCCACTATACAGAAGAAAGTGTACTAACAGGGTGACTAAGCAGCTTTGTTTCAAATTCCTAAATAACGACCAGCATGAGTCAACCTGGCAAATTCTGAAGCCCACAGAAGAAAACTGACATAAAACAGGAAGTTTAAATTAATGTCATTGGGAATGCATTATGTAAAAGTTCTTACTGCCAGCATCTGAGAAAAAAAAAGGATTCTGAATGTTGCCTCCTAATCTCATCTCCCACATGCTAGCTACAATGCCATCTAATTGTAAGGCTTTCTTTTCTATGGCACAAAAATGCAGAGTCTAAAACGCTACTGATGTGTGCAGTACACAGCTTTTTTACAGCAGGCACCTTCCACAGAGCAATTCTTTGGGAAGCAGCCTTAGCAAGATCACAATTTTACAGACTAGATGTACTGCAAACCTTAGAAACACATACTATGCTGACTACAAACTAGGTAAATTATTCTTCAGAGCCTCGAGAAATGAAAACACAATTAAAATGGCACATAGAGAGGCCTGATTTCCACACCTCTGGAAATCCAAAAAAAGCATCAACATCTTCACAGAAGTGTGTGCAGAGTGGGTGATTATTAATGACTCCCAAAGATGAGTAAGCACACACCTGTAAATGCAGCCTCTCTTGAACCCTCTTGCAGAGTCAGCTCTTCATGACTCACCAAATTTGACATATTCCCATCGTGTGGCAGGTTGGCTTTTAAGAGAAGCCTGCATCCAACATTGCCCACTCAGCAGTAAGCTGAGAACAAGCAAGTCCTCAGGGCAGGGCTTCAGCTCTACCCATTGCCTGCCTGTGTCTGGAAGATTCTTATCTGACAGCTAAGGCTTCATTTTGTTTATTTTTACTAGCTTGCCCCACAGTGGTATGAACAAGTACAGGTAACTGTAAAGACAGGTGCAGTGTGCACTGTGCTTGAGAGGCAGCAGATGTTACAGAGTCCCCTGCAAAGCTGGCTTGGTGGGATGATACCTGTCTAACTCCCTACTGCTCTTAGACACACACCTTTTGGTTTTTTCTATTTGTTTTGCTTTGCTTGTCATACAAGAAAGATACTAGCAAGAAAACTTTCAGTGTCTTATCTCCTTCAGTGGTTGCCCAAACCATGATACCAAGCCTCATTCAATTGTTGCAGAAACCAATTCATTCTGGACTTCTGTCCTCGCTAATATTTATCAAAAAAGAACCAATGACTAGCTGAAGGTCAGGCTAAAAATAAAATGAAATCATGCACATATGCCACCTCACCTCATGCTTTGAAAGTGAGTTTGTTTACTGACAGCAAGCCAAGAACTGATTTTGTTCCTTCTTTAAACAGACATTTTATATACCAAATAAAAACTTCTAAATAGAAAAGAACATCCAAATAGACCCATACACTGTGGTCTACTGAGCATCATCACTTTAAAGTCAGAAGGATACAGCTGGCAAATGATATTTGCAACTCACCACACCTTTTAGTCATCTGGAGAGAAGGACATGGGTAACTGGTAAGTCACTCCACCCAGCCCTCCTCTGAGCATGGTTATCATTTACCTTTGTTGAGCAATTCTTCCTCAGCATCAGACATGTCCACACGAAAAAGCAAGTACTGTTGGGCCTCCAGGAGAAGACCTGGGAAGTCTTTTTCAATGGAAGCAAAATGTTCAATCTTATTTTTCACAGATGCCAGCACCTACCAAAACAATAGTAACAATTACTTCTTTCTGCTTTGCTCCCAGTGCAGCCACAGACTGAATATTCAGGCTTTCTCTACCTGCATTAAAATAGAGTTCTGACAAAACCTATGGTCATACAGAGTTTCCAGCTCCTTGCACAAATGTAATTAAAACATGGAAATGAAATAAGGAGCTGTTGGACAGGCAGGAAAGCTACATGTGAAACTGAAAGGAGCTAATGTAAGTTTTAAGGAGACACTAAGGACACTGCTCCAGTAGGCATGGCTAACACCTGTGGTAAATACCTGATAGAGAGAGCGCACGCTAGGCTGAAACACCATGTTGGTGTTGAGCAGAAAGGAGCGAAGAAGCGGCTGTGGATAACTTGCCAGCTGAGTAATAATCCCAATAAGCAGCAAATTTACATGCAAGGAATTCTCCAGCATGTTCTCCAGCTTTGACAACACTACGCTGATGAATGGTCCTGCAGGAAAATAAGAAGGAATCAGTGCTTTTGTTTTCACAGAAGAAAAACACTAAGATCCAGGAAAAAGGCATTTAAAGGGAACTTTGACCATCACAATCAACCAAATTAGCCCTCCCACACACTAATTAAAGGCAGCAGGGAGAAAACCCAAACTGTAGCTGAACAGAGAAAGCAGACTTAACAGAGATGTAGAAAGCTTGTGTCGTTAGCAGCACATTTGCTACCTAACCAATTAGTTTACACTAATGGCACATTTAACATGCGTGACTATTCCACTTGCATGTGCCAATAAGGATTTAGACCAGGACATTACAGTCTACCACTCTATTCCCCTTGAATAAATTGGAAGGGTACTACTAGTTTTAATGCAAATGGGATCTGCTCTTTTTACTCTTCCTGTGCCTTATTTCTATGTAAGGACTGGGCAAAGTGAATTATCACTAGCTTTCCCGTTCTATCAAAAAACTGGTGTTCTAAAGAAAACATGAAAATGCTATTCCAAACATAAAAATCAAGCCATGATAGTTTCCCATCACAAGAAAAGGCATCTTCAGTACACCAAACAGTCACACAAAGCAGGGAAGACATTAAAACAGATTTATAAGCGTAACTGCTGGTAGACATAGGTGTTATCACATAAATGTCACCAATAAATAATAGCTTTAGTTTGTATATTCATGCTGAAGGACAGCCACTGAAATATAGAAGCATTTACCATGAAGCACATAAACCCTTAGTGCTCAAGCTTAAGAAACCTTCGCAAGGCTGAGAATGACTTCACCCAAATACTACCCTGTTAGACCACACAGCTGGGGAGATGTTTGAGGCAGCCAGCACAAGAGATTTACTCACCAGTAAAGTCTTAGAAATGTCCCCTGTTCCACCCACAGTCTCACCACACTACTCCAGTTGCATAAGAACTAGGAAAACCATTCAGAAGAATCCCTGGATAATTAGCACTGCTATCTTTGAATATCCCACCCTCAAACCTGGCAAAAGATGCATGCCATGGGCATTTCTAGGGTCAAGCAGGTGGCCACAATCCAACACCATTCCAGCTCCCCTCAGCTTGCACACGGCTGCCACGCGAGCAGGCTGGGCACAGGGCACAGCCAGCCCAGCCCAGCCCAGCCCAGCTCAGCCCAGCTCAGCCCAGCTCAGCCCAGCCCAGCCCAGCCCAGCTCAGCCCAGCCCAGCCCAGCCCAGCCCAGCCCAGCTCAGCCCAGCTCAGCCCAGCTCAGCCCAGCTCAGCTCAGCCCAGCTCAGCCCAGCCCAGCCCAGCCCAGCCCAGCCCAGCTCAGCCCAGCCCAGCCCAGCCCAGCCCAGCCCAGCTCAGCCCAGCTCAGCCCAGCTCAGCCCAGCCCAGCTCAGCCCAGCTCAGCCCAGCCCAGCCCAGCGTGCCTGCTGGGAACTGCGGCACAGGGCAAGGCACCTCCGGGCCAGCGCCACAGGAGGGGTCCAGTGAGGAGAGCCCCTCCTGCCATTCCACTCAACAGGGCGCCACTAAAGGCCAGAACCTGCCATGCTTTACAGCAACTGTGAGACAAAGCAAGCACTCCTTCCAGACTCATCTCTCAGGGCTAACGCTGGCACAGCTCTGTTCACAAGAGGAAAGGTGGGAGGGCCAGTGTTGACAGTCAGAGTCCGGGTACCCAGTGGAGCAGCCCCAAACACTTTTGCTGAGATACAGTTTCTTCTGTCCCAACATAACCTATCCTGTTCATGGTGACATTTTCACAGAGCTCCTGAGGGGAGCTCTACTGTATCAAAAAGGATGGCAGAAGGAGCTGAGATGTGTCAGTGTTTCTCTTCTCTAAGGCAACACTTCAAAGCTGAGTAGGTAAAGCTGAAGCTAGGTACATGTAACAACTGCTGCTTGCCACTGCAAGAGACGTTATCAAATACAGTGAAATTTTTTTAAATAGTGATAGCATGACTTATACCCCCAAGAAGTTATTGAAATGACAATCAGAGGATGTAAGCAGAGTTTAGAAGCCTTGTAACAAATGGGGTAACTAGATGAGAAGTCATAAAAATTACCTCTTTCATGGCCATGAAGTCAAGTACTGATATATGGAGAGGGAGAGAGAAAAAAATAAATTCCTGTTCCTGAACACCACAAGTGCAAATAGGGATGAGAGTGTCTAATGCTTTTAGTGGATATAAGACACTGAGAGGGCATTTTCTTCATAGATCCATAGGCCTGAAGGGAGCATCTTTGCATTGCTGACACTTACTGACTGTGGGAAACTTCTGTCAGAGAGACCCCATCTCTTAATGCCATCCCAAAACCATAAAAGTAACCTAAAAACTTTATCAAATACATCTACAAACATAATACAGCATTCCAAATTAGATACAGAATCATAGAATGGTTTGGGTTGGAAGTGACCTCAAAGACCATCTAGTTCCAAGGTGCCTGCCCTGGGCAGGAACACATTCCATTAGACCAGGTTGCTACCTTTGAAAAGGCCCTGAAATTTTAACATTTCCAAGGTGTTGTTATGAGCACCTCCTTACATGCAATCACTAAGATCTCCAACAAAACAAGGTAAGGAGTCTAAGAGTAAAACACACTGTAGATGGGTAGCAAACATCTAGGCTTATTGTGTTCAGCGCTTTTTTTTTTTGTTTAATCTTCATTTTCCTCAGTTCTGAGGTTTTCATTGGTTTGGGTGAGGGGTGGGTTTTTGAAAATGAACAAATGGAGAGAAGGACTAGATGAAGGATGAGAGATAGAGAGAACATTTTTGAGCTACATTTGACAACAGAACATGGGAAACAGAGATTTGGATATAATTAGCTTCTGGTACAAGGAAGCAAAAATAGCAAATTAGTTGAAAAGATTGGATTTTTCAATTAAGAAACAGTGCCAAGCATTCTGGCCACAGCTGACCAGAAAGGGCTGCTTTTCCAAGGAACACACGTTTTCCCCCTCCAAATGAATGAGAAGCCATCTTATAGAGGTTTTATGTTGGGTGAGGAAACCTAGTACCTGATTATTTTTTATTATTTGCATTACTCCGGTATCTAGGAGACCTAATTAAAGACCAGGAGCCTGCAGAGCAAGGAGCTGCACAAATACAGATCAAAAGCCCACTCTGACCTCCAGTAGTAATGTCATTCCTGAATAGTTTGGACAGTCAGCAGAGAGCAATCTTAAATTGCTGCCTGGCACTAGACAGAAAAACATGCCAACAGCGAGGGCAGACCTGACACTGGAGAGCAGGATGCCAGGGCAGAACAGGGAGAAAGGCACGTACAGACAGGGCACCAGTGCTGACACCTCCTGCTACAATGTGGAATAGCAGGGAGAGGAAAAATGGCACCGCGACGTTGCATCCATCCCATCAGAGACAAAAGGTGCCAGAAAAACAAATTATTTACCTGGGCTCTGTATATTAAAACAGCTACTCCGAACACCTTTCAACTGAAAAAGCTTCCTCTGGAGTGACAGAGCTCTCACATACAAACAACATAACCCCTGCTCAATGTTTTAAACAATTGCCAAGGAAAAAAAAATTACCCTGAAACACTACCATTTGCTTTCACCACACTGATGACACTGCTGTATTTTCACATTAGATATCTCACTCTCCTTGAAGTGGTTTCAGCTATTTAGGCTATGCCCTGTTTAGTGCCAGGACATCTTCCTTGCTCTATGCTTGTATTGTGTGCCACACAGTGTGATCTCATTTGGCCACCTTTAATCCCCATGCCTTCTTAGATTTGTTATGTATGTAATTAACAGGACATTCCACCTGTAAATGGAGCACTCTGCCTCCTAGGAGAGTGCTTGGGAGAGACATCCTCCTTTGGTCCAAAGGGAGATGACATGCTCTCTGCAGAAGGGGTATCTGCTGAGAAATTCTCAAAGTCCTCTTCTTCTTCTGCTGGAGAGACAGAATCAGGAGCATCCAGCTTCTGTTCTTCCAAGTTTACACCGTTTGGATCCAGTTCCTTAATAATTCTGTCATACTGTGCAATGAAATCTTCACCATCTGTGCTCAATAGTTTTACACTTAAGTTACAATCTGCCTCCTGAGAAGAAATCTTTAACTCTAAGTCTGGCTGTGGATCAATCTCAGTCATTTTCTGGTTTATTTGTTCTCTCATTACACCTTTAGTTGAGCTTGAATTTCTCTTACTGTGCTCATCCAAGTCCATTTCCAACTGCGTCTTTGCAAGAGACCCATTGACTACGGTCTGGCTCTGCACTTTGTGTTCTCTGGCTACATTTAAAGCTTTCTCCTTGGAGCTGTCATCATCCTGAGAATCCTTCTGAGCACATAACCTGTAAACCATAACATCATCCTGAAAGTCTGACTCCTCTATGTAAGAGCCTTTGATGAGCATAATAGCATTTTTTTTCATTTCTTGAATGTGTTTTGGGGGCTCTGCAGGTGGCTGCATTTCTGTGCTTCCCAGATCATCATACGGTTGTGGTGAGCTCACATTAGAACCAGGAGAAATCCCTGTGTCATAGCTATCATCCCATTCTAGCTCCAGCTGCATCTTCTCACTGAATGGAGTTGCTCGAGCAGAACTACATGTGCTAGGTGTCCTTTGCTGGAGCCGAAACATGGGGTGTTCCACATCTGCACTGTTCTCCTCTGCAAGCGTCTGGATAAAGGTGTCTGGATCAGGATTCACTCCATCATACAAGGCAGACCAAACCTTACAATCTTTCATGCACTGGATGATGGCTTCTTGAGCTTCCCCCAGGTACTGCAAGTAGCTGATGTCCACAGCCCTTCCATATTCCACAATGCAAGCAGATTCAGAAGAGCGTCTACCAGCATCTGGAAGTGAAGAAGACGACTCGTATCAACAGTAGTATATCAACTTTCTCCAGCAAGGCATCCTCCAAGACATTGCAGGGAGAGTCTTTAACCCTAACCATCCAATAAGGCAGGAAGACCAAAGCACAATAATTGGGATTTGCTCATAAACACACAACTTTTTCCTATCGCAAAGACAGAGTTGTATCTCAGGATTCCTATGAGAGCGACCTGCATTCAAACCTTAATGCAGCAACCCCTCTGAAGCAGCCAGAGTTGCTGCCATGTATCAGCACACTATTGTCATGAATATGTATTCAAGCTGGATAGCTGTTAAAATAAGGTTTCAATAGAGCTGGACATATGGAAAGAATTAAACAAATTTTCTAGTCCAGGCCTACCCAGTTTATTGTTGCCCACCACATTTCCCTCCCCTTCTATTCTTTCCCAATTCCTCCCATAAGGTACTAGCAGATCAAATCAAATTAATGATTTGGTCTTCCCCTGAGCACCAATTACCTTTAGTCTGTGCTGGTTTTGTCCAGAGGATATAGTCTTTTCCTTGGCTTTCAAGTGTCAAAGTGATTCCAGTGGAGCAGCAGAGAGGTGTCAGGGCCAGCAGTTTTGCAGCAGACACAGAGTAACAGTCTCTCTCTTTCACAGCCCGCCGCTGGCTCAGCATCATGTGGTTGCATGGGATCAGATACCTGAAACAGCAGTGCCCAGCATCACTTATCACCCTTTCATGTTACAGAAACCAACAACACACAGAATTCCCTTCCCACCTTCCTGCCTTCTCAAATGAAAAGCAACAGCAATAATAATATTTACAGGGATCCATTTTCTAAACCTCTCCAAGACCATGAAACCATGACTCTATATTGTGATGCTTGGTTTGATGAGGAGCTGTCAAGATGAGTAGAGACAGGAGACAGTTACATCAGAACAGGGAATAGTTTTTGCAGGTCAGAGCAAACCTGTAGTAAGAAAGTATGGAGGGAGTGTGGGACGGGCAGAAGTCAAAGGCCAGCAGAATGGTTTGGTCTGACTATGAATGCATTCTGTCTCAGAATTGACAATTTGTTTTCCTGGGAAGTCCAAAGAGAGGCAGTTTGCCAGGCAAGCAGCCATAAAAAAAAAAGCAGGGAAGGGTCGCTGAAGCCTTTTACTGCAGTAGATCAAGACTGAGCTCTTAGGCAGCGGAGGTAAGAAGCTAGAGGAAGCTAAGAAACAGAGAATGCACAATCCCGCATTAAACTTCTTTAGAGCACTTTTGTTTTACTTTTTAAAAGCACTTTTGTGAGAGCCTCAGTGTTAACTGCACCAATGAGCTGCCATTTAAAATGCAAATAAATTCTAAAGGTTCCCTAAATAAACAAAAAGATCAACCACAGCACTCTCATGCTAGAGGGTGATCTACTTGTGTTCACAGAGGTCCTAGCAGTATTTCCAGGCACCACTACCAGAACTACAAGGAATTTCACCTTAGTGTCTGGGTGTGGAGGGACAGACAATATCCGGAATACTCATGTGATCTGCAATGCTAAAAGCCCAAGTCAGTCACATTAATATTTCCAGGGAAATAACCAGTTCTCATCTAATAAACGTACCCAAATTATAAGTATTTTGAAGCAATGTATAGAATCCCAAATTAAAAAACAAAATCACCTAATCTACCTACAATAGTGCAGGAATCTGAAGTATTCTCACTGAGCAAGGAATCAAAGAGGTGGAAAACAACAAGAAGGGTGGAAGCAGCAAACAGTATATAGGTCTGCATCACAGTGCATAATACACTAGAGAAAACATGCAGGAGGGAAGAATTATGCATTTAGAAGCAGGGAATAAGGACTTTGGAGGTGATAAATAAATTCTTAGCTTCTCTCACTTTTATAGAAATAAATCACAAGTAAAATTCTTGCTCTGGAGATCTCAGTATGTAAATCAAAATTTGTCAGGTCTGGTCGACTTTTGTTGGGACCATAAATATTCTTATCTCTGTAGCTACTTGGATTTCTGCTTTCTTGGAGAACTCCCACGCAGCTCTGCACCCACAGACCGAGACCATACCTCCCAGAGCTAGGATGAAGAATGGGAAAAAGAGTTTGGGCTTTACCTTAAAACTAGCTGTAACATCACATCTTCACAATGCAAGCCAATGAGCGTTCTGAACAATGCCAAGGAGACCACACAGAGCTGGAAAATGATAAACATTGTCAGCTTTTGATCTGGAAATTGTATCTTTCCAATCTTCCCTGAATACTACATTACAAAATGGCTCTGCCAGAACATTGTAAAGACACTCTCAAAATGATACTTCGTTTAGTCAGCACCCCATGAGATTTTTTTTTTCAAGTTGTCTAGAGCTATACATGATATGTTACATTTTGAAAAAACATAATCCTAAACAGAATTTTCCTTCAAATAAGCTATTTAAAAAAGCAGTCCTAAATATTATTCAAATTTATTAATTTGCATGAACTGAACCCTGTAAGTTCCAATACAGCCTTTTAGTTTTTACCTCTGACACAGAACTTGAAACAACTAAAGGTCTTTTCTGAAAGAAAAGTTATAGATCACTTCAGGTTTCTGTTGTTTTAGATTTAAGGAATTATTATATTCTGCACATTAAGATGCAGAATGGTTGAAGAGCTTCACAACAAGCCTTTGGAAGAAGTCAGATTCTTCCATGAAAGGTGTGATTTAACCGGAGGAGGGACGTAAGAAAAAAACCAGGAAATCTCGTTTCCTCTGTGACATTTACAGGGAATCAAGTATAACTTTTCTTCATTATGTGAAACTTCAAGAACACCTGCTGCTGCCTCAAATTATCCTGTATTTAAGAAATTTCAGTTTACAGGGAAATAGTAATCATTAGTCTTTGCAACCATTTGCACATCTGGAATCTTCTGAATAACTAAATCCAAGCCTATTTTTGTACTGTGTAAAAAGATAAGATTGAAAATACACTCAAAAAACAAAGAGGATAGTATTTCTACAAGTCCTTTCATTCACCTGTCTCTAAATAAGTTTAACTCTGTGAATTATTAATCAGTATTTTCATCAATAGTAATGTACACAGCTTTTGTGCTATGTTTGCACTTGGCTGAGCTGTACTGCAGGAAACTCCTTTAGCATCACAGAACCACTTTGGCTGAGACCCTGAGTTGCTCAGGGCTGCAGAATTCTTTACAATTCCCATCTCATTCACCTATGGAACAGTAATTAATGATTAGCAGAGACAAAAGCATTTGCATTTTTGTTGACAGAACTGTTTCAATTTTCAGAGTTAATCCATCTTAGAGATGCTCTAACAGCAGCATATATCGATATTTGCATGCACTTATATTTCAAAACAATTTTCAGATGAAGCTACTGTCCCTAATACACAAATTTAATGTGCATGCTGGTGTTCTGGCTTGTCTGAAATATTACTGCACATTCTGAGCATTCACCTGCACTAAAACAGTATTCTTGATTTCATCCATGAAGCTCTGCATCCCCCAAGAGTCAGCCAAGGCTGCCAGTCAAGCAAGGCTCACTCAAGTAGTCCAGTGCAACAAGCAGTCATTTTCTCATCTAGAGGATCCAGCTGTTGGTAAAGGTGACCACTCTCCCTGACAGGCAGCTCTGCAGCCACTGTGCTGCACTGTGCCTAGGCTGAGAAGGGGCTCAGCACAAACCTGAGATAAACCCTATTGCACAAAGGAGTGAAGACAAAGAGAAGGAAGCAGCAGCCTCATCATTTGAGCAAGAAAGTGTATTCTTTCAATCAAATAAAGCAGGCAACATCATAGTCAAGTAAACATGCTACAGTAATGCAGACTGCAGATTCCTGAGAAATACATCAGCGAGATCGCAGTTAACAACTGGGATCCATTTGGAGGCATCCTTAGAGGGCTCCCACTTGTTTCCCCAGACAGACTATTTGAAAATGTTTGTTGCTTGGCAAAACTCCAAAGATCAAAAATGCTCCTCACCACAAGTCTATCTATAAGTGCCAGGGAGAGGTATCTATGATGGCACTAATCCAGCACTGTTCAGAATAAAAATGCTTCCAAATAAACCTTTTATCTTCCAACAGGTTTCAGACTTCTAGAAGCTCTCATTACCTCTATCCCTTTTCCTACATACATGAAACCACCTCACAGGTTTATTAGCTTTGTATAGTGGTTGCTAAATGTCAAAACACACACACCAAAAATTGAAAGGGTGGAGAAATCACGCCATTAGGTGGAGGGGAGAAAATTCCTAGATAAACAAGTACTCAACTGTAATACATGAAATCTCCCACTTAAACCTTGAACCTACATCCGTGCTGAGCACCTGAACTTCCTTTCTGCTTGTCTTACCCGGAATGGTGTGTTGATTCTGCTGGTAAGTGTATCCAGGATATGAACATTCTCATGTCGGTGCAGCAAAATAAAGCGGAGGAAAATCTTGAGGAGGGCTGGCTCTGAAACACTGCGCAAGAAGAGATCCAGGTATGCAGTCGTGGTCATCACTTCCTCCACAGTCACCTGGAAGCAAAAGGAATGTAAATAAATATTGCAAGCACAAACATTCTGCACCACAAAAGATCCACCCATCCATCCTCTGCAACAGTATATCTGGCAAAGCCCTCCAGCCATAACACTGCCACAAAAACACTGAGTCTTCACTCTTAAACTTGCCTCAAGCATTTTGAACCCACTTCCTACCTGTCCTGCTTCCCCAGGAAAAAATATCCTCCCTCAAACTAACATCCCAGATCTCACATATAATGAAAATCAAAGGACCAAATCACACTAGAAGATCCCCAACACCTTTCTGCCCATGTCATCTCCTTTGCATCACATTTCTGTTGTCCCTTAGAAGCAATTTCAGATGTTGTGAATGCCTGCATCTACTGCTTAATTAAAAATAAATGTTGGAGCAGAATCAAAGCACAGTACAAAGTCATGGTTGTGAAGTTTTAAAGAGAAAATAGATGTTCAGAATTTTGTTATGATTTTCCTTCTTTTTATTTTGCCGCAGCACAATTTCTCATTTTACTCAATTTTTAAAAGAAGTGTATATATACAAATATATTCACACATAAAGCCCAACCCAAAATCTTCACAACTGACTATTAGTAGATCAAAATAGAATTCATGATCCATGTGACATTTGCATACCATAACCCACGCTGCTCTGCTCATTGCAATCCCTTGGAGATTATCTATTCACAGAACATACTGGCAAAGCACAGAAAATTCCAAAGCCCACCTCTGCACCATGTACTGCTCTTGCAAAGTCAGCATTTTTTAAATAGTTACCCAGGAATCTAATAAGCTTAAGTGTACAAAGATAAAGCCTTAAATACAAGAATCTGTCTATATGAAAGGAAGTATTAAACATCTTTTGTTTACCAAACTTAGCTGGATAAATGAAAAGACTGATTTTATTAAAAAAAAAAAAAAATCAAAGCTGTCACTTAAGACCTAAGAGGATTTGGAAAATACTCAGAAGGGCAACATTTACGTAACATGCTGTAAATATTAAAATCCCTGTTCCATTATGCTGCATGTTAGCCATGTACACAGTAATGTCATGATGCAAACATTCTCTTTAAAGCATTTAAGATCACAAGCTGCTTCTGGGTGGTTACACAGAACATAGGAATGGGGAACGCAGCCTGCAGACCTTATGGAGAGAGAAGCTCTAAAGCTAAGGTCATGGACTCATTCTCAGTCTGAGGCTTTATTCTAACACTCAGCTACACCATCATTAATACAGTGGGATACCAGCTCATTTTGGCATTAGATACAAAGCACCAGTGAAGTAGCAATAGTCAAATTTTTCATCAGGAAATAGAAGCAGCCCAGCTGCAATCAGAAACTTTTTTCTGGGAATAGGTCTGGGGACTTGTGGTGTAAAAAGGAATAGCTCTCTGGTGAAAGTTAGTGTTGTCAAGAATTATCTTTTCTTGCCTTTCTCCCCCCCCCCCTTTTTTTTTTTCCTTTTTTTTATAGCAGTGAGTGGTAAAAAGCAAAGCCCAAGAAATCCATCATGTGACATCATTATGACACCATACAGTTCATGGACAAGTTTAACCTCTCTGCCAAGGAAAGGCCAGACAGAAGTAATACATCCTTACGTCTCCACGTCACTTCTTCATCCTTCATGGGGAAATGGAAGCACATTCTTGGCTGCCAGTTTCACCAATGTTTGCAGACAGAAAGTACATGTATCAAATACTGCAGCTGTACATGAAAGCAAGAAAAGCCAGCAGATTCACAAGGGCAGTGACCTTTTTCTAAAACCCACAATCTTTGGACCACTCATCCTACAACTTCTATCAGTGAGAGAAATCCACATGCTTTTCAAAGTCCGCACCATGAATGAAACAAAGAGCAGCAGCAGCAGAAGAAAGCCAGCTGGTGAGCAGCTTAGAAAAGAAATGTTACATTCTGAGAATATGTTCAGTGCTCCTAACAGCTTGGGCACTAGACAAAAAATGAAATCATGTTTAATGGCTAACACTTCGGTGATACCACTAAGCAGAGCTAGAAGAACCAACCAATGATTAATGAAATCCTAATAGTTCACAAAGGAGTTACTTGTAATCTTGTTAAATTCTAATTTTTTGAAATTAGGGAGTTTTGTGAAGGGTAACACATTAATTTTTATTTCTTCTTGGGAAAAAAGTTGGTGAATTTGATTAACCGTTCTCCAAGAAAGAGACAAGATGACTAAGTTTTGTCAAGATTTAAATGGATTTGTCACAATCTCTTTTAATTTTCAGTGAAAACACACTGGCTTATGCACAACACTCCTTCAAATTTCCTCAATAAATGAAGCTAGGGTCTATTTTGAAGGGTCATTGTGCAACACTCAAAGCAGGAACGTTAAAGTTGCACAAGCAGTTTTTATGCTGTCGTGTTCTGTAAGTTCTAGCGTTCTCTCAGTGTGCCTTTGTGTGCAACTTGTCCCTACAAACCAGCAAGGAGACCAATTTTCTGCTTCCTTGCCAGAGCAAATCAAACAAAAATATGGCTGTTGGCCACTTAAATGCAATCCAAGTATGCAGCTTAGGAAGAAGATGGATTACCCTGGCAAGCAGATGTCTGTGCTTTTACAATTACTGTATCTTATTCTGCCACCTTGCATCCTGTGTTTGCTTCTCCCTTTTAGCATATCTGATGGTGAGTGTAACTTCTGAAGATTCAAGGCACCTAGAGAAGTACTCAAGAAAGCCAATTTTAACTGCATGAGGCTAACTTTCCAGTTACTCTATGGGATACATTAGTCTGCTCTGATTGAGCCTCTGGAGAACTGCCTCTTTTTGCAATTAGCTAGAGAAGGACACTGGAGAAATCAGTTAGATGAGGCTAAACCCAGCACTGGCAAAAAACCTTTTAACTCTGCACACCTTCTCTACAGACTGCATCATACATAAAACATGGAGTGTTGAAAGTGAGACTGGTTCAATTTGTGCAGTTATTATTGAAGATCTGTTTTCAACAATACCAAAGCCATATTATTAAGCTTCATTCAGACTACCTGCTGGCTGTCTCTTCTTAAACAAATGTCTCACGAGACAGATTTGGGGGAAGAAGGAAATAATTTCTAATAAATTCAAATCAGTACTCAGATAAACAACAAAAGAACAAACCTTCCCAGAGAACTAAACAGGTGCTACCCAGGTCAAGTATGTCCACTACGGTCAAATACTGAGGCAGTTCTACAAAAACTGTTTTTGCAAACATTGATTACAGTATCATTTCTCCAAGTAAGCTTTAAGCTATTAGCCCTTAGAACTGAACATCTTTGAAAAGATGATAAATAGCAAGCCAAAACTTACACAAATCTGATATTTAATTTGAAAATTCTTCACCTTTGATAATTCAAATATCAAGAAAAATACCATAACAAAGGGAGACTAATAAAATCAAGACATGGTAGTTTTCTAGAAAAACCCTTTGTTAAGTAATTAAATTTCAAGCTTGTTTTAGATAAATTTTTTTCATTAAATTTTGACTAAATTTCAACCTATATTCTGATAATACTTTTTTGATAAAAGTATTTCAGCAATACTAAAATCCACCATTTCCTCAACAGCAAAAACAAAAACCCACCAGTAGCATCTCTTGAATTAGATCCTTTCTGCTATTGGCAGAGACCAGGGATATCTCTGCTCTTAAAAAGAAACTATAGGATTAAAAATTTAAAAAAACAACAACAAAAAATCATGTCCATTGCATTAATCAGACTACTACTCTACCATTTTTTATTTTAACTACCCACAAACGTTACAATTAAAAGTTGCTGGGGTTTTTTTTCAATTTACATATAAAGTGTCTATCTAAAACAACCATTTAAAAAGCCTCATCCACATGTTTTTCTACACAAAACTACAATTGTTACAGATATTTTTTTGAGATGTAAACTGCAACAAAAAAGACTAGCTGAGAGTCTTCATGGCCAGACAGATACTTTACAGGACAGTATAGAAAAGAGAAGGCCACTTTTAGCCATGTAATACCCTTCTATAATTATGTAATCACTTTCAGCAAATCTTTTCTCACCTCCTCTGATGACTGATTAGATGGTGAGGCAGAACACTGTAAAGAGATCCAGCTTTTACAAGTTACTCTGCCAAGTAATAGCAAAGAGCTAGAAATTACTGTCACTGCAAGTTCAGTGTAATATATTACACTCACTGGGTTAGACCAATCACATGGATTCTTTACTGCTGGCCATATTCCCGTGGGAATCACACAATATATTTTCTAATTTACAGCTTATAGGAATATGCCTACGTGATTCTTCCTTTCCATCACATATCCCTTCTTACAAGGACTTCATATTGCCCGTGAAAGGACCACAATTGTTCTTATTGAACTTACCCTCTAGATCCATCCACAAGCAGTTTTTACCTGAATAAGTTCAATCAATGATTAAAAAAAAAAAAAAAAAATCCAACCATTTCCAGTCTCTTCCATTAATTTTCAACTTCTTGCCCCCTGTTTATACAGGCAGAAGGGCTCATGCTGCACAATGAATTGGATCAGGAAACTGACTCAGATTAAAACTATCCAGAAGTAAAGGTGAGTTTTAACCTCAATCAGTTTCAAGTATGAACAGCTGTCCTGGCAAAAGAAAGGGACAAGCAGGATCAGGGACAGAGGATGTTTGCCCACTGGGGGAACCAGAAAACCCAAACTGTTTCAACTTCCTCCACTTTACATTTATAAACTGCTTCAGTTTATACCAGGTTAAAATTCAACTGAATTGCACGGCTGAAGCAAGAAGTGAGAGGCACCTTTCTATATATCCACACCATAGCTGGTAAAGTTAAGTTTTGCAGTTATTAATGAGCTTCTGCAAAGCACAAGGCTATTCAAAGTTTTCCAGTGACACTTGGTTTACACGTTTTTACAGCAGCTGTCCAAATGTTTTTCAGTAAAGTGAGGGATGGTATTATTCCTAAATGGGAACTGACAGTCTTGTAGGATATTTATAAATATGCTCCTTCTAATCTGTAGAGTATAATTTACAGGTCATTTCTCCCCAGCTGAGCTGTTTAATCATCAAGCAAGTATTATTGAATTATCTCAGTAGTACACCATGTCAGAGGCTTTTTTTGGGATGGGTTAGTGTGCAGTAGACTTGAGGTCCATTTGACAGAGCTTATTTGACAGGACCGTGCCAGCACCTCTGCAGAGCAATTCTGTTCACTTGGCCAACAGCAATGTTTTACACAAAAAAGCTGGTAGAATTTTCCATTATTCAGACTAAACCAAGCCTGCTCAGATTAAAACAAGCCTTCCAAGTATAAAAATAATTAGATCATAGTTAGAAATCATATGCCATGTAGTAGAGGAGTAAATGCTGACATCAAATATTTGCTTTTATCATATAATTTGTCAGATTTTAGTGCCTTCTTCAATAAATAGAAGTACCACAAATTACATAAACATTCAAGATGGTCTGAATAGCTGCCTTTGTCAACCAAATTCTCTGAATGCCAAACTAAAATGAAATCACGTGTGTTTATAGTGAAAGGATGTATATAACCAATCTGAATTGTATCAAAGGAAACAAAATCTTTACAAATACCAAAGTGTGGCTCCTAATTATCTAGCACATGGTTCTGACTGCAAAATATATACATATTCAAGATCTTCTGAAAAGGATGTCACTCATATTTCTACAGAAGTGCTGTAACTACCTAAAAGAATAAGGTAAATAAACACAGTCTAGTAACAAATATACAGAGACCAAAATAAGGTGATACAGCCTCTAACAGAACCAATAAAAATTACTTCAATAGGGTTATTCTGGATTCACTCTGGGATTTCAGTGAGGTTTCAACTGAGGAGAAAATTAGTCTTATTCGATTACTCAGACCCTTGTATAATCTGACCCAGAAGTTTTATTGATATTGTGTTTTATTGACAGAGCTCGACGTTAGTTGTCAAAGTGCAGCAGGAAATAGCCAGTGAAATATGCCACAGAATCCAATGATATGGCTCTGTACCATTCTCTGAACAGAACTATACCTTCCCACGAGTATTTTTTCCCTACATATCGAAATATAGGGAAGAACATACAGAGCTGCATCATTTCAAGTTGTAACTGACATGCCATCTAAAGTTACCAGTTTTAATTTAAGAACAGTTTCTGTCAGATAGTCTTAATTTTTCTAAATTCCAGATGCTTACACCAGAAAGAATAAAAGACAGTTTGGGCAAAAATTTAAATAATGAAAAAAAATTACCAAATTAACATTTTCTTTAGCTCTGTATCTTTAGAGACAAACCATTTTTTCCTCTGTTTTCAAATGAATTTGTGACCTTGCACAAAGACATGCCTTCCCCCCTGCTCTGTAAACAGTTTCATTGAATCACTTTCTCTGATGTCTCAAGCAACTCCTGTGTCAGAAGTAAGGGAGGTAAGTCTTCTGTAAAAAGTACAATAACATCCAGATAACCAAAGGACAAGGCAGGGCTCTCCAGCACAGCCAGTTAATGCACATCCCCAGCTCCATAATACAAATCTGGGCTCTGACTACCCATTCAGCAATGTGCAGCTTTGGAGATAGGAGTGTACTTGTCAATCGCTCATTACACGTGTAGGTGGGATAACCCACACAAAGTGACAAGACTAGGACAGACAAGGTATAAATTAGGCTACAGGAACATGCTATATTTAGGATACTTATCTTTGAGAAATGAAGTTAGGGAGTCATAAGCTTGAGAATGTTTGGGTTATTTAAGCACATCACAGTTAATCTGCTACAAAAATAACCTTCACAGAGCTCACAGTGAAAAACAGGTTATTTCAAGCTAGCTAGCTTGCCCAATCAATTTGAAACTTCCTTAACTGGAAAAAACCTGAACTAGAAAACTCTTTTTTTCAACTCCATACTAGCTTCCTGAGATAAAACCAGAAAAATCACACCAAGAAAAATATATTTGTCTCTCCACCCCCTGACTTTTTCATAGAAACACATCTCCATCCTCAACAGTCTTGTACTGTTTCATTCACACAGTAAACAGTGTGTACATAGAAAGTATTTATAGGGAGACAATCTGCAAAAATTTTAAAAAGACAAAGCTTACTACATGGTTCCATAAATGTTACAAACATTTCATGATCACACATAAGCATATCTTTAAGTTTTGAACAACATATCAAAATTCTAAACCATTTTTAATGAAATTCTACTTACTGAATTTTTATGCTACTTTTACCAAAAGTCTTGGTTGATAGTCAGATGTCTTAAATTGGGAAAAGAGAAGGAAATCAAGGAAAGGAGCTAAGTGATCTGTGTGGATGAATTAAGAGCTCCTAAAAAGTCTGAAACGTGAAGAGACAGAAACATGGAAAGGTGACCCAAGAGGAACATGGAAAAAGTGCCTGAGTATGCAGAGGAAGGATTAGGAAAGCCAAAGCCCAGCTGGAGCTGAAGAAGAGCTTCAACAGCAAAAGAAAAATCATGAAAAATGCATGCTCACTGCTGAATGGGGATGGGAACCTGGTGACAAAATACATTAAAGACATCACAGTACTCAATCACAGAATCACAGCATAGCTAGGGTTGGAAGGAACCTCTGGAGATATCTAGTCTAATCCCATCCTTGACTGGAACTGTCTTTGCAAAAACAATTAATGCTAGTCTGTGTCTTGCTGCAGAGCAATTTTTTTTTTCTCAGAATATACTTCTTGTGGATAAACTGGAATATAGTACAGAAAGATCAGGCTTATAGTAGCCTGCCTGCCCAAGCCATTCAAAAGCAGAACCAGAAGCTCATCTCCCTTCCAATTTTTACATTAAGATTGAACCATGAGTGCCAGATTGGATGTGGGACATTAAGATCAGTATACCACATGAGGCCTAGACTGACTGACTGACTTCCTTCCTATCACCAAGAATTATCAGAAGCAGCTGCTCCACACCAGTTAAATTCTAGAAATAAGATTTACAGAAACGCCTTAGGAACATGTATCAGTAATTATCATCATCTCTTCTTACCACCCTTTAACCTTGCACTATCTGTCTTCCTAATCAGGTATTTATACCATGCTCCATTACACACTGTATTTGAACTCAAGCCAGAATGAATCAGAACAATCCAAACTGAATGACTGGATTAAAACTAAAATCTCCAGCCACAAGTAGACTTTATGACACCAAATCAACTTCAGTGAGTTTAAAAGAAAAAGAACAAGATCCATTTAGTATTGTGGTTAATGAAAGAACTTTTGTTTTAAAAACTGTCATGATACATCTGGCCTCTCATTTTGGCCCTTGCCAATTTTTTATTAACCTCAAGGTTAATTAAAACATTAAGTCCCCAAATGGGAGATACAGTTTGTGAAGTCCACTCTTCCCTTTAGCATTAATGTCTTCAACGGCAACTAGAAATTATTTCAATGTCTGAAAGGGCTGTTGGAACTTAATTATCATAGTGCATAGACATATACCCCAACAGCAAGAAGTCAAAATACTTATTTTCTGTTATTAACATGGAGCACAGGATAGAAAGACTGAAGAGGTCAAATGCGGCTCAACTTACTTAATTCCTTTTGCTATAGAGTTTTGGTCTCACAGATGTGAGAGCCTTGTATCAGATCCACTAGATGGTGCAATCCATCTTCTCCATTAACATCATTTGAAGTTTATACACAAGAAGCTAATTTTTAACGAGGAAAAAGTCAATTTTAACGCTAATCAAGGAAAGGTTTATTATTGGAAGAAAAAGGCATCAAACAGAATATCAGGGTTCAAGAAAGATCTAGGTTTTGAAAGTCATCTATGTTAGCAGCCAACATCCCCATTTTCAAGAGAAATATGATTTCACCCACTTTCAGAGTATATAAACAGAATTTTCATCAAAGGAAAAAAAAGGAATCACAATAGCCATCTTTAAATTATTTAACATCAACAGGGAAGTAATCAACCCAATAGGAGGCCAGGAGATTTACTGACTGATAAGAACAGCTTTCAGAGGCATGGTAGTATTCAAAACAATCTAAGATTAGTCTCAAATACTTCAGAGATAAAACAGTACTCACTAAGACTGGAATCCATTCTGAGATCTCCCTCATTACCCATAACCTTGACCTAAAACTGGTTAGGCTTTTCACTTCTAATTCCTAGTCTTGGTAAGGGATTAAGTCCAGATACAGAAATAGAAAAAATTACTGCCAGGTAAGGAGGTGAACTAACTCAGGATAGACTAAAGCCTTGATCTGGATCTCAGCCAAATTTCACTTCAACCCTCACCCAATTCCCAAGTTTGAGGTCTGCCAAATCATTGAAAAACACTCCACATTGCTTATGACTTTCTTGGTGACTGTTTACCATGAAGAATTGTGTGTGCCACCAAAACAAGCTGTGAACAAGAAAGCAGGGTTCGGTGTTTCATTGTCCTCCAGAAAATGGAAGAGCTGCAATGCTTTGTGCTTGGTAGGCTTTGTGAGAATTAGGAGCCCTTACAAAAGTAATTTTTTAGTTTGTTTCCAGAAGTGTTTTGTGGATTTTTACTCTCAGCTGTTTCTACATTTTCTCCTCAAGAGAGGTGTTCTTTTACAGGGCAGTGAAGACCATTAATTCATAAAATCACAGAACCATATGATGACCTGGGCTGGAAGGGACCTTAAAAATCACCTAGTTCCAACTCCCCTGCCAATGGCTGGGACACATTCCACTACACCAGGTTGCTCCAAGTCCCACCCAACCTGGCCTTGAACACTTTCAGGGATGAAGAACTGACATAACTGATATATTTCTGCAACAGCTGGAAATGTAGTTTTTTGCAGCCTAACCAAAAAAAAGTAAATATATAGTTCACTAACACTGGTGACATATTTTGCAAAGGATAAACCTTAAAATTCAAGAAAAAATTGATTTTTTTTTTCTTCAAAGTAACATAAATTGCATTCTAATACACTAGAAAACTGATACCAAACTCTGCTTTAGGAAAATAACTCTACTCAATATGATAAGGAACTACAAAACAATAGCAACTTTGCTAAGACTAGTATAATATTTCTTGACTAAACATTTTCCTTGTGGGCATCTTCCTTTAGAAAAAAAAAATGCTCATGGAAACATGTCTGCTATGATGAAATGTCTAAAATGTCACTGCTTTTTTGATTATATATGAGTCTAGAACAACACAAACATTTTGGTTCTTCATTACACTTAAAAATTTCAAACATTTTCAGAAATAACTGTATGTTGCTTAACAAAGTATATGGAATGAAAAGATGGAAAGTTAGTCTAGAAACGTACTGAACTGCATGGAAGTCACTAGTGACAATACATCTGATAGTATCTTTGCACAGAGATCTTCCACAATACTTCCTCCCATTATTATTTTGTGCCACGCCTGCAGACGTCACTGACCTTATGGAGCGCAGGAGCCATTACTGGCACCAAAAATCCATTGTAAATGTAATTCACAAGCTGGTTGCGTATCAAGGGATGTGCCACCTATGAGGGTGGGGTAGAGAAAGACACAGAACACTCACAGTGAGATCTAAAACACAGGGCACAGAATGCTATTATTCACTACCAAATCCCTTTCCCATTTAATAAGACATTCGTTTGTCCTCCTCACTAGTATTTGATATGATTCAAGTTCTTAACAACTGTTTCCTCTACAAAGAAATACACACACCATCTTTAATTACAGTAAGTCTGCCAAACGTAGAGACATGGCTTTTCAATCTTCCTGCATGCTGACAAAGATGAATGGATGGACACAAAAGTATATAGCCATGTATCAAAGCAAGATCTGAAATTCTAAATTCAGCTCTTGCAACCTTGTTGGGGTCACTTGAAGGTGGATTTGCCATTGTTAACTTATCCTTCTACAATAAAGAAAAGCAGAACAGCTGCTTTCCTATAGTTCAAGAGTAGGTAAACTAAAGCGCTCTCTGGTTATGGGGTAAGAATGTGCTGCTCACATGCTTTTCTCCACCCACTGTAAAATAAACAGAAATTACAAGAAAACCTGCATAATTCATTCAGTGGGATGGTTAAGAGCTTTAAAACAAACAACCAAACAAACAAGAGCCCCCAAAATATTATGAGATGCCAAAAATTTGCTTTTATAATTAAACATTCCTTTTGTCTTTGCAATGAAAACAAATCCATCCATGTATATAAAAGCAAAATAAAATTCCATTCAGAAGCTTTCAAAGCCAATATATTATGAAGTCGATAGAGACGAGTGTCGCAGCCTACACGTGGCCTCCAATAGATTCTCCAACCTGCAATTCTTACCAGAATTCCTCTAACTTGTAACTCTTAATTTGGTAAGAGGAAGAAAAAGCGTGGCCCTTCCTATGCTGTGGTCTAGGGAAAAAGTAGTAAATTGCAAGAGGTCTTGGCTACATTGTTCCTTTTGAATCTCTGGCCAAAGGTTTTGGGTGAACACAGACCAGTCCATGCGCAAAGCAAAAATTCCCACAGTAATTGAGCTTTCAAGTCAGCTGAAGACTATACAGACACAATCAAGCAGCAATCAGAAACTGCTCTTTCTGCATGTCAGCTGATATCTTTAACCATTTTGCATCTATTTGAACAGTGTCTTTAAAGTAATTCATTCTTTAATTTTTCTGCAGTGCCTTTTATATAACTTTTTTACAATAAAGGTATCAATTATGATCTCCCGCAAACGCAGATCTGTAGAATAACTCTGGTTAGACACCAAAATTAATACAGTCTCCTCTTTATGTTTAAACATGCATGCTAAAAATCTTGTATAGTGCATTTGAACAATGACAGCTACTATTATTTTTGCTTGTTCAAGGCTAATAGTTCATCAGTTCCTTTACTATACTTTGCACGCATTGCACTGAAACATATATTTTATTTAACAGTAAAGGGACTAAATTTTCAATCATATCCAGCACATTTTCTTCAAATAATATAAATCCAGTTTTTTTAGAATTTATATCCTGTTTTAATGAAATGCTGGATTTGGGTTGTATCGATTATTCAAGCCTTAAAAACAATATATAAAGACAAGAATTTCATTTTATATTTAAATTGGAAAAAACATAGTAAGGGAGCAAAGCACTGAAAAAGAACCCTGGAAGAACAGAATAAATTCAAAACACGACAGTCTAAAATTAATTCATACTTGTAGGAGGAGACCTAAATAATTCTGCTTGGAAGGCTTTCTTTATGTTGCACTCACCAACAGTCAAAACACACTATTTTCACTATTTTCTTCTGTATGCCATTATGAGAGCTTAAACATATACAGATATAAACCCTACATTTTAAATACATTTTCCCACATGTAAAGGCATTCAATTTACTTCTAGGATCAACAGTGGTATTAAAATGCAATAAACATTTGTTTCTTCTTTCAACAGAAAATGCTCCCAATTACATAACGTAATACCAAGCTTTCATTTGAAACATTTGGCACCTGAAAACCACAAATATATTGGTTCATCCTTATAACCAGGACAGACAGCACAAGGCATTCATTTTATAAGAAGCTTAACTTTAATAGTTCATGCCATTAACAAAAATAAATAAACTCTATAACTTACAAACTTGTGCAGGAGATGTAACTTACTACTACTTCTAAAGAACAGGTTAACTCCATTCAGTTACCTGTATCACAGCATTGCAAAATTCAAGGGAATTCATGAATTGTACAAGGGCTGGTGACAAAAGCCAGTCATCTTTCATCAGACAGTGCCACTCTTCTCCTTTTTCTTCCAGCTTTGTAGGCAAAGATGAATAGAGGCCACTTAGTCCCGTTGCTAGCACCTGTATTTCAGAAACAGAAGAGGAAACCAGTTAACTTTCCAACTCTCCATCTGTCTGAATGGCAGTACCACAAATGGTTTCTCCTATTAGTTTCAGAAACATAAGAGAGTGTTAAGATTAATTTAATTTCCTTTCACAAAAGTCCTGTGGCAAAAAGACATAAATATTTTAAAGAGCCTTCCATATTATATGCTTCTGTCAAGATCTGGTATTTAGGAGAAAGTGATGGAGAAAATCAGATTATCTTTCTTTTTTTTTTTTTTTAATACAGAGTTATAATTTCTTTTTAAATTTTTCTAAACTTATTTTGCACTTTCTTTCAGTCCCTTTTGAAAACAGCCATCAATGCCATTATCTACAGCTTGTCTTTTGTTGATGATCCAAATGTCACTGCTCAACATGTATGAAGTAATTTCATTCAGAAACATGAAACATCAGAAATGGAGGGGGAAAGTGCCCCATCAACAAAAATGAAGTTCAGCCCCACTTAGACCCCAGATAGATGTTGATTATGATTGCCAGGTGCTTACACTCTTTAAAAAAACTCCACTTTAAAAAAAGTAAATTTAACTGTTCCCAATTTCCCTTTTTCCTTACTTATTTATTTGAAGGAGGGAAGCAAAAAAATTAAAAAGTCTGAAATCAGTTATTATTTAAACAGTGTTTCCAGTAATACTAAGTCTTACAGGTGATTTATGTAGAAGGTATCACTGAAGAACAAGAGAGCATTTTTAGTCACAATCTAGAAAGCATCTTTCCAAAAAGATTTTTAAATTTTTCTGAATGTATCTAGAGAATGGTATTTTCAAATGCAGTTTTTAACCATTAAAGTTATTTGAAGCCAGAAACTTTCTAAATATTAATTAGGACTCTTATCCTTCTGAGATGATTTCATACAACTTCACAATAATTTTTAAGATGATTCTCATTTTAATGGGAATATTATAACTCGGCCCGATGGAAATCTTCTTAATTTTCATTCAACAGACTGTTCTAAGATTATTTCCTTCTACAAATGGCTACTTGGCATCTACAGGGCTAGACTGTCAAAGCTCAGATGAAACACAGCTCTTATCTACTACAAAACACTGGGAAACAAACAGTCCAGATCAAAGACCAAGGGTTCACAGAAGGTGATCAGGTTTTGATCATACACAAGCAACTGTAACTGTTAATCCATACAGCCAGACAAAGGCTGTCTTTCTGAATACTTTTTATTCCTAATTCACAAAATTTTGAATATTGATTTATTCTGGCATAGGTAAGTAAGCCAAATATTAAAGGGGAGGGGAGAAAACAGTGGAAATTGACTGCTTTAGTACAGTGACTGTAAAAAACATAAACAGAGTTTTATACACACAGATAGACAAAGGACAAAGCTGGAAATACGTTAAAAAATTGAGAAGCTAAAGCTATTGAGCAAAGCTTTATTTGTACAATCCCATTCTTCTACAGCTAGAATATCTTTGGGGTTTTTTCCTTTCTCACAGTAGAAGAGCTCAGAAAAAAGCTCTTACAGAAGTACCTAAACATAACCCACACAAACACTCTCACAAACCCAGGCTTCCAACAATGAGAGAATTCGACACTTGTTTGTCTTGTGAGCTTTTAATTAATGCACACTTGATTTTCCATTGTCTGCTTAACATTTAATTGCTATTCATAAACACAAACGCCCCCTCTCAGTATGCAGTCTGATTCTCAGAGCTGTGTCCCATCCACGTTTCTCCTCCATGTGGGTATTAGCCCTTAAGCACAAGGAGCTGACCTTGAACAAAACATACTACTCTCCACTAAAAGGAGCACTGAACTCACAATCAGTCAATGTCTTGAATTCTTTTGTCATACTTACTGAAGTAAGAAGTGACAGATGCAGCTGCTAAAAATCTCTAAAGTTTAGGAAGTTCTTATTTTTGCTATGAAATACAACAAAAATGACTCTATGCAATTATGTTTCTTAAGCACTAAGACAGAGTAGCCACAGGAAGCAATTTCACCTCTTCAGACAAAATATATTTTAAAATGGCCACAAAGTATATGGTGTAAATAGGGTTACCACCTGAAATTACTGAAAGAACAGAGTTTTAATCAGTAATGAAACATTAATGAAAAAAATAATCTGAAAGGGAAGGAAATGAATCCATTCACATCCTGAAAAAGCAAGATTGTTTTTATTTTTTGTTTTACGCAAAGCAGTGTCCTTTTAAACTTCTTCCAGCATTTGTCATGTCAGCCCTACATGCTCATCTACTTTTACAAGCCTCTCCAGCAGTTTCTTTCTCACCATTGAGTCATAAGTCTCTCTACCAACCAGTTTCTTTGATTTATTTACTTTCTCTTGACTCACAGAAGACACTGACTACATGATTTGTGATCCCAGGCACATGATGTCATTATGATGTGTTGTTAATGCATAAACAATTGCTATCTGGACAATTACTTCCTTTTAATAATTCTCTCTCCTCCCACATCTATAGTCTTTCTATCTCTTTGCAGCTGCAACTTTTCAAGGGCACTGCAGAGCCATCCCTCCTCCTGCTATAACAGTTGCTTTCCTAAGCTGCAAGGTACTTACAAATTTTTGTGAGGGACTTTGCGATGTTACCCTGCTCAAAATTCTTTAGAAACATTTTTTTTCTTATTGAAATGCTGAACACGTTATCTTCAATCATTTGCAGAAAACTTTCACCCAAAACATGATAAAAATTATTTGGTGTAAAATCAGAAAACTTTACCGACTAGATTGCCCAAACATTCTGTGTTAAAAACATTTGTTTGTGATGTATCCCACTGCAAATTGTCTTCTTCCTTCCTTATAGTTTTTTCACCTACAGTTTTGAATACTGTAGAACTGTGGACAGTCCAGTTTTTAAAAAGCTGTTAACCAAAGTTTTGTCAAAAAACAGTACCAAGAAAACCTTCAGGTTCACGTTGACACAGGTCTAACCCTGATCTGGGTACATGAGGCAGCAGAGACTCATGGCCAGACCCCACCCCAGGGGATGCCTATGTTATGCAATAAGGCAGGGCAAAGAAAACCTGACATGCCATCCCACTCCCAGAAACAGAGATAACATCAACACAGAGCCACCCAAAATGTCTCTGCTATCAACACAGGACTGCATTAACTGTTTTGCAGAGTACCTGAGGCAACATTTGCACTGATTTCAGTGATATACAGCAATGTCACTGACACCTACAAAATCCTCCATCAGAAGAAAATCTGTTTTTCAGCTCATCACAACTCAAATTCAAAAAAGATATTGTGCTAGTAAGCTAAATATATGGCATTACATTAAAGTCTTAGTATAGACTCAGGCCAATCTCATTATTGTTCAGAAAGTTTGATTTTAGCACATTTAGACAAGAAGCCTTCCTAATTGGAATGATTGTCAGTCATGGTTCCCTGCTGTTGAAAGCTGGCTTTTATCTTCAGTGTAATAAGGCTGGTTATTTTTTTTTAACTAATTAGAAAATGTAATTGTGGAAGTTATAGCATGGATGCAATAATGGTATCTGTCTTGGGGACAGTTTGAGAATCAATATCATATTCTTTGGCAGTATCTATTAAACAAGGTCAGCTGGAGTCTCAAATTGATGCAATATTCACAACTGACAGAAGAAACCATTTAGAAGTTTTGCTGCAGAGTTTTTAGGTCTCACCTACCCTGCAAGTGTGGCTTCTGCCCTACTGCTCAAAGCAATCTCAGAATAAATGGAAACCTAAGGCTGGAGGAGCTGTCAAGCAGTGGCAGAGATTCTAGTGCTCTCTCTTCTACAGCACTCTGCTTTGGTAGCCATGTAAGACTCTCCTCCATTTTTCCAGGATTTATTAAATTAAAAGGCAAGCCATGCAGAATTTAAAAGAAACCACCCAGAAACTGGATGCAAGAGCAAATTCTGTACAGACTGATACTTGGGTTTGAACACACCCACTGCAGATCACAGACTGTGATAGGGCATGAAGAAGCAGGTGGTGTTACTCCAGTCTGCTTTAGCTTTAAAACTGCAGTAGTACATCTTTGTTAGTTAAATCAGATTACTTACTTAACAGCAAGGTAAATAAAGATTTTCTATTCATGTAGCAAGATCAATTTGCCAGGTGTAACAACACAACGGTGCTACCAAGTTTTGTAACAGAGAACACCACAAGCAAGATGGTGGTTAGCCTGAGACAGCCATAGAAACATCCAATTTTGTGACAACAAGCAAATCTCCCTTTTACCTTGCAAAAATTATAACATTTCTGTAACACCCTCACTATTCTCATGCTTTTTTTTTGAACTGTTGAACTGATGTCAGTTTGGGAAGCACGGCCAGCTTAAGCTTGTGCTGCCACCTGAAACAACCACCTCAGGACACCTCACTCCCCTTTCTCACTCCCTTCTGCCCCAGAATCTCAAAGGTGTTTCACAGTGAGACACAACAGATTTCCCTCCCACTACCTTCTGCTATAACTTCCATCAGTTTTCCAATCCAATACACTGTGTGACTGCAAAAACACTTGTGCTGGCCTAAAAGCACAAGACACTGGTATGGAAACAAGAAGCAAGACTTCATTTGGCACTGGGGATGGTTTAAACAGCATTACCGTTTGTGAAATAGGTGTTAGCAGAAAAAAATGTATTACAACATTTTTTAACAAAAATAACAGAAAAGGAGGAAAGAATGCAGGAAAGAGCTAGTTTAGCACTGAAGACCATGTAAAATAAGAACAACTTACTGGGCAAAAATAGGTGTTTTCTGCTATGTGGTTTGCAACAAGGTTGTTTTCTGCAGACAGAGCCATAATGAAAAGCAGTGCATCCCGGGCCTGTTGGCCTACTGTCCCTTCTCGGTGGATGAAGGGGATCAGCAGGGAAAAAATGAGGAAATTGGCAGCTCCTTGGTCCTCACTTGTGTGGAAAAACAGTTCTAAAATGGAGGGATCTTTGGCTATTATAGAACAGAGCTGGTTCAAGAGGACAACCAACTCTGTTTCCACTGTAGGAGTGGTTGTTCCTGAGCAGGAACTCAGCAACATCATCAAAGGCTTCAAAATGGGCTTGTGATGCAGCAAAGGCTGATGAGACTGGGTTACCAGCATTTCATACATTTTGAGTTGCTCAATTTTTGTCTCATCGGTGAACTCTCGCCGTAGGCTCCAGAGGAAAAGCTTCTCCATGATGTTTTCTGAGACCACAAACTCCAGAATAGGCCCCATCGAGGCATCCTTTGTTTGCTCCTCAATTAATAAGAAAAGCATGTGCTCCACGTAATTCTGGACAGTGCTGGCCTCATCAGGTGACACTGCCCCATACTTTGCCTGAGTATTTTTCAAAGGATCATGCTTCTCTAAGATTTTCAAAACCTAAAGAGAAACAAGGACAGATCAGTTTTAATGGACTTGAATGCATCATAAAAAGCATGCACCTATTACTAAAAGGAAAAAATTAATCAAAATTCTTTAACACAAAAAGCATTAAGTATTTTTATGTTTTCAAATTTAGGACGTTTGACAGACAAAACCTGAAAGTTTCACATTTGGCACGTACAAGGCAAAAATATACTGCTGTTGTTCACCTTTCTTAATAAGCAGCTAAATTTCTCATTTACACTATTCCTGAAAACCAGGGGTTCTCTCAAATAGGGATAAACTAGGTTTCCTTAGTGTTCAGAAAATGAGTTCCCATGATGTTTGAAACAAGTTTGTCACAGAGGACCAAAACCAAAGGGCCTGCTCTCCAGGCAGAGTAACTGTGCTCAGGAACATCAATATCATGGGATGATTTGCAGTAATAAGAGTAGCAGAGCAGCCCACAGTGCTGTTCTTTGCTTGACACATTTTATATGATACCAAATGGTCACTGGTGCCCACATACTCTTGGCAACTTTCAATGTACTAATAATAGTCATACCAGCACTTCTAACCCTGAAATACATTCTGTTGTGCATGCAAACAATAAAGCCCATTGTCTTTAGCCTTTTTGTGGAGGACAATTCCACAAAACCATAAAGGAACAGTGGCTCCCCTAACATGACACATCACTAGCTGGATGAGAAAAGGTGACTCTTGAACAACAGCTCCTCTGACTCTGAAGACATCTCAGACACACCACCATCTGTCTGGCTGGATTTCTGAGCACAGAAATCAATTTCATCTGAATTGTTAGGGTATTCATATTACTGCAGCAAACAAGACCTTAAATTATGGTGCTCACAGCAAAACATCTTTGCTTAAAAGCAATTACAATCCTTATGACATGCAAACAATTTTTAGAATATGTTGAAGTATATAATCTACATCTCTCCATAATAAACAAGAGTGCATACAGCTTTGCACTGTGCATCTAATTTACTTTATAAAGCTTAGGCAAGACTTACCCAGCACAAGGAAAAGAAGCACAGAAGTCTGCAACAGGGTACAAGCCACAATGAATCAATAGGAAAGCCAGTAAGAAGATCTAGGCCTTCAATAAGATATTACCATGTCCTGCCACTTCCCATTTAGATGCAAATCCAGAGTTGCAAGCGTGATTAGTAAAGGCTAACCATATCTTGGAAGATCAATTACCTTTGCATTTCAGAAATAGTTCGGTGCCATCTACTACATTCTGCATGAAAGACATTTGTTCCTGAGCAATTCAGGATTATCCCAAAAGAAAGAGTGAAGCAAATTCGTATTAATGCAGCTTACTTCAATCAATAAAACTAATTAACATTACCTGTGCCCAGTGTGTTCTAAACACTATCATGCATGTTTCTGGGTCAACACCCTGCAGGCTGGGAGCCTGCCTTTTTCTGCTGATACTTGTTCCAGAGGACATTATAAAATTTCCAGAGGTCAAGCCAACTAGGTCATGCTGAACTTCTTTTTTAAATCCTTCAGTGAGCTACGGATGTCCAACCAACATGATGAGATTGATACTGTGTCCTGAGCTTTGGTACCCACAGAAATCTGTTAAAAAGAAACACACATATACCAGTGCACATCAAATTATAGTGTCTAACAGAAAAGAACATACTTAAAGAGAACACAAACTTTTCTTCTTTTAATTCAGTTTGAGGATAGAATTTTTTGAAGCATGTTATATGGGATCATCTTAGACTTTTGCTCACTATAAAAGCTTAACATGCTCAAACTTTTGAAATCAGAGACTGAAATAAGGTGCTGCTGAAATAAACAAGCCCAACAGAAGCTTATGCAATAAACATTTTATGCATATCACTGCATTTTTAGTTTCTCATTTTGACGCTTTTGCCATCTGACCATGTCTTTTCAGAGTTGCTTAGTAACTAATGTTACATGGACTACACAGGTAAAAAATTGTAGAGGTTATTTCTCTATTTTTTAATGTCTTCCAGTAATAGATATAATTACAAATTCTTAGAAGTGTTCTGCCAGAAACCATGTCATAAACAGTTGAAAACATCTGTAGAGCACCATATTCACACAACTGTATCAATATCAAAGTGAACAAAACCAAACAACATAAATGATAAAACCTTCATGTATCCAAAGCCAAATAAATTGAGATGTCATATTAAAGGACTATGAGAATAGGATCAAACATTGAAACATTCCTTTCATCCATTATTTAATATCCTAGGTATCTGAGTATCAAAGCAGTTGCACACCTGCAGGGGAAAGTTAAAATGAAACAAAGATTGATATCTTGCAGATATTTGAGAGGCTTTAGAAAACATATTACTCCCTCACCCACCAGTATCTTCGTCACAAAGCTCCCCTCCCTCACCTTCTTCTGTTTATAAAGTTTACATTTTTATTCTCCTTTTTGCAAACCAACTAGGCATTTATTTCACTTTGGGACCACAGCAAAGAAAAGCCCAACCAAAAGCACATAACAATAAACAGAATTTTTTTGTAGCATAAGCTGCCAAATCCCACACAGCAATTCTTTGCCAGTATGAAAGGGATTTCTCTGTGCATATCTTAAAGGATGAAAATCTTTTCTCTGTAATGGACATCTCTGCTCCCTGTATGTGTGCTCTGTTTATATTTTCGAAACTGCTAGCACAGGAAAGCATCCAGCCTGTCTCAAAAGTAGCAGCGACTTTTGCCATTTTAAGAGTCCAAAAATATACAGGGTACAAGTGTTAAGATTTCTGAGGCAAGCAAGGAGGTTCTGCACTCCCCTGTGTATATATATACACACATATATTCACATGTTCAAGATCCAGCTGCATGATCAGCCTCCCTCTCCATCCTAACCCTGCTTCTTTCAGCATTTACAGTGCGTTTCCTATGCATTTGCTAAGCCCTCTCACACAATACAAGTAACACAATCCAGCCTATCCTTTTTGCAGACAACATACTCCATGTGTGGAGAAGCCAGCACAACCAGCATCAATCCTGCACACTTAATGTATTTGGGTGACACCACTTCCAGAATGAAGCTGGCACTCCATACAAACTACTCTCCAGATTATAAACCACCTGGCACCAGATGCAGTGGAGAGGATTGTGCACAACCAGTAAGAACTAGCTCATGGGCTCATTTACTTGAAGGCACCTGCCAGGACACTGGTACTTCTTAAACAGTCCTGTGAGAATGAACTGTATGTACTATTTCTACATTACTGCAGGGAAAACAAAACCAAACCAAAGCAAAGCAAAAATCCTCAACCCAACACAAAAATAATCAGAGATCAAAGTAGCCGGTGGATTTGAGAACCCAACTTGAGAGACCCAGGATCTGGGTGCTTTTGTCATTACTCACTTAAGTAGCTATCACTATACCTTAAATGCACAATTTCTGGCAATGTGTTTGCAACTCTGAGCACTCAACACTTCTACTAAGAAACACTGGAAAAACACAATGCATGCTTACACACCATTTAGAAAAAGCCTGCTCTAAGTACTTTGCCTAAGACCATAGCTAATAATGCAAGGAATATTTAACTGACATATACTTCAGATCACCTGCCCACTTCCTGCAGGTTCCTCCTTGCCAGCACTCTCCTGCGAAAAGAAATCTTTCCATGTTGGTAGAAGTCCAGCAGACTCCTCCAGGCAAAAGTGTCCTTCAGTTTCCAAGCCTAATTTACCCTTTTAGCAGATCTCTGGTGCATGAAGCAAGCAGCTTTGGAAAAACTAATATGATCATGTAATTAAAGACGGTATCAGAAGGTGCAGTAAGAGAACTTAATTAACATAGCAGAGGCAAGCTCCATTCTGGAACTTATGAGTTCCTTCACTTGACAGCTTAGAGGTTGTTTCAATGTAGCCTTTGCATGTTGTAAAAGAATTTAACTACAAGAACTGATATTACACATCTAGCTATCACATGACAAATTCTGTTAGCAGTACAGAAGCAGAAACTTCAGATCAGTCCCCAGTACTTAAGATAATAAACAACAATAAGGGAGACTATGGCTTTCTTTGCAAATTCTGATAAAAATCAGTGATGTAAGACTCTCCAGATGCACACAAAGCTCTAGGATGCTACCACACACAGGCAATCCAAACCTATTTAACCCATTACCCTCTCTTCTACTCTATTCTGGTTTCATTCTCTGTCCTCCCTAGTCTTTGAAATTTTCTGTCCTCTTCACCTTTTTTTTTCCTGCATCTCTCCTATCCCAGCCTCAGATGTTACTCCACAAACATCAAGACAGGATTCTTTCCCTCACCACCAGACAGACCCTATCCTGTCTTTTACCTCTCTAAACAGACTGCTTTGGGATAGTTCCACATTGGTGCTTCAGATTTCTGAAATAGTGCCTGCTTCTCTGCAGCTATGAAAAGACCGCCAGTGAACAGAAATGGTACACATCTTGACCCCCGTTCAAAATCCACCAAGATGCCAAGAGGTCCAGTGACAGAGCCACTGTTACATTTGCGTGCCCAGCAGGAAAGCTCACTTTCCACAACAGTGCTATGTAATTACCAATGTTTGTGTAAGAATTTATAACCATCACCATGGCACTGAATGTTCAAGTCCTGCCCCTGCTAACAACTTACTGCCTGGGCAGATGACCGCTGCATTTGGAGAAAGGACATTTTCCTACACAAGGATATTCTAATCCAGCCACCACATACAAAGAACAGATACAGCCCTAGTGAAAGAAGCCTTCAAGACAAGGAGGTGTCCTCTCATCTCCAGCATAACAACCCCTAAGGTCCTATTTATCCAAGAGACTTAAGAGCTTCTTGCTGTTTCCAAGTCCCAGTTTGGGCACACTCAAATGACAGCACAGCAAATTCTCAGATACACAAGTCACCAAAAACTGCTTGCATTTTGGTTGAAATTGCATCTTTGTCAGAGGAGTCTAGATCAGAACAGCAAGGGCTTTCAGTGTTGCCAACTCTAGAGATGTCTATGCTATCAATCACGGAAACCTTTTAGGAAGGTCCCTTCAAGCTGATGTTTCGTGCATCCTGCCTCATCTATTTATTGTATTTGTTACTACAGACACAAACACCACTCCATTGCTTGGTAAAGATCTTTGGGAATACACAACCAACAAACTGTGAAATAGCAAATTCATCTCCAGCACTTATCTTCTATAACTAAAACCTGCACCTACATACAATTTCAACATTAAAGCCACTTACCTCCTTAATAAGAAATAATCACCAAAAAAAAATTTGTCTTGTGGTGACAAATAACATCTACAATGTTTCACACTGAATGTTTACTCCTGCTTCACAAAAGTCACCATAAACAGACTATACAGAGCATCAAACGAAGAACAGAAATAGCAAATTTTAAAAATTAGTGGAAAACAACTTGTCTGCAGCAAACATTGTTGTCAAGGGCTTAGTTTACTTGCCTTTAGCCCAGCTACTGAACCAAAAATCTGAGTAGTTGAAGAACACAGACATTATCCTCACAGCCGCCCAACCACGGCTTTTTAATCATCTCTCATCTAAAAGTAACAAGACAGCATTGCAGACTGCAATGTGCAATAATATTTCTAACTTCAAATCAATTCCCCTAAGGAAGCAAATATTTCCAGTTTCAATAGTGTCTTGGGATGCTGGGATTTCCTTAGTAATACAAAACACTAATAGATTGTGTGGGCTTCAAAGACTTCAAACTCTGTAATAGTGTTTCAAAAAGCTTTTGACAACTTAAGTGGTCACAGAATAGATCCTAAAAACAGCGTCCCTATTTGAAAAAGGTAATTGAATTGGAAGAGAGACTCTCCTGTAAGACACATTTCAATCTAACAGCGTGCTGTAGTTACAGCAGTAGCAGACAGACTACATTCATAGCAAGCAGATTTTGTTGCTGGATTAGGTTTTCTTGATTTTATTGCAAGACCAAATGTGCAACACCAAGTGTAACATCACATCATTCCCTGTAAATTAAATCTCACTCCAATTAAACAAGACAAATAACCTGACCATAATGAGTCTAAAGGTGAGGAAGTAAATTAATCTATAAAACATCAATTCATGGAGGAAAAAGTACAAGTGAACTCAGGGGCCACTAAGAACAAAAGAAACCATTAATTTCAATCAGTTCATGATTAAAATTTTACAATAATTTAGCCTTTTGTCACTGCTAAATCCTGATCAAGTTATTACTCTGCCATTCGATAATCCTGACAAGTGTGAATATACCTCTCATGCAGTCCATTCAAAATTCTACTTCCAAAAGCCACTACTGAGTTTAATACTTTGACTCTGACATACAGTAACAGAACCTTCTTAGCAGGTAAATCTTTCATATCTTATCTCTCAGTTGTTTAACCCCATCACGAGGTCAAGCCCACTTACATATGCCTTCTAGAGCTATTTCAGAAAGCTTGAGTACAACTCAGCCTACTTCCAGTTGAAGAAAAGCAGCAGTCCATAAGACCCAGTCACTGGGCTCAGGGGAGGATATCTGCATTCAGCTTTCCTTCAGAAGCCTGGAAGCCATCAGCTCTTTTCGCACAGCTGACTACAGGGCTGAACACCTCAATCAAAAGAAGTACTTATTTTACTGCAAAGTACACTAGGAAGAACAGCTGAGTAGAGAATCCCTCATGAAGTCTTTTTTTCAGTGGAGTGTCTCTTCGCAAAAATTTCACTTTTGCATTAAAAAAAAGCAGATTACTAGAGGAATCATTTAAACTATGTGAACAATTATCTTCCTTCTTCATTTGCCCTTTCATATTTCAGTGCTGCAGTCCAAATTTTTCCTGTCCTTTGTCCACCTCAAGCAAGCATTTCACATTTAGGCAGCTTTCTTCCATCCAGCTTTTCTACCCAGTATTTGCAAAGATGCTAAGCCTTCCGTGTGTAGGTGGGACAAGATATGTTTTACACTGACAAAGCTATCTGCTTAAAAGCCTAACAGAGAACGAGTCACCACAAATTTTAAAGCAATGTAGTTAATCAAAGTATCAATCTGTCCTCATCAAGCACAATTTAATCCAACCTGCTAACATGAAAGTAAGAATGTCTTGCACCTTGTCCCCACAGAGACTGCCTAACGATGTCTCTCATGAGAGAAACTACACACAGTGTGTTTTATAATGAGACAAAAAATCTTCCTGTCCCATCTACAGTCAGCCTGCTTCAGTTAAAAACCACAATTCATCTTTTATCACATGTCTGGGGAGCTACACTACTCACATATTTATTGTAGATTCACATTAGCTCAGTCGGGCTACCACTAAGCTCTTCACGTGATCTGTATAATCCCGTGGTATTATACATTAGGAGGTCCAAGTTCCAGCATTAAGTAACTCCATGGTTCTCCAGCCACATGAACAGGCAAGTCCCCCACAGCAAGCAAGCAGCAGTGACGCCCCAGGGCCCAGCTGACAGCCCCAGCACTGTTTATGCAGTGCTGCACTGGCATAAAGAGGCTTGCTTCAAGGGCAAGCACCAGGATCGCCTCCTGCTGGCAGCCTATGCACCGGGACACAGGCTAACCACATCCCAGGCCCTCAGAGACTGCTGCTGCACGGGTCACCCAAAATGGAAGAACAGAGACGCCAGCGAGGTAGTATGGTCCAAAAGGCATTGATGGGTTAGGCTAACATTACACAGTGTACCATTTACAGGAAGGTAAAGAGCTAACCAGCAAAGATGGTTCATCAAAGGTCATATTACCAAAGCAGAGAAATGGCACTGACTGCTCAAGAAAACAGGAGTTAAGCAACATAGAATACTTGACCGAGACCTTGACCTGCTCAGGAAAGGCCTGATTTACCTGTTACACCACAGGGTATGTTCATCCACCACACTCATTTGCACACAGGCAATTTCACTGGAACTTGAGAGCACACAGTTACTGAAGCTATGTTTGCAAAGTCCCAGGAGGGATGAACTGCATATTCATATCCCTAGGTCATAATTCTGAAGCTAGAGAAAGAAAAAAAGTACAGTTGTTATTCTAATGGTATGAGCTGATCCTTTTTATGAGAGATAAGGAATATAATAAACCTGTTTCTCTGTTGTATTTTATGTCCTCACATTTAGCCTACGACAGAAACTCAACAATTCAGTTACAATTAGTGGTTCAAAACACAGATTACACTGGTTAAAAACATAATAATAAAATAGCAGCTAGGGTTCTTAAAATCCAAGATAGATACCTCTCTATTCCCAACAGCATTCTGGCACAGTGTGACTGAGGTGTCTAGTCTGAGGTGTCTAGTCTGCTACTAGACAAAAGGATATTAAAACTGAACTTAAAAAAAGCCTTAAAATAGCAGTTCAGAAAAGCTATTTTCTACCTATACACTAAAGAATGCAGATGTCACTGAACCGAAATCAGTTCAAAGGCTTTAGCTTTGCTGGTTCATTCCCACATCACCAATAAACTTGATGACCCCAAAAAAGACTGCTTCCACAGAAAACCAAGTCATAAAAATGTCCAAGGCCCACAGACCAAAGCATTTGGTATTGTGCTGCGTGAGACAGACATTACAAGCAAAACAAACCCCGGTTTAAAACTTTGTACTGCAAATGTTTCCATTCCAAGTTTCAAAGAGAAACGAAACAACCCCAGGGGGCACAGCACACATCACTGAGTGAAAGAATCTACTTTCCATTACTTCAGGTAGAGTGAAGTACAACTATCCCATGCTATGTCCAGACTAGTAATTTTTTGCCATAATTAAAGTGAATTATTTCTAAAAAGTTGTTGCTTTAGTCCGCATCTTCTTTACTGAGAATCTGTACAGGGTTTATTTCAAAATTCATCACTATCCAGGTGTGGGAGGGAGTAACATCAGAAAGCAGACATTTAACAAAACCTACTTTATGTTCTGATTACAGTAGTGGAAGAAAGAAATCAAAGTGACCCATGCACTCTGCGCATCAATTCTGCTTTCCAAGATAATTCTGACAGCTGTGTGACACACAAACCCAGCCCAACATGCTCCTAATTTAGAGAAACCACCTGCTTCCTGAAGTTGTGATGCTGAAGTGATGGAACGTTTTTTGTTGTTTAGATTGTTTTTGAGAAAGGTGAAACAGTTTCTGTAGCTAAAAGTATAAAATAAATTCATAGGAAATTATTAAGTTGCCTTTCTAGAAAGCCTTTCTGACAGGAAGATGAATGAGACCAGCAAAGCAGTAGAAGACTATACTCAGAAGATTTAAAACTATTTTCAGAACACTAGCACACAGAACAGGAAATACTACCTTCCCAAGAGTAAGATGGTCTAGAAAAATGTTATCAATATATGTGTAATTATCATATGCAGATTACAGAAAATAAGATTAAGCTACATATTTTATGGCTACAGCAATAATATGTAAGACGATTTTTCAAGTGATTTGTACAGCATGTCAAATTACTCATTATAATAAGCATAAGAAGTCCAAGAATAATGTTCTCAAGTGTACAAAGTGACATTAAAGAAGACGTGTGTGCTTTCAGCACTAATCACAATAAAATGCAAACACTCATATATTCTAAACATTCTGTGTTTCATGACAGAGAAGTCACAAACTTTTTTATTTCATTTCCACACTCTGAGTTGGTTCTGCAGGTTCTAAATATAGTTCAAATACAAGGATCAGCAGTAAAACACCATTAGATTACCCTGATTATTTGACCAAAAAACAAAGAAACCAAACAAGAAGCTTCCCAAGAGGACTGTTGCCAAGTTTGCACTGAGAAAAGAACTTCCACTCTGCAGATGGAATTGCTCTCTCGTTCACATGCACATGACACTTCTCTTTATGTTTCTCTTTCAAACTAAATGCACCAGAAAAGGACAGAACATTCCATAAAATCAAAACTGTTTTGTATAGAATGGTTATTGCATAGTTGTTAACATAATACTTAATCTATAAGCATATTTATTTCTCCTCTCAAAACTTCATTCACAATACAAAGTTCTCTTTTTTCCTGGAAAAAATCAGTTTACAACTCTATCTAAATTTAAGTAGCTATAACACAGTAAAACCCTTCTATATCTCTCAATATGTTCATTAGAATACATGGACTATAATAATTGACTAGATAACTTGAATCTGTCATTTATCTTCTGTACAGTTATTGAAACTACTCATTTTAGAGATAATTACCACCCCAAGCTACTTATTCACCAAGTCAACATTATTTCCTACACTCTGAAATGATAGCATGTTAGTGACATGATGAACTAATGAACAAAGAGAATGAGCAAAAGCATCTTGTTACAAAGCTTCAGGACAACTGTTTCAGTGTGCTGTAGGATAGCAGAAGCCCATCACAAATTACTCCTTAAACTTAGTCAACATAATGAGCTACTAAAATCTGAAAGGTTATTTTCTTGTCTCACCCCATGTACATCTATTGCCTCATATTAGGTAGGCCTTGTGGCAAAATGTTATATTTCGTGGATTGATACTTTTAAACATAAATGTATTTTTGTCAGCTTTCTTTCCTTCCTTAAAAGAATTAAAAGAAAGATAGAAATAACAGTACTCTGAACCAGTATTGTTTGCATCAGACATTTCCAATTTAGCTTGGAGACAGCTCCAGAAGCTAGTGAACTTCCTTTGTCCCAAATTATGTTCAAGTCTGACGAAGTGAAAGCCCTTTGCAAAATTCTTTTTATGATTTGCAATTGCCAAATTTGGGCAAAACCACTGAATAAACATTAGTGTTTAAGATGAGACACACAAACCATTAAATCTCTCTATACACTGAAGAACAAAGGAGTGGAAGAATAAAAAGGGGGGGAAAAATGGCAAAATGTACACTTCCTTACAAAACCCTGTCCTACCTCTCCAGCTCCCCATTCCCAATGCACAAATTCCCAGGTATTCATGGCACAGGAAACTGCACAGAAATATTGCTCTCCTCCTCCCTTTCTATTCCAACTCAGAGCAGACAAGCAGAAGTTGGAGATTCATGTTATATTAATTCCTATAAGTCAAGAACCTAAATAAAGTAACACACCTGTGAGCACAATTCCACAGAAAAACAACCTCAACTCCCTGCAGTGACACTCTTATTTAAAAGTACTAGTACAGATTTGCATGTGGGGTGGACTTTGGCAGACTATAGCTTTCTATATGTAGGTTAAATTTTTTGCTTTTAATATCTATGGTAGTAAACAAGAAAATGCAAAACTGAGTGTTGGTATTTTTTTGGTGTTTATCACATAAAAAGCCAGATCAAAGAAAAATCTACACGTTATTTCTATTTCCATTTCTATTTAGTTACATTGCATTTTATACAGGTGGTAGATGTTTTTCCCTTGAAGCTTCTCCAGCTTTCCCAGGAATAAAATTATTTGTGTCATGTAAACAGCGTTAAGTGCAGAGTGCAAATTAATTCTGCATCTCTGATCTCCTAACATAAGGCTACTCTACTATGAAAATATTTTACACTCTTACATCACCTTGTCTTCTGCAGCTGAAAACTGAATATCATTACAGCATCTCCCATTCCTGTGAATGCCTTTCCCTGAATAATGAAACACATGAATGCATTGGCCAAAAATGGAACATATGCAGTCTATACAACACCTGTCTTAGACATGTTGCCAGCACGCAAAAAAAAAAGAAACTAATAAACAATCAGAGGAACAACTTAAAAAAAAAAGATCAAGGTAATCTGACACTTTGATAGCAATTCTGTATAATTCTTTTTCAGTCTTGCCTTTGAACCTTTGAGAAAACATGAACAGAAATACAGGTGTCTTCCTAGTCCAGGAAGGAATGCAGATAAACCAGCAACTGTCACACCCTGGAGAGTGAAAGAAGGCAAATAACCTATAAAATTGCAAATGAAAACTATTCATCTTATAAAATGAGTGCTCTGAAAAACACAGAACCTCACAAGTGTATCTACTAAAAGGTGAAGCAAGTATCAGATTAAAGTAAAAATAAAATCTAATTATTATTTAAACCTTTTAACATTTGGAATGACCAATACTGAAAGCCTAGTAAATCAGAGAGCTGGATGTCAGCCCTGGCAGGAATGCTTCTTGGCATAGATATAACCAAAAGTCAAACCACAGCCTCTCCCATCTAATTTTGTAACACCTATGGAGGCTTCCACCGGCGTGGGAAAGCACAGGTTCCACCCAGCACCAGCTGTTCATTCCTGCCTGCACAGTTCTGACAGTGGGGAGTGTCTGTGGATGTCTTGGGGAGCCCTGCGGCTCCTCACCTCCACTTCTGTCCTTCCGTGTAAGCCGTCAGAGCTGCAGAAGCTACAGGCTCCCACAGTCAGAGCTGACACACCAGTCCTCAGAGAGCTGCCAAGCTGAAGACAGAAGCAGTTCAAAGAAGCACGAGAAAGTCTGTCTGTATGCACAGACCTTGACCAGCTGTAACCACAGCACGTTTGGAAGTGAGACCTCCGACTTTATTCCTGAGGACATGGTTCAGTTGACACTGAATTTAAAAATTTCTGATTATTTTTCCAACCTCTGAATTGTAGAAAGCATATGTCAAACCAATTTTTTTGTTGTTTTGATGCATCAGTTATGAAAGTACTTTAGAATATGCAAAACTGTTACATCATTCACCAGCTATCCCTCTGCCAAAACAGAACTCACGGTGCTTCTACTATCACCACATACATCGCCGCTATCGTTCTGTTTTATCTTCACCTCACCCCACAGATAACATTACACTTGCACAGCAACTCATGCCACAGCCACTGCAACAGTAAAGCCCTTCCCAGCTGTCTCAGAACTGTCAGGGACTTCAGACATCCCAGCTGTTCTCAAGCAGACTTTTACTCTGAAAGACATTATTCTCAGTCCTGAAGAGTCACAGAATGTCTCAGGAAGCCCTCCGGTGACTTTATGAAGTATTTCCATACAACCAAGTGTACGTGCTGAAAAAAACTAACTGAAAATAAATGGTGTTACTACTAAGCCAGCACAAAACCAGATATATATGACTAATGACAAATTAATGAAGGATAGAAGAAAACCCTGCCTTTGTGACACCACACCTGGAATACTGCACCCAGGTCGGCAGTCCTGAGCACAAGAAAGACATGGACCTGTTAAGGCAGGTCCAGAGGAGGGCCATAAAGGTGACCTGAAGGCTGGAGCACATCTCCTACAAAGACAGGCTGAGAGAGCTGGGGTTGTTCAGCATGGAGAAGGCTCCAGGGAGACCTCACTAAGGCTGTCTAATACTTTAAGGGGCCTTAAAAAAGGAGGGAAATCCATTTTTTACATGGACAGACCGTGATAGGACAAGGGGGAATGTTTTTGAACTACAAAAGGAGGGGTTTAGATTAAGTGATAGGAAGAAGCTCTTTACTCAGAGGGTAGTGACACAGTGGAACAGGTTGCCCAGAAAAGTTGTGGATGTCCAATCCCTGAAGTATTCAAGGCCAAGTTAGATGGGGCCCTGAGCAACCTTGTCTAGTCAAAGGTGTCCCTGCCCACGGTGGCAGGACTGAAACTGGATAATCTTTCAGGCTCCTTCCAACACAAGCCATTCTATGATCCTGTGAAAGCCTCTCTTCAGGAGTGCCAGTCACAACGGCGCATAGAGCTGCAATTACAGATACCACAACAATCAGCCTAATTGGAATGAATCAGTCCTCAGTGTTGCCAACACTTTAAAATAAAAACCACTGGATTCCATGTGTACAGATGGGGTTGTGGCAATGCCCCTCCATCCTCTAACTCAGTAGGACTGGGAGAAAAATCCGTGGTTTTCTCTAAATAGGAAAAAACCTGAGTTTTCGCTTTGGCAATGTATCTGCCTACCACCTGACCATCACTAAGATCAACACACCAAATACAACACAGTACTGTGAAGGATGACTACTAGCATAGTCCATCTACCCCCCAAAAGTAGACAACAGGCTCTGTGCCTGTGAGGACAGTCGCTGTTGCTACTAAAATACACTGCTAGCATCCCGCAGCACACTACAGAGAAGTTTAAGTACCAGTGTAACACACTGGTAAGAAAAAAGATTCCCCTTGCACTCCTAGCAACCATTTAAACAGATTCTGTCATGACAGACAGAATGTATCTGAATTACTGCTTTAATGTAGCTCTAGAATGAGATGCAGACATTAAAAAATTCAACCTGAGAATGCTAGTATAAATTTTTCAGAATAGAAGACTACATGGAAGCAAATCCAAACCAAATCAGCTTACAAGTGGAATGACTGAGTTCTGCTGCCTCAGACACCAGAATCACCCCTACTCACTCCCAGTCAGTGAATCTTACCGACATTTACTGAGAAACCTTCAAAGCTTGAAAGTTTCTAGAAGAATTGAACAAGTTTCTTTAGACTTAGACAATGCTGTATGAGAAACTTGCAAGGGAAACGCATCAGAACTGGACTTGCTAGAATAATTACTTCAAATGTGTTCAATTTCCTCTTACTTGCTCTGAGTAAGACGCAGGGCACACAATGATCATCATCACGAGCTGCAATGGTAACTGCTTGCATGCAAGAGCTCAAGCCATGAGACTTTACTTTCTCCTCCAATTCTCTTCCCTTTTACATGGGTCTGAGGCAAACTACTCAGCTCAGTTTCTCCCTTAATACAAGACCCCCAGACTTCTGGAGAGCTCTGACTATTATTAAAGCAGCAAGTCAACATTTTCAGTTGACTTTCTGGCCATTTACCTGTCCCAAAAACTCTCAGAATCCCTATGCACCACACTCTTAGACTTACAGACTACACACTTAGACTTACAGCCCATCACAAACTCCTATTTGGCAAAACATTTCTAAACCTAGGGCCTACGAGTAATGAATTCTCATCTTACATTCATTTCTATATTTTGGCATTGTGCAGAAGAGATAAGACACAATCAAGGCCCCCTAAATGAAAAAAAATAAATACATGAAGTGTTTCAGAACACCAGTGGGAGAATTTCATGCAATGTATGGCTATTATTAGATTGCTATTTTGCTTAGCAGATCAGAGGATATAATCAGCAGATGATGCAGCCATGATTTGCGAAGCACAGCCTTATTAAAGGCTAATGAGATAAATGAGTTAAAATTTACATTTTGCTCCGCTGATAAGGTTCATTGGCACACTTAACTCAAACACCATGGTTTGAATATTAAATCCACTTATTAATGTCTAGTAAAGCTAATTATAATGCTGAGTGGCATTAAACTATAATATCCAAGCAGGATGTTAGAATCCCATCCTTCAGTATTACTGTAGCTCTGAAGTTAAGTGTTCTGCACCTGGAAATAACACCTGTTGAGGTCATGCTGTGAGAAACCACAAGCCTCTGTGCCTTTTTCCTGATTCTTCTGAGAACCCAAAGCCATGTTCTTCTAACAATGCAACATCAACATAAACATCGCTCATCACCATGATTTCAACAGTATCTGTCTGTCTTACTGCAGTAACAGCAAGGATCAAGTGACAAATATTTTTGTATCAACAATATTTTGTATCTACAATATATTAAATTACACTTGACATACTCTCTCTAATCCTTAACAGAAAAAGAAAGCACTGAGATACTAACAGAATTAACAACAAAGCCCCGGAAACCATACCTGTTGGTTTTTTCCTCACCTTTTTTCCCATCCTCTGTCAAAACTACAAATAAAACTATAAAAACACCTCCACTTACTGGAAAGGACACTGGAAATACACTTTGGGCCTTACACTAGGCTACATATTTTTATGCCAAGCACTTAAGCACTTAAATGGACAACAATAATTTTTAAGGATACTGTAAGAGAACAAGGGCCATAATATTCTTTCCATTTTAATCTCCACAATGTATTTGTCCTGCGACAGCAAATGCAAAGAAGATGAGCTGGGATAATTAAGTGCCAGCTATCCTTGGATCAACAGTATCCAGTGTGAGGACTCACATGTGCCAGTCCAAAAACAATTTACAGTCAGTACAAGATCGAGAAACACAGTTCCTCTGGGACCTCCTCATTCCAACACAAGAGTGGTGCCAGCTCTCGTCCTCTAGGAGGATCACATACAGGACTGCACAACAGCCATCATTACCAACAGCCAAAAAAAGAAACCAAAAGCAGAATATAAAGAATGACAACAAAAAGCATAAAAACACTACAGATAAAATCTCCACTTTTTATTTTAAGGTAATGCTCAAAAGCAGACATTCATTACACATGTAAAAAAGGCACTGCAGAACGATTATATTTTTTTCTTCTGTGGGGAAGAGTGAAAAGGCTCTTGCACTGTGACAGAAAAAGAAACTAGCTGAGCAAATCATATGTGAAACATTAAATGCAACTGCTTTTTTGAATATACTTTTGTTCCTTTCAATTTCACCCAGTTTAAACATTTAGCTTGTAACACAATCCATTCCATTTTATTCAACCCACCTTTAAAATACAGGCATGTCATACTTCAGCAGTAGGAGCAAAGAAATGCTGTGGAGGTCAGAAAGAAAAGATTTGGTATATGGCTTTCTGTGGAGCATTCCACTGCATCCCTGTTTGCAGGAAGCCAAGAGTACTGCCCATCATCCCCAAACCTGTGCAGCTGGGAGAAAAAAAAAAAAAAAAGAAACCAAACAAGAGAGCAGTCTCGTTCAGTGATAGATTCTAAATGCCACAAGCTCACCAAGCCAGCTGAGCCTCCACCAGAGCCTCCACCAGAGCCTTTTATGAGTTATGCCAAGGGAACACACACCCTGTCCCTGCCCTCCTGCTCTGCCATGCTCTTCATGTGAGCCCTATAGCACACATCGGGTCCTGAAGCCAAACCTGGAAAAGAGTGCTTGTTGAGGGCTCAAAGTATCCTTCACAGAAAGGTGTCCTGAAAATGGATGCTTGTGACTTTGAAAATGCTGAACCCTCAAGTCTCTTTCCCTAAGGGAAAAAAACCCTGTCAGCCTGATTCCACAGGAGCAACTCTCTTTACACAGGTTCTTCCCACAGGGTAGAAAGTGCCTCTGCAGTCTCTTTCTTCCTCCAATACATTGTGCTGGATGTGGTTTTTCCCGAGCCATTTTATGAGTATGGTTTGTTTACTAAAAGCATAATCAGAGAAGCTCCTCCAATTACTATTTCAACTATGCTAATACTTGGTAGGCATTCTGAATCTAAATGTTTCAATACTTCTCTGCATCTATAATCAACAGATACACCTAAAGCATACTATATTTTTCAAGAAGAGACAGCCAACAGCACAGTATTCCCACAGGCAGGCTTGTCAGGAAAAGATATGTGGTAAATAATTAATTTTCCTAGGTTAACTTGAGTTCCAGACTAGCATTTGTGAGCATCAGTGCCATGGAAAGGCAACTAACAACTCTAGTTTGTATTCTTGTCCAGTAAGGAGCTTTGCCTTATGTGCAAGCACTCACAGCGAAAGTTTTACCATCTCAGAGAGAGAAAAAGTGAAGAACACTTATACAAGTCCAGTAAAATCTCTTCTGTGGAATTCAAAGAAACCAGAAGTCTTTGCTTGGCTACTACTGTTTTTTTAGTTATTTCCTTCTTTGACAGATAAAGGGCCAAACACAGAAAGATGCTGAGCACTGATATCAGACTGCAGCACACAGAAACCTCCAGTATAATCCACTTTACAAATAATTAAAGACATTGTTCACTGCTTACCATGCCTTCTTTTTCTGCACTACAGATGTTTGGCAGGAAGGGTGGGGACAATTCTAAACACAGGGAAAGGGCAGCACAAATTCCTGACAAATCTTCTTTTTAAAACTGATCTTAGGCTCAGCAGTTTAACACATCAAGTTTTCATAAAGTTCATAAAATGTTACAAATACTACCAGTGTATATTCAGTATTCATGGTTTGAAGTGACTGAGGTTTTACATAGACTATCAACTGTGATCTAATTGTTTTTCCACTTCTATTTGTTGCTCAAAGGTGCTAGCAGATCATAACAAAGAATGGTTCATACAAGCAGGAATAAGTTGTTAATAAAGAGAAGATTTTGCAGAATGTAGTTCATTTTCCCTAGAAATGGTTCAAAAGAATGGACTAAAAATATCTAAAAAGCTATTTAAGAACAAACTTCATTAACATATTGTTTCTGCATTACTTTTCAGACAAACTGGGTGTTTCTTAAGTAATTCCATACCTATTGGTACCCATAAGAAGGAATGGAAAAGCCTCATAGGCTTAGCTTCCTCTTCAAGTCAGGGAACTCAGTCTAATCCTCCTGAAATTTTTTCTTCCAAGACTGATCATATTTCTTGGGCTCCTAAACTGCCTTGACTGTGTGATCAGGAGCAAAGCTGATGGACCTCAAGATCTTATTTCCTATCATTTCAGTCAGCTGAATTTGTGGAGGTTCAGAATACAGTTACATACTTCTTTTTAACAGAGCTGCATTACAACCATGATAAAAAAATGGGAAAAATGTTCTGCTCTGTTCATTACAATCAATAGATTATGCAGCTCAGTCACAAAGCAGATGGAATTATGAAAAAGAAAGTAATCTTTAAACTATTAATATTGCCAGAACAACTTTTCTTTCAGATATGCAGACTCCCACCTCCCAGACACAGCTAATAATGTCAGAAGCTCTGAGATTCATACGGTCAGAATGACTAATATTTACATTAAGCAAATGTATTGCCATAGTAACATAGACACCACAGAGCTATCTACCTGCCACAGCCCTCTAAATTATTTAGCATGCCAATACTACAGTGACAGTGTGTAAATGATCACATTCATTAAGAGCAGAGTATGCGCTGAAAAACTGAATGTTAGACAGCCATATTTATTGCTAGGAAAAAAACAACAGCACCAGTATTCATAAAAAAAAATCAGAGAGGTATAGAGGAAGGCTCCAGCCTGAAGCAGAACAACATACCTTGAAAATCTTCATCTATAAAACATGTTCACATCTGCATCCCTGAGCAGAGCAGCACAAACAATAATCTCACTTCTGGGACATAAGGCTGACCTACTGTGACCAGAACAAACTGGGATTTGAGTTACGTCCCAAACCACATTTTTGTGATAGCCACTAAACTTGTTTATTTGCATTTTGCATTGCCAAAATATTATTCTACATTGTGGGGTTGCAAAAGCTAGTGCACAGAAAATAGAAATAACTATGACACACCCTCAGAACATGGATGCTCTTCAGCAGGTCCAAAGATTTATGGAGAAGAGAGAGGTGCAATACTTTGGATGATGGTCTGCCACTTCCTCAAGGGCAAGGATCTGAGTGGCTTGTGTAAGCCACTGTCCTCATCCTGAGTTAAAACTTCTGGAAATCTCAAGCACTTCCTGCACTATGGATATTTTCCTCTCATCACATGCAGTGGCAGAATCAGTGACAGGTGGAGAAAACAAAGGACAGCTCAGGTCAACTCTTGCAACTAGATGGATTTCCTCCTAATTTTTATCAGCTATAGCCCCTTCTTTTGTTGGTCACAAAATGTTTTTTCACTTTTTTCTGTGAGTTCAAAATAACAAAGAAAGCACCTAAGAAGCACAGCACAAAGATCCAGGCACAAAATTAACCCAGCCCAGCTCCAACCAATTCCCATTCTCCCTGATTTTTTTAGTTCTTCATAGGCTCAATTTACAGTATGGCAATGCAAGAGAAAGCTTTAAATAATTTCTTCTACATTTTTATGAAAGGAAGTCTAGCATACACCCATCTCTTATCATTCATTTGCACTGAAATGCCACAAAGTTCTCCTTAAAGACATTTTCATGACACGAGCAATAATCAAATCTAATCTCAAACCAATAGATTACTGTAACAGAGACTCATGTAGAATTTGACCTTCAGAGACAGAATTTTCAAAATAATGAAGTGTTTGGAACATGTTCTACTCCAGAGAGAATACCACTGAAATAACAAGACTCTGCTTTTCTTAAGCAAGTTACTTTAATTAAGAATTTTTCAAGAAGTGACTTGATCCTTCACAGAATGTCCAGAGAGTACAGAGAATGGGACCTTGCTTTGAAAGCAGTTTTAGAAAGCAGCCCCATGGAACCCCACAGCCAGACCAGTGAGCGTTCCTCAAATACTGGTGCTGTAGAGCACAGTTGTGATGAAGAACACCAGAAGGTTTACCGCTTACAGAGGTCAGGTCATCTGCCATAAGTATTCAGGTTGTGAACCTCTGTTTGGAGTCTTCACTCAGTATCCCACTTGAGATTGTGAATTTAACAGAATGTCTGCTGGTTTTAGAGAAATGTCTGTGAAAGATGAATACTGCTCTTAGGACTGTCAAAATATAAAGGATCATATGAGAAGCAACTGACTAGTGGACTAATTAGCAGTAAGGAATAGAATTATGCAAAGTCTCCAGATTCCAGGCAGAGCTATCAATTACATTTACATGTTACAAATCACCTTGCTGATGAAGTGCAAGCTGGAAATAGGAAGTCACCTTCAAGTATTCAGCACCTTAAAGCACACTTGTAATGGAGCCAGTGGGGATATCTGCTTAGTTGTTGGAATAATTTAAAATGTGCACTAATACTTGAAATGATTCTATGACAATTGAGCATTCAGCTAAAGTGGCTGAGATAAGCCTTGACAATTCTAGATAAGAAACGCTAGGCAATTAATAGAGGTATCCAAACACTAACCTTTAAATCCACTTAGGCTGAATTTTCTCTCACAACTTGTATCTTTCAAGCTTATAACTGAGAGCACTAGGAAAGTCAGTCATGCTACAAAAACCGCAATTAATTCTGAATGCAAACCCTGTGTTTTGTTTTCAAGCCAACAGTGAATAGATGAACCCAAAAAGCAACAGAACACAGAAACAGTGGCTGAATTTCATTAGGTTTGGCTCAGCATCACTACAACTGAATCCAAACTGTTTTCTACACAACAATTCAAGTAGCAGCAACACAAAGCACTCAGCTCCACAGGAGTCCTTCATGTATCAGATGTGGTACCATTCACAAACTAAGTCTACATTTCTGCATGTTGCTAGATTATGTTCCCTCACCAACAGGGCAGTACGAAAAGCAGAAAAAGCCCTGGCTCTCAGTCCTGCTAAGTAATAACAAAAACTTCTCTATTATCACCAGTGCGTCCAGCCTAAATCCAAAACACAGCCTCATACTCATCACTGAGAAGAAAACTAACACTGCCTGATCCCAAACCAGCACAGTACAAAAATCCTAGATCTGCAGAGCACTTTGTCAAAGAAACAGGTAACTTCATACAAATCAGAATTAAGAGCTGATACTGAGGTTTTGTTTTTGAGGTGTTGCAGTACCTGGGTAAATAAAACTTGCAAGAACATCCCTTGCGTTCAAATGACTCCTCAAAATCCACAGGAAACAACCACAGTAAAGATTCTCTAACTATAGCTGGAGACTGCACCCTGTTTTTATTTTTACCAGAAACTCAAAAAAACTACTTCCACATTTTTCTCTCCTTCTCAGCCAGGATAGGAATGGAAACCTTTGCCAGGGTTAGCTCGGCCAGTGGCCTCTCTCACCCTGGCAACTGCTTTTATACGCAGCAGGCAGAGTAAAGAGGTAGAGCAAAGCTTAGTATTACTCCCTCAAGCTCAGGACTTTACAAGGAATACAGTCTTTTCCCATTTTGCATACCACAACCACTCAAACAACTCCCTAGTGCAATGAACTATGTCCTTTTCCCCTTCCCTCCAGCCTCCACAATGAAGAAGTATGATTGCTGCGTCCTCTTGACAGAAACTTACCATCCAAACTCAGCAAACAGGACTAATGTAGAAAACAAAATCAACCTTTTTTTTTTTCCAGGCAAAAAGCAATGGGAAGAAGTGAAGAAAAACAAAAAATGGAAACCAAAAGATAGATTTATATGACTTACAGTGATTAAAACACTAATCAGCCTCTTCTGTACTGTAGAGCAGTGTTAAAACCTCCACCACCACCCTGCATGCACACAGCAATACCCACCCAAGCCAATGCACGTTGCTGTCAGGAGCTGAGCTGCTGCGTACGTAACACGGAGGCAGATTTACTGAACAGGTATTTCTAAATTCATGTTCAAACCCCGTAAGTGCCACACCTAAAAAGCACATCAAGTCCTCCATATCTACAACCTGAACATAAAAACTGCACTTTGAGATGCAGACATTTTTCTATTTTAAAAAAAAAAAAAACTGAACAATTACATATGCATTAAACAAACCTTACGCCATAAATGTCCTTGATTCTTTATGTGCCAAAACACTAAAAAAGAAATCCAACAAATCCCCTACAGAATAAAAAGCAAATAAACAAACAAAACCCCCAGACATGAGACCAGCTTACTATCCATTATTAAAATGCCAAGCACAGTTGGTTGTTAATTTTTCACTTGAAGTAACTGTGTAACTTGGTTGGGGAATTATTCAGTTCTAAAAACTCTGTAGCCATTTCATTTCACCTTTCATTTTCTATCACCCACAAGTCAAAATCATGTATGCAGTTTAATGAAGAGTGCATAAGTCCTTGAATACCAGATACAGATAAGAGGAACTGTGAGTGATTCTTACCAAAGCTAATAAGCAAGAAACCAAAATAAAAATTGAAATATGCAGAGATACTAGTATAAGCACCGTAAGTCAGTGGTATTTTTATCAAAATGAAAAAATAATTTCTTCTTTCTATAAACCCAAGAGACACGTTCAATCTTTTTGTCATCTATCCATGCTATGCATCATGAAGATAAATGGCAGTAAGTGAATGGAAACAGAATGGTGATAGATGAAAAACAATGACACTTAGGAGTACAAGCAGCTTAAAGAGTACTTTGAGTATAGGCATAAGTGTATGAGTAAGAAAATAATCACCTATACTCCACAGACAAACACAGCACAGCCCCGGGGATAGATTCATTTTCTGTGAACACCCCTGTGCTAATAACTGTGCAGGAGTCAGGGTCTGGAAAGGATGCAGAGTCAACCTGTGGCAACTAAAATATTTAACCACAACAGACATGCATTTACCTGATGAATGTAAGTGGGAACCCTACTTGCAGGGATCAGTTCTTCCAAGCACTCTCCTTTAGATAATTTAAAGACAATTATTCTACACCATGAGATGCTTACAACTTTTGTATGCTACTACAGCAAATTTTATTAAGAGACTCAACTAAGTTGATATATCATACAGATTTTAAAAGTAAGGTGTAAGAAAAAAATCCCCCAACACAAATTCTCTGACTTATCAGGAGAAGGGGAATGGGATCTATGTCCTCCAGAAGTATCCAGCAGTAGGCTTGTCTCAATTAGATTCAAAGCCCACGTTGTTTCAGAACACTGAAGAACTTCTGTGGAAGCCAACAGTGACATGGCAAATGAAATATGCTGACAGTGCACATTATCTTATTATTAGTAACATGCCAGGCAATACAAAAACCACAACTTTAAAATACACACACTTTAAAAACTGCACCTACACAACCTCCCCGCTTTGCATTTTAGAAGGCACAGATATAAGATACACTGCCCTATACCAGTTCAGAACATTTTCTGGAGTATATATTTGTAAGATAATCATTCAAACACTAAAAAAATGTCCATAATAACAGGAAAAAACCAAAGCATTCATAAAAGAGAATAAGTAATTCTGCTCCAGATTTGTTGGTTTTGGTTTGGTTTTGCTTTTTGTTCATTTGAGGGGGTTTTTTACTGTTTGGTTGAGGTTTTTTTGTTTTGTTCCCCCCTCCACACTCAGGAAGTGTTTCAGGAAAAGCCACAAGTTTTGACCAGGGTCATTCATGATATTGATTCAGCTGCTGCCTTGCCTTTCAAAAGTGCCAGACCAGTTTTACCTCATTTCTTTTAGGAAAGCAATGCAATGGGACAGTAACTTCATCTCCCAAATTAACTGGTTGGATAGTCAGCTCTAGGCAATTGGCTTACTCTGTGCAAGCACTTTATTCCTACCCTCCTACTTGTTTGTATTTCTCAAAATGCAGTATATTACTCACTTTGACTGTAGTTGCTTCCCACATGTTCATTCATCTTAGTTTAGCTCACTGATTTCTCCAACTGCATCTCATTAAATAGCCTGAATTTTTCTTTCCAGCTGCATGCTAGGCTGACTTTCAGTGAAATGAAGGTAGATTTACACCAATGAAAGGAAAACAGAATGCAGCTGCATGGTCTTAAACTTTAAGAGGCAACAAAGCTTTCTAGGCTATGAATTTTAATACTCAGAGATTAGCAATTCATCTTAGTTTCAGTTGTATCCTTCTAGGACAAAACAGTTATCTAAAGAATCCCTGATAGGTTTTTACTGGAAGCATTGCTCCAAAAGCTGTGGTGAAGCAGCAGAACAGTTCATGGTCCACACAAGAAAGAGGTTCTATCCCATGTCTGACATCCCTGGCACACTCACACTGTAGCTCCAGCTCAGTTCACAAACAAGTCAGTTCAGCAGCTGCTCCAGGAAGAGTAAAACAGAAGGGAGCAAGCCCAAATCACTGGGAGCAGAGGCTGGGGAGGCTGTGCAGCTTCCACCCTGGACAGAGACTCCATCAACTCTGTTGCTCCTAGAATTATTTCCTGATTTTTATTACTGTAATTGCATATTTAGAGTCATCAAGCCAGATTCTGAAGACTTAGAGATAATAATTAATGCTGTATTAGTTCTTCTGCACTCATGTTAGAATAATTCAAACGTACTAGCAGCAAACATGTTCAACATGTCACCAGAACTACCAGACTCCAGGTCTCATTTAATTCTGAACTGACTAATGAAAGAGCAATATTCTCTGCCCTAGTAGCCATTGTACCTCTGGTAAGGGACACAAAGTGATTAAGGAGATGTAAGGAAACAGTATATGAAACACTTGCAGAACTGGATAAAAATTCATTACATATACTGAATATGACCACAAAGGAAAACATTCCCAGAGATTAATTTTTTTTGCTAATAAATCAATAAAAAATCCTGATTTTTCTTGAGTAAACTTTTCACACCCTTTGTTCTTGAACTGGAAGTGTTCTGGTTTCTCAAAGATTGCTCTCCTGTTTTATTTATCCAAAATTAAACCTTCAACTCTGCACTCAGCCAATTCCAAGCTAAACATGACCCTTGGAGGCCAGCAGATCCTCTTGCATCTCATCCACCCCAGCAGCTAAAAGTAGGACTGTGCCTCTCCCGACATGGCCAAAAAGAAAAATAATCATGGAGAAAGCAACTCCTAATCTATTCTATCCCACCCACAAAGGTCCTTGGCATGGAGGGAACCAATTTTAAAATACATCTACCATAGCACCAGTAAATAGACTAGCTCCTGCCTCAAAATGCACTTTGGTGTACAGCTGACAGAGTTTTGAAAAGGAAAACAGAGAGGCAATGTTGCAGTCTTAAAATAAGGGGAGGAGCCGGAAAGTTAAGTTGTTCCTCTAAGGCATAATACTTTTCTGACTTGCTCCTGGAATGATGCCTAGCATTAGTTCCTTAATCCCAGCAAAATGAAGTTTCTGTCTTGCCATTCATAAATAGCAAAAGTTTATGCTGAAGTTTCTTAGGCATTTTTAGAAGATAAATACTTCAACTGCTTTGGCTTTTGAATGATTTTCCCTGTGCCGTGACCTTCATTAGGACTTGGAACTGAAAGATTTCCTTGGTTATCAAGTCCCCCTCATCTGTTATCAGAATTTATAATCCTTCACAAACTGATGAGGCTCCAGCTTTTTAATATTCTCTTGCATTCAGTGAAGACATTATGACATTTCCAAAGCAGTGAACTATTGGTCCACACACTTTTTGCTCAGTATCACATTGTAGCCTACTCACTCACTAGAATCACCTACAGAATGAGATTACAGTCAAGAGTGTTTTAGGAGTCTGTTTTTTAAATTAGAAGGTAAATAACTAAATCTTTAATGACTACTGCAACTTAAATGTTGAAGTTACTGAATTCACATGTAAAACCTTCCCTAACAATGCCTCCTTAAAAGATTCACCTTTTCAGTTCCAGCTGGTTGCTCAAGGGTGTACCTGAACAATTGTATCATGAGGCTGAAATGAAGCTCCCTCTCTCCAGCACTTCCTACAGCAGTAATACTCCACTGCTAGTGTGTTGGAAGTATATTTTGCATGGGTCACTTGAGAATCCACCACATTTTACAAATCAGAAATGTAATTTCAACACACAGAGATAACCAACTCTCAACTTAAACAAAGCTCATCAGGATGTAAAAACAATCAGCAAAACTGATTAAATATCAACATCCTGAGATAAAGTTGAGACGTTGGTTTTTTTTTAAATTATGTTGTTACATGTCTTTTCAGTATAAGTGGGTAGCCATTAAGTGTGAACAACAGCTACAAAGTGAAAAAAATGCCATTGAACAAAATCAATATTAAGTGGTACTTAGACCAAGTTAGTTTCTAGTATCCCTTTTTATATCTGAAGGATTGCAAACTGCTTCAGAAAGCACTCAGATTTTAATTGATATAGTAAATAAACTAACTAACACCAACAGCTCTTCACTGAAACAAAATGTTGATGTTGGTAATGTAAATCCCAGAGTAGTGCCAATCAAGTCAATGAGTTACAGGAATTTTATCTAGAAGAACACCTTTCGTATAAGTTTCAATATAATTTCAGGTTGTCCTCCTTCTGTGGTAGGGTAGTCACCAAAGATTTCCCCTTAACAAAAGATTCAAGCAGACATTCACATATTGTCATAAAGCAGTTTCTGAGCAAGCTGCAAATAAAAGAAAAAAAATTCTTCAAATGAGATGAGTAGTCAGCTGCTCACCTTTGCAATACATGAAACAGCCTACAACAAAAAAGCCTGTGTATAAAATGCACTGTAGCACTTCACTGGAAGAAAGGGAAAGCTTTCAAATTGAATGGACATAAAAAGAATAGTACAACAAATTATATTGCAAACTACATGGTCGTTTCAATAAGCAATGCCCTTCAGGAATGCATTATATTTTAAAAATCACTTTCACCTTTTGTTGGTTAAGATAAGCTACAGTTGATTTTAGTTAATGGAGCCACAAAGTAGGATGAAACAAGTATTATGCTCACCTTGCACTTTGCAACCTTGAGCATGCATATGGCAATGGAATCACTTACTTTACTCCCACCCAGTTTCTTCACTTTAAATCTCAAGCACTGCCAGAAAATCTCATTAATCTAATCTGGATAGCAAAAATGTTTATCCAAATTTCCTTTTCAATAATGTTATACTTACAGTGTACAAATCCTTGTTTTAAAAGACTTACAATGGAAATACTCAATGTGCATTTCACAACATTGAACTTACTATGAACCAAAGACCACAAACACTGCTTTAAAAAGCCCAGCAGTACACTTGCAGTAGGTGACATTTTAGTTTTTCATTAATCCAATTCTATTTGAAGCAAACCAGAGTTTAAAAAAATTCCTGTGAATCCAGAAAGTTGAATTACAATATATAATTTTGTAGCTCTGAAATATACAACACACAGAGTCCTTAAAAAATTAAAATTAGTATGTGATACACGATTTAGACACCCAGATCTTGGATCTTGCATTCTCCTTCCACTGGATAGTTCTTCTTCCCATCTCTGTTCCTGCACAAGTGACAATTTGTGACAAATTATGAAACTCATTGTTACAGGTCATCAGTGCTACCACAAGCACTGATTATTTTCAAAACATTTTTGAAAGAAAAAGACAAAACCTATTGAATTTGTAGAATAGAAAGACTACTAAATAAGACCACGGACTGCACATGGCCAGGGACACTGCCATACATTTGGACTATGCACATGTTCTCCTGCCCCTTCTCTCCCATCAATTCCTACTGTGAGGACAGCTCAACTTCAAAACACTCAGTGATCCCCACTGCTCCACACACAACAAATACATCAAACACCTCCATTGCCTGGCTTATGAACAAGCAGCTTGTCTGACAACAAGAGGTTGTTGTCAAACCTCTCTGTTGAATCAGAGAAGTTTCTAATACAGGTTTCTGTTCAACCCACTAGATTCTAGCACTGCAAAACCAAATCAAACTCTAATGAACATTTAAGCCTTTCAATTCAATTGGGTCTTGCAGGCCTATATATTAACACTGTATCTTAACTTTTCTCCTCCTTCATTTATTCCAAGTTTATATTTTGAAATAATAATGCAAACTTTAAAACAATTCAACTAATCCACACTACCTTTATCTGAAAACCTTCTTTGTCTTAAAAAATACTGAGATCTAAAGAACAATGATGCACAGGAAAACATGTGTCAACTAAGAATTTGATCCCTCAAGATTTTGTTCTACAATCTTATTTTGTATTAATCTTTTTCCTTCTAAGATAGCTGTCACCACAATGGTGGGCTTTTCCTCCAAATTAAATGTAAAACCACTACACTGATATTATAATAATCAGTTTTATTATGAGAAACATCATCCTTTTTTTTCCTAGTCTGCTTTTTGTGGTTTCTTTATGTCTTCATAAAATCTCTGAATTTCCATTATCACATTAACCAAATCTCCTTATTCAGAACGGTTGGTTACACATTCCCTTAGGTTTTACAGGGCTGCTACCAAGGACAATTTACACTGAGTACTAATGTGTAGCCAATTTTGGAACAATACCTACTTACCATGTTTATATCCATGAGACCAAAGTTAAGAAAAACAGTTGTCACTATGATCAGAAAACCAGTCATACTTTCCCATTTCCTCATGCCAGTGGCCTCTACCCACTGCTGAGCTCCCTGCACCATGCTTAGCTCTTCAGGGCAAAATGCACACTCACCTAATTAAACTCAACACACAGGCATCGACAAGTAAATCAAGATGGTTGGACAAAATATTCTTTATGACATACCCTGGAACTTTACAATGAATAGTTCACAGTGTATCATACATACACAAGTTTTTTCCTTGTTTACCTTGAGCTGAGAAAGAAAAAACATCTTATGCATTATGAAAGCCATGTACATATCTTTATGTTCTGCCAATTGCCAGGTGATGTGCCCTTTACAGACCTCTCCCTCAGCATCACAGGGAGAGCATATTGGTATGCTAGCCTATAGTGATGAAAGATTAGAATCCAGAACCATTTAAATTATTTATAGAACATCACTGATTCCTCAAGAAGGCCTTGCAAAGTAGCCAGCAAATGGCCCAAGGAATCCTATGAAAGAGTAAAATCATGTAATAGCTATTTTCAATTAATATTAACATTTTGTGAAATTCAAGACAGTTTAAAAATTACCTACGTCAGTAAAACAGGATCTTCCTCTATAATGTTCATTTCAGATAACTGTCAGTAGCCAAGTTTTTACTGGCTTGCTCCTAAGATCAAACTCACTGTTGAATGCAAATGACATTTTCCTCCCCAGAAGTCTAAGTCTTCACAATTTTTATCGTGAGAACAAACTCAAAACTCTACAAACTGACACCAGGACAAAAAAAAAGGCAACAAAAAACTACAAAAGAAGAAACAAACAACCCCCACACCACAACTCAGGAAGAATACAGCTGAAAGGAAGCATGATCCTAAGGTACTGCTTATAAACTAATGTAATTTTTTCACTTTGTGTCTTTTGTCATTCTGAAATTCCAGCTTGAATCTATTAAAGTCTTAATTAGAAAAGTTTAACTAAAAACAAAAATATATAGGAACATATTTGTTCCAGATGCATTAATATTTTCCAACAAAAACCAGTAAGGATTTAATACCTGTTGGGACTAGAGCTGGTAATCACAGATACTTAATCTTAGACTAGATACTAAAGCTCTTGTCTTAAAGAATTAAGGGGTTTTTTCATTACTGCTGTTAGCTAAACCAATGGGAATTCAAAGACACTAGTAAAATTGAGGAGTTACACAAATATACAATGGGAAGAAATGAGAACTAGAGAAAAAGACTCCACATTGTGTTGGTTCATGTCACTCCCTGCTACTGGTGACTGTATTGCCTTTCCATTAGCATAACTAGATTTTCAGTCAGGGAAGGAAAAAATAGCCAACTGAAAGCTTTACATTGCTAGAAATAGTTATAGAGCAAGACCAGACTCTAGTTTAAATTAACAACTGTTGTTCTTTAGTTTTCTCTCTGGAGAAGGAAATAGACTTGCCTTTATTGTGCACGGTATTACATTGCAATGCTAGAAATCATCTGAGGAACTATCACCTACAGCAACTGATTGACAAATAGTTACTTTGGCAACCAAAGATCCTTACATAAGATCCTTCCATACAGCCACAGAATCATGGATTAGCTGTAGGTCAGTACATGTAAAAGCTTATACTCAATAGATTTTGGATAAGGTGCCATTAATCTTGGGAATATGTAATCTTTCCAACCCCCCTGCTAGGTGAGCTTTTAGACAAGGCTTGATATTCAGAAACATTCCAATGATCTGGGTTTGCAACATTGCCAGAGTTGCCAATTCATTCATAGAGTGGAAACAATAACATACTGAATATTTGGCAAGCATCAGACTATCTACAACCCCTCAGTTTCCTAAAGATACTTTGATATGATATTTTGGTATCTTTTATAAGCTATTACAGAGAAACCAGATGCCTCCATAATCCCTACAGAGCAAAGCAGGTTAGGATGAGAAGAACAAGATCCTTGCTTCCCACTTGACAAAAGGGTCTCCCATCAGCATCAAGAATTGCAACAAACTGCATCAAAAAAGAGGTGGAAGCACTAAAGGGGAGGGTAAGACCAAACACATGCTACATGAAAGGCTGCTGAAAGATGGTGTTCATTTTCATAAAGCAAGTGTTTGGTGGTTCAAAAATAACACGGCACAAGAGTTTAACAGTAAGTTAATATTTAATTATAATCTACCAGCTACCTGTATTTTTTCTAATCAATTTGAAAGAAAACCTGGGCATATAAAACACAGAAACGAGTGGTTATTATGAAGTATCATTTCATATTCCTTCCCCTTTCTAATGTTGTTTGGCTGGTATAAATGCTCCACCTGATACAACAAACAACTCGGGAAACCAAACACACTGTCAGGTTTCCTGTGATTTCAAGCTTGTCTGTACTAATCCCAGTCTCATTTCACACTCACACATCAGGTTCCCTCCCTAGCTAGCTTGGGCTTCTCTTCTGTACAGCTTCCTTATGACAATCTTGCAATTAACACCCACATCTCCTCCCCAGATGATGCCAACTTCTATGAAACATTCAGGCTATGAAAACCACACCCCCCTTTCATGCTCTTTCATCCGCCCCTTTTGCAAACTGAGAACAAGCATCTCTTGGGGAGGTGACTCATAAGTGCTCAGCCCTTTTCACATTGTAAAACAGCTTATCTAATAAAACAAAGCACAAGTACAATGTTGCATCAAGAACCAAATGATATTCATGCTGGTAGATCAGGCTGGGGAAAAGATTTATCTGAATTTTCATCTGTCAGCCAACTAGTTTCACTACAGAGTAAGATGACCCAATGACAAGCCAAAGTCTAGGACCTCTGCCCCCTATTCAGCCTTTGCTGTAAAAGGTTTTCTAAAGTTGCTGTGCTGAACTTTTAAGCTCAGATGGAGAATACTAGTGTTTCCTCCTTCGACTCTTTTTGTATCCTACATTGTATCTGTTAGAGTCAAGAGAAAAAAAAAGTACATTCTTCAAATGACAAGCATTTCAATTATTTTGTATCCTATAAACCAAATAATGTGGAGATATTCTGAAACGAAGAAAAAAAAAAAAAAAAAGAGGAGTCTTGCCAACTCAAGAAAGTCCCAGTGTAGAGGCTGTTGGTTCTCATCAATGTGCCACTGGTAACCTATCTCTAACTTATAGGGTATGTAGGTCACAATATATTTACTGTTCTCCAGAAGTTACAGGGCACTAAAAGACAGCTAGAGCACCTTTGATAATTGCTGCATATTCATTTCACATGCAGGCAATTACTGTGACTGGCACAGGAATATTGCACAATAGCTGCTGTGTACAGGTGTGAACACAAAGAGAACTGAAACACGAAACACTGACAGGATGCTCCGGAGCCCACGGCGTCTGAATGCAGCTGGCTGCTACCAGAGACTCTGTCAGGCATCTGAAATAAGACTGAAGTCTCAAGCTCATTTTCACAGGACAGGTGCCCATGCCACAAAAACTGATTGTGACACCCAGGACTCCAAACAGAAAGCTCATGGCTCAGCAAACAGACTTGTGTTCTGAACTACCTATTACACACACACACAGACACACACTTATCTTACCTGCAATTAAAGCGTGTCAACAGGTCAGCAAGGAAAAATTGGCTCTGGCAGCTCTTCCATTTGGTCAAGAATCTAGATTTGATGTTTCTTCAGCATTCAGCCTTCCACTGCAGACAAGAAAAGGCAGAGAAAGTAGAAAAGTAAAAATTATCATTCTCCATTAACAGAAATCTGACAGTTTAAAAACTGAGAAGGAAAAAACCTCCATGTTAAAGAGAACAAGATAATAAACTCTCAAATACACGGGAGTAGCAGTAACAGAGCATATTTCACACCACACAGACAAGGTCAGAGCTTCCAGGCCTTTCACCAACACCTTTGTGAGAAGCCCTTGAAAACACCAAGGGCATCATCAGCTAAGAGCCCACACCACTGCAGAAGCAATCCATATTTGCTTTCCTTGCTGCCTTCTGTTCACTGCTGCAACTCAAAAACTTTTGCATCTATGCTGCAACTCAAAACCAATCATGTGTAACACACTGAATAAGTCTGAAGCAATTAAGAAACTGTTCTGGCTAAAAAGTAACCACTGGGGAAAAAAAATAAAACACAGAAGCAGAAAAAAGTGGTATTACACTGAATACTAAAGCTGGCTACACTGCCAAAAAACTGATTACAAAACTCACTTTTCAGACAAGAAATGCATCATAACAGCATCTTGCTAAACAAGCTAAACACATGCAAGGGAGAAGGAGAAACCTACACCTTTCTGTCAACACTGAAGTAATTCATAATAAATTTATATTTGACATGTAACAAGGCTGCACACATACAGAAAAATGCAAGTATGAAAAGGGAGTCTATTCCTTTACACAGTGCTTAACATTCAAAATTGATTTTACAGACATCCTGCTAACCTGTCTGACAAAAATTCCTCCAGACTACCCAAATTAATTCAAAATAAGGAGACTGTCATTTTTCTGTGTCTTATAAGCAGGGAGGTAAAACTCTGAAAGTTTGCATGTATGCTGAAAGGAATCCTGCAAAAGTTTAAAAGGTATATACATCAAGGAATTTTTTTTTTTAACAAACGGGATTTTTCACCAAGAACTCATAGTTGAAAACAGGTTCTTAAACAGCTTTCCCATCAGGGGAGCATGAACAAAAAAGCCAAAAATTAAGGGCTTATGGGAAGACACTGGTTTTATATTGTAAATACAACATGGTTTCAGTACATGCTAGACTATGTCTGGGGTCTAGATGACCCCAGACATCCCTTGCCATTTCATGCTCCCAAATTATAATCCTGAATGATTCTATCAGGTTCCTCCACAGATGTAACCAGAAATTTCATAAGAGACTTCTAGCATCACTTTCCCCCTCAATAACAACAAAGAGATAGTCCTAAAAATTAGCCTGTTTCCAAGTGAAATGGTAACAGGGTCAATCTCTCTATCCTCCAGATGGTCACTAAAATGTTTCCCATAGTAAAATACTGTTCACAAAATTCTACCTCACTAAACCATGCTATTTTTAATATATTTTCTTACTACTCAAAGTAATTGAAAGTGAGGGCCCTAAAGGAAGGAGATTTCTCATAATTTGTAATTAATACTGACTTCTCTTCTGTCTGCTTCATACATCCATCACATCTGGTCATAAAAATAACATTCCAAATTTAATTTGTTAAATACTTTCTCTCTATTTTTGTTTTGCTGTACCATTTATCTGGGTAAATTTTCAAGAGGAGCCTATAATTACATTCTTGACCAGACTGTCTTTTAGCTTAAACAATTATGTTCTCCCTTGGATTATCTTCTTCAATTTGCAGCACAGCTTAAAAACTGTTTTCACACACAGAATAGGTATAGGCTAAATTACATCCTCATGTTTGAGCTTTGCAAATTGATTAGTCTGGTATTTTTATTTCCTTTTACTACACATTAAATAATCCATTAGAGGGAGCACAAAAGAGGAACAGAGAAAAAAAATTTAAAAGAGAAATTGCCCCTACCCAGAGTCCAAACTCAAGTCCTAAAGGTAACCCACAGCCTCTCTAGAAATCATTCTTTCCAGCAGATGTGGGAAACGAGTATGCAATAAGCATCTGTGGAGGGGCTTCCAGTGAAAAGAATTAAGGGGGCATTGGGGAGGGGAAAAACCTCTCAGCACATTTGTTTTAAAGATTCCAGCATGCTTCAATCTAAATATCTTCTTTTATCTAGAACACAAAGCCTGAAATTGAAAATTGCTACAAGAGACTGAAACCAGAGCCAATGAAGAACAGCCACATGAGGGACAACCTTATTTCTGATATGCCTAGTGCATGTTTTCAAATATATGCTTAATAAAAAGTTACACAGTGGTGCCATATTATCCAAATTTATTCAGTGTTTCAGCTTCAAAGTCCTGCAAAACTGACTCAATGAATCTTTGTTACTACTACCGAGGCAGTAAAGAAAATCACAGAAGTCTGTTCTTTTGCAGGCTACAAAAGTTCTTTTGTAGTCTACAAAAGATTTCTCTATGATATGCAGTTAATGTGCAGGTTTTAGAGAGAAGGCATTCAGAACATGGAATGCTTCCCTGATCAAACATATGTAAAAAAAATCTGAACATGAAACCTTAGCACCAAGCTATGGAAAATGTCCAGAACCGAAGTGCCTTAAGCTTCCCAAATAATTTGGAAAAAAAACCCCAAAAACCCATATAAAACCAAACCCACACAGACACCCCTTAGGTTAGAATGCAAAAGAAGGCTCAGTCTAGGAGCATATGAAAGAATAGCATATGAAAGAACAAAAATTTGAATCATTTAGCAAGTTCCAATTTTGAATCATCCTTTTTAATATTATTTTTACAAGCTGTAACTAAATTAAAGAAGCATGGTGATAATTGAACGGAGAGCTTCCTGTAGTTGTGGCCCAGGAGAGTCACATTAATCACACAGAATAACCAGCTCAGTATTGCCAGGTAGGAAATAATACATCCTTATCTCCAAAGAGCATTGACACTGGGATCTCTTTGTAGGCACTGACAAACCACTGCTGCCAAGAACAGTCTTGCCTTATGCAACATTCTTAGAAGAGCAAATAGTTTCCTTTTGCATCAAATACACAGCTTTTTAAAAGCAGGCCACACCAGGTAAAAAATAATACACATCTGCATTCTGTATCGTGGAGGGTAAGGAGGGAGAACAGGGAGAGAAAGGAGATAAAAAAGGTTCTGCCTTCTCATTTCTGAAAACTGAGACAGGTGAGGAAAACATGAAATGGCAGAAGAACTGCTCAAAAACTTTGAATCAGATACAAAAATGTTATATTTTATCCAATATTTTCTGTCTCATATGATTGCTATGAATTTTATATATTTTCAGTATTCATACAAATCATATGATTCATAATTATAGGAATATAAGAAAAAATACATATCTCAGCTCCCATTGCTTGGACAGCCTAAAATTCTGTCCTAAAATTGGTGTGGTGAGGCATGCATATTAAAATGCTTTAGAACATAATCAGTTCTTAGTGGCACCCTTCAAGAATTAGGATGCTCTATTTTGTATCTTGAGATCATCAAATCATAACAGACAGCAATTTTCAATGTTTCTTCAGTCCACAGCTGAGCAGACTGTCAAACTTTCTTTTAACAGACAGGTTACCAGGACATTCTCAGAATGGCAAAACCCTTTTCAAGGATTTATACATTCTCTCTCTCTCTCTCCCTCTTTTTTTTTTTTTTCTTAACACAATTAATTTTGAGCTCAGGGTTATACTGCATTTTATTTGAGAGGAAAGTTGTCCTTAGAGACTGTATCACATCCCAGGTATCTTAACCTACACCACTACCCAAGCTGGATATTATGAAAGATGCATAGCTTTGTGGTCTGGGAAATTCAAATTGCTTTCCTTATCTTTCCCCTTCATGTGAGAGCCCAAGAAAATAATCCCAGAAACCATAGTCCACAGATACATGAATCAATACAAACAGTCCCAGGACCAAAAGAAGCCATTGAAAACAGCAGATGGACTCTAAAATATTAACAGGGAAGTACGTCCCGGTTTCACGCGTGCGTGCATTAAGATAACAAACACATCATAGAGGTGATACCTCCTGGGAAATCTCCCTCTGTGAACAGCAAACCAGAAATCTTCTAAACTGCTAATTTTACATAAAAATGTGCCTATTTGCTTTTGATTTAAAAGATCAGTTGACACTGTAGGACTTCCTCGAATCTTTGCTCTCCTGCTATTCACAGTTCTGCTCAATAACATGCAGCTGAAATTAAAACTTTTGTTTAATGTCACTGTTGTTATTCCTATCATTTGGGCAAAAAATATCATGCAGTGAAGAGTCCCTTCTGTTTTGGACTGTTACTGGACAAATAATTAAAGAAAAAGAATTAGTGTATTCAAATAAAGACAGGCTACAAGAGCAGCACAATAGAGGGTTGTTTACAACATACAGCAGACTATGTGCAAGAGTTTTCCAAATTTTCACTGGCACAAGCTGATTAAGTCTGTGTGGAAGAGAGGAGACTCACACAGGCCTGGAAGCAGTAAAACCCCAGTGGCTGGGATGCAACACCACATAAATATGACAAAATTGTTTTCAAAGCTAATCCAGGCATCTTCACACCACATCTCCTTGTACTCCCTATTCTAGGATTGGCTCCTGCAGAGCCAGTGTGGGTACAGCCATGCCCACAGTCATCTTTTCATGTTGTTATTTCTAACAGGGAGTTCTAGCTACATTCCAACAGCCACAACCCTGTGAAGATACAAGTCTCCCTCATCTACTCCATGCAGGTGAAAAGGGAAAAAAAAACCAACAGAGAAAGAGGCATAATGTTTTGACATCTTCTGGATCCTCCTTGTCAGTTGAAATGTAAGAGCAGAGGTACCAAGAAAATGAATTCTCAGTACTGTGCTCTCCCTGGATTTTACACATTGTGCTGTACCACAGTAACCATCTCCTTTTTGCACTCAAAGGATAAAAAAAAAAAAATAAATCACATCAAAGTCATCTAGTCCTTCCCCCTGTGCCATGTAACACACATCATGTTTCTGTCACAACTCACAGCTGCTTTCATTACCTGTTCTTAAAATCATACAAACTTTTTCTGATAATATATTCCAGTGCAACAATGTCTTACCAAGCAAGGAAAGAAAACAAATCACTGTGAAAAACACATTTATCTCATACACTTAGACAAACCCTCACTTTCTCACTTCTCCACTATCTTCTTCCCTTCTTTGAAGCTAAAATAACAGCTCCCAGTTCATTCAATCATTCCTCCAGACATCCAGGTATTCTTACGGCTCTCCTCCAGGCTCCCTCCAATGGGTTCATATTACCTTCTTTTTTTCCTTATAGATTATTTTTAAATCAATTTCATCTTCAAAATATGACACTGCATCAATATTGGCTGCAAAGATTATTTCATTTAACTTGTAGAACATAATTCTATTTACAGATGTGTGATGAAGACACAGGACCCCACGATAAGAACTGGAGAGGTCCTTAAGGTTAACTGAAGCAAGCCTCAGGGAGAAGCATTCGGTCCTTCTGGCCTTCTCCAACTGCTCCCATCAACCAGGAGGCAGAAATTACTTTAAAGAAGCCTTGCTGTGTTTGAAATAAGGAACTGTGCTATAGGGTTTTGCAACACAAACTTCAGTCCCAACCTAAGAACAAGCTCTATTTAAAAAAAAACCCAAAACCTTCTAAGAGCAGAATTCAATCATTTTTTGACAGTATCTTGGTATGATATTCTCTAATTTTACAATTCTATAGGAGTGACTCCTGTTATTCTTGCTGTCTGCTAAAATACATAAACCCTTCCTAAAACGAACCTCTAAAATAAACCTCTCACTCCTAAACAAGAACACTATCTCATGAGCCCAATTCTAGGGAAAACAATGTTTTTCAAGCAGTTTAGCACTTGCTCATTTGTCAATTTCTCCAGACATTCTTTAATAAGAATGAATTTCTGATAGTTTCTATCATAGAGTCAAACTGCCACAGACCTACTGCTTGTCTCCTGTTACCAGTCTGGGAAGAGAAATTCTATTAGTCTAATGGTTTAATCTTACAAATAAAATCATATGGGCTACTGTTTATTTCTTTTTTGTCATCTTCTACTGCTTTGGGAGGGTTTAATTCTCAAGAAAATTACTAGAACAAATAAAGATCAACAACTGAGTCTACAGCTGCTCACTTCCACTTGCCCCTTGCCCCTGACACCTGTACAGACAGATATTGCAGTCCCTATTCTCAGTGGTACAGTATTACACATGCCCTCCATGAGTTGAGAAACTGCAGCAGCTCGAGGATTACATCAGCCAGCCCTTACTCTTTCAGCAGTGTTTTTGCAAACACTTCAAACTTAAACGTACATAACTGCTCTAAAACTCACTCTTCCCTCACACCAACTCAGGGTTTTAGCACTTGCCTTGGACATCACGTTCACCTGCAAGTCCCAGTATCTTTTATTAGACCTGAGGTGAAGAAACAAAACAAACAAAAAAAAGATTTCAGCCTGTTTTGCATTATCTGCCCACAGCTCCACTCGTCAAACAGGAGCAAACCTCCTCTGACTTTCTTTGCACTAACTTTATATTTCTATAATGATTTCTCATTATTCTTTTTGAGTTGGCCATTCTGAATGTGGCATTTTAATTACATGTGTGTGTGCTTTATTTTTACACTTGTCCTTGGCAATCCAGCTGGGAATTCCTTTCCCTCCTTGTGCTTGATGCTGAAGAGCTCACTAGCCAAGCCAACCTCTCACTATTTTTCATATTTTCCTCTGTGGAAGAATGATTTCAATTTCTGCATTAGCATATGCCATAGACTCCAATATTTCTGCTTCTGAAGAAATCATATTTTTATCTCAGAATATTTAAATGTACTTTGAATTATAACTGATTGGACCACATTGTCTCCTGACACTGAGCCCAATGCCAAGTGCTCCTGAAATGTTCCTGTTGATTTGATGTCTCTTTTAAATCTGAACTGTTGTTACTTGAAATGTTTGTAAAACAAATGTACACTAGTAAGAGAATATGCCTTGCTGCCAATACAACAAAATTTTATCCCCCTCACTTGCTGCTACTTTAAAATCAATCAGCAACATTTCAGCTATTGAATGGAAGTTGCTAAAAACACTACTAGCAAAAGAAATAATCTGCAAATAAGCATGCATTATAAATGTAGTCTTTGCTAAACTGCCTTAGTTGTTGCTCTCTGAACATTTTATTTTTTCTAACAATAAAGGTTCTTGTGAGAAGAAAAAAAAAGTTCCCCAAGTCCAAGGATTCCACCAGCATCCAAGCCAAACAAACCTAGCCCTAACTAGCAGAAGGAAATTTTTCAAAACAATCTCAATACCACTGTGTTCTGCTTTATCAACACCAGCAAGTCAGAAACCCATCAGCACTGGGCTGGCAAACACCACCTCTGTAAAAATCATGCCAGCAAAATATGCTGAAAGCAGATGCAACCACTGACAGTCATAAAACCTCTGTTTACAGAAGTTTATGGAAATACCCTTTAGTGTTGTTCACACTACTGGGACCAAAATATTAAGAACAGAATCATTGCAAAGGCAAATCAGTTTCTGCCCTCCGTGCTTTTCCTCCATTCAAAGTGTACTCTCACTTCACAGGTTCTCATCTATGAATATGTTTCAAGAAGCTGATAAAGAACTTTCTAATTGTTTACCTGAAACCACTCCAAGCAGGCAAGCATAATTAATCTTAATGCAAGTCAGCAACTCAGAAAGGAAATTATCCTGTTACACCTACTGCTGACTATGTGTTCATCTGTGCTCTCCGCTTCCGTGTACTGAATGGCAAAATGGCCAATTAAAAGAAAAAAAAAAATAAATTCCCAATCCATACCAAAGGCATTCCAAGGACATTGGGTGAGTTGAGAGCAACATCAGAGCAAAAAAAAAAAAGGAGCAACACACACTCTTCTGAAAATCTTTATGGCTTGCAGTAAAATTTTTGGCTGCTTAGCACCTGTTGTTACTTTACCTTGGTCAGGGACACAAGGCAGAGAAACCAGCACAATTCTAATTCCACTCACAGAGAGGAAGAGAGCCCTCACTTCCAAAGCAAATCCTCATCATGCTGTGGTTGGGGGCATGCATTTCTTGCAAAGTCCAGCAGTGCAAATCAACAAGTTTGTCAAAAGGGGAGATAAACTTCTGACCTCTATAGGTTTTCTCACAGGAATATGGAATTTATAACACTGAACTAAAACATATTTATGGCACCAGTGAAGTGTAAAAATGCCACAAACGTGCAAAGAGGAAGCAGCACAGTTCTGGCTACTAAGAGCCATGGGTCCAGTGTAGCAACTTACTGATGTTCCACCTTCAGCTTGTAATTATGAAAGGCACAAGTCCCTGCTGAGGCTTCCTTCTTCCCTTGTATGCTTAAGGTTTACAGGCTTACAGAAGCACTACTCAACGCAGTGCCAGAACAGGGATGAAGCAGAAGGCCAAATTCTCTCTCCCTCTCAGGTTTGCTGTGTTAGGGCAGGAGCCTGCCACAGCAAAATGAGTTCACACAATTCAGGAACAACCTATGCTACTTTTTGGACTTGGCTGCACAACAGCAACTTTTTAACCATAGCTCTCTGACTAGCACGTAAAAACCTAAGCATCTGAAAATAATTTTGTTATTACAATTATATTAACTGTTAATTGTTAATAAAACTAACTCAAAAGTATAATATTCTCTTCCCTCCTGCTCAGGGTTATCTGAGGTTTTACAAAAGATTTTGTGAATGCATGTGGGATTGATTCTTCGCTAGTTTAATTCTTCAACTGTTAGCCAACAGCTAAATTTAAGTTACAATCCAAAGGTTTACTGGAATATAAAGACTGTCAATACTTAAAAGTTTTATTTTTTTTTTCATATGCACTAAGAAATCCTTCCAGTTGTGAGCCTTGAAGGCATCATTTGTTCAGTTCTGCAGGCAAACTCCACTATTGCTAGAATAGTCTTTCTACATGAAAATTTTCACAGAAAGAAATCCTACCCTTCTCAATATACAATACAGGCAACTTGCAAAAATGAGCTAGAATCAGAAGGATAATGGGCACAATTGTCTTTCAGTAATAGTTCCTGAAAAAAAAAAAAAAAAAAAAAAGGACAAGTTCTTCTAGAGCATGCGAATGTTTAAATAAACAAAACTATGTCTGTCATATGCTTGGAGACTGCAGGAGAGGTCCAAAGAGAGAAAACATTTAACTCTGCTTCTAAAGCTAAATGGCAAAAACTACATGATAAGAATTTGCCTCATACTTTTAGCACTAATCTAGCTATGCTAGGTATGTTCTCACACAAAAAGTAGGTAACACCACGCTCATTATGTTTAGCTCAGAATTAACTGTCATGGTCTAACATTACTGTACACATAGACAATTTATTACCGCATCAAAATTTGACTTTTTTTTTAAGGAAAAGAAAAAGATAAAGAAGTCATTGATTTCCCAATAACTCACCACCCATGGGAAGCCACCACAGTTTGAAACAGAATAAATTTCAGGGCACATTTTCCACCTGCTAGGAAAAGGTGCTGCATTTGGTTCAGAGATAATCTGAGCCAAAGTCCCAGCTACATGCTGGGCCTCCTGCATGCAGATAGCTATGCTTGTGTCACGTTTCCACACTTTCCTCTGCCAATTAAAGGTAATACCACTTGATATCACAGGTAACAAGTTCTTAGATTATGTCTTCACATGCCTTGAGCCTGTATCACCACTCTCACCAGCTCTTATCTTGCCTGCTCTGTTTAAATTCCACATGGAATTGCCTCACCTGGACATGCCCTTCAGGATCACCTTAGAGAAGAATTTTTTGGCCACATGGTTTAACATGCAAAGCATTCTTATCATACCATCACTGAGTCCTTTACTGAGAGATACCTACCTGTACTAATAGGAAGTCATGATCAATGCCTACAACAGAGAGTAAGGGAAGATGCATTCCTAAAGCTCCTCAGTGTTCATAATACTGACTTCAGCTGGTGAATGCTTCCTTACCATCACAGCACTTTCACAGTTACAGCTGACTCTCTACAAGGTACCGGTGTGTGTACACACGTATTACAATGGAGTGATACTAAGCCAGAAGCACTTATTGTACACATTCACAAGTGCATCCAAAACGGTTCTTTTAATTCACTAGAATCACAGAATTAAGGCTGGAAAAGACCTTCAAGATCAGCAAGTCCAACCTGTGACTGAACACCATGTCAGCTAAATCACAGCACTAAGTGCCACATCCAGTCATTTCCTGAACACTCCCAGAGATGGTGACTCCACCCCTTCCCATTCCCACGCCAATGCTTGACCACCTCTTCTGAGAAGTTCTTCCTGATGTCCAGCCTGAACCTCCCCTGGCACAGCTTGAGGTCATTTCCTCTGTTCTTGGTTCCCTGGGAGAAGAGACCAACACCCACCTGGTTACAAGCTCCTTCCAGGCAGTGGGAGAGAGTAATAGACTCTCCCCTGAGCCTCCTTTTATCCAGGCTACACACCCCCGGATCCTTCAGCCAGCCCTCACAGGACTCACTCTCCAAACCCTCCTCCAGCTTCACTGTTCTCCTCTGGACACGCTCCAGAACGTCAACGTTCTTTTTGTGAGGGGCCCAGAACTGGACTCAAGACTTGAGGTGCAGCCTCAGCAACTTGATCCAGGTCTAACTGACCTGCTACCCATGACACAAGGAAGTCCTAGCTCTACTTTCCAAATAAATTAATCAGATCAGGAAAAGGCACTGTTTCTTGTAAGCTGTTTGCATGAGTTTTTAAAGACACAGACATTTTTACAGAGCAGCCCTACAAGCATCTACTTACAAGTCTTTATTTGGCCACTATACTGTACTGCAAGAAGGACTGAAAGAAATTTCAGAATTTCAAGGTCACTCATACACCAACTTTTGCCCAGTGCAGAGTCTCTTCTGGAAGCACCCCAAGGTTGTTTGCCTTTACTCAATACCATCAGAGTATTGAAAGTGCCACCATAACATACCAAAAGTACAGGCATCTGCTGCTGTGTACTGCACTACCTGGAACACACCCAAAAGCAGGTCACACAAAGCACTGTTCTGCCAAGAGCCTTCCCTGATGCCTTCTTTCCCAGTGCTTATTCTGATGCAGAATCAGCACACCACTATTTTGTGGGGTGGGCAGCTATTTAGTATAAAACTGACCTACCCCTTTAGGCTTAGAAGAGACCACAAGTAAGGTAACAATGCCAAGCCAGCGTGTCTGAGTCTCAATATAACTATATTTTGTCTGTAAACCAAAATATAGTTATAAAATTGTTACCAGAAATGATGAATGGAACAAGAGGTCAAAAAAGCCTTGTTCTCAGCAGCACATAACAACCACCACAAACATAACAACCACACTAAATATGCCATGGGAGAAAATGAGAGAGAGACAACACACCTCTCTCATGTCTGAGGGAAACTACTGCTCACAGTAACATCAGATCAGGATGTGGAGAACTGCATCTTCAAAAAGTCAAGTATGCTACTCAAACATTACAGAGCTAAACAAGATTCCCATCAGACTAATTAAAATATGGAGATCTTTTGCAATAAAACCCTCTGCAGGCATCAAAAAGCAGCATCTATATATAATAAATAAAGATATGCGAGGGAGGAACAGCAGCACTTGTGAATAAATTCTTCGTTAAAAAGAAGTCTTAAAATGATGTAGATCAAAGTAATCTTAATAATCCTTCAATGTACAGTTTAACAGGGAAACTGATGCTTCAGATGGTACTGAGAGTCTGCAAATCTGAAGACTTAAGCTTGACAGGCATCAATGCATCATTATAATCTTTTTGAAGAGAAAACCTAGCTATAGATTTCTAAAACTCAGTTTCATGCCAGGATCAAATAAAACCACATTAGCAGCAGTTTCTCCAATTTTGCTTCTCTTGGCTTCAGATTCTATGAAGTTTTATATCACATTTAGGGGAATAAAACCCCAAAAATAAAACAAGCAAAACTCAAAGCCAAAACACAGAGGACAATCCAGTTTTAACCAGTACCACCATATAGTTTAGACACAGTAAAGTTTAAAGAAGAAAAAAAGAAACTATGTACATAAAGCTAAGTTTCCTCCACAGGCTTTGTCCATACATTTTTCATCATTCTAATAGCTTTCACTTCTTTTTCAAAGCACATATCGTCAATCACCATGGCTCAATAAACAGACTAAAACAGCTGTTAGCAAAAGTCAATTGAAAACATTTGTTTTGATTGAGAAAGATAAGAGGAAAAGGCATCTGGATGTTCCATGAGTTTCACCAGTGCCATCCTCACGTCAATATCTCACTGGTACAATCTTGCACTCTAGAATTATTTATACTTCAGCTTATGGATTGTAAGTTTTTCTGTCTTTCCCTTCTCCCTTTGACCTTCCATGTTCATTAAATGGGAGCCAGAGAGGAAGAAACTAATTACAGCATTAGGACCTAATTCTTAGATTAGTTTCGGATCAGGTGGACTCTTGTGCACACATACCCCAGCAGAAGAAAAGCATCACAGATAATGTGAAAATCGTAATTTGACATCACTCCTTCAGGTATTACAAATCCCTCCAATCAACATTTTTTCTAAAAGGTTTACTTCTACAAATTGTGATATAAAACCAGCACAGGGCAAAGACATGGGTCTATACTGCACGACCTAACACCATTACCTTACTCGTGTAAGAGAGATCTCTTTGATGGACAAATTATTATCACTACCTCTTCCCTCTGAAAATGAAAACAAATTTAAAACCTCATGCCTCCCCACTAAGATGAGGCCCTAGATCCTTTTTACTGCTATACGGGAGAAAAAAACCACTGTTGTACTAAAGGAAGATGCAACTATGAACTCTTGCACAGCATCAGTTTCACACTGATCAACACAAAATGCCTAGGCAGAGAGGGCACTGGCAGAGTCTGGAGCTGCATTCAGTTCAATCACTAGTAATAGGGTGGCATACAAATTTACACGATCATTTTTATGCATTTTTTACTTCTTATCGTCATTGTATGAGATACGTTAATGCTGATCGCAAAGCCAATCAAAGAGCCCAGGGAAGAGAAAAATCAGAGTGAAATAAAAATCTTCAAATACCATCAAATATGCCTTAGCCTTTCTCAGTTACAAGAAACCACATGCCCCAACCCGGCAAACTCCTATACTGGCAGGCTGGCCTTGCGTCCAGCACACAGCGCGCACTTGCCAGCACCTATGTATTTGTCCACATGGAGCAATTCAATCATGCCGAGCTGCTACCAACACCCGTGTGCAACAGAAAGGTTCGCATGACCTTGCTAATAGTTCCTCAAAGATCAGAGAAAGCAACACCAGCAATCACGTCGTCAGGGCACGCTGCCTTCTCCCGCTACACGGGCCCCGAAGCTGCCGAGACCTCTCCTTTCCTTTGGCGTCCAAAGCAAACGCCAAAACAGCCTTCGGTGATTCGGTGAGTGACGCAAGGAGAAAGAAATAATCAATGTTAATTAACCTGTCCAAGCAGAAGCCCGAACCCAAGCGGAGCACACATGCACAGGGTCACGCGGGTGACAGCCCTAGCCAGGGATAGCTGGCACTCCGTTAGGCGTCACACTCGGGAGGAAAAGCCTTCCGGAAAATAAAAGCGCGTATCCCATGCTCTCACCTCGGCACTCGCCCGCTCACACAGCCCTGCGCGAAGCCTGGGTCCTCTCTCTCCCTGAAGTTTGCCACCAACGCTGCCCAAGGGTCGCCCTACAAACCAGCAGCGGAAAATCCGAAGCCAAAAAGATAAAAGGGGATTAGGCGGGCATTACTTCCATTGACCTATATACTGCCCTCAGCCCGCGGCGGCCCTGCGGCAGACGGCAGCTGCTCGGCCGGGGGTGACACCGGCCTGACAGCTCGCCCCGCCCGCCGACGAGGCCGAGCGGCGGCGCGACGCCCCCGAAACTCGGTGCGGGGCCCGTCCCGGCNTCCACTCCCCCCCCCGCCGAAACCACCGGCTCCGGGAAGGAAGGAAGAAAGGAAAGAGAGAGAGAGGGAGGAGGGGAGGGGGGTGGCCACCCAGGTAAATCGCCGTCCGCCACGGGACAGCGGGGCCGTCGTTAATCGCTGGGACGGGAGCGCCCTCACGGCCGCCCGCGCCGAAGGCTCCGTCCCCTGAGGGCGGGCATCGTGCCCCGCGCTCCCCGACAGCGGGCGGCCCCAGCGCGGCACC
>VXBQ01002177.1:875595-905082 GCA_013400175.1 Phainopepla nitens
AACCCTGCAATTAAGAAGGCTTCCTGCCGCCTCTGCTTGCCTGCATGGAAAACCCTCAAGCCAGAAGTACCATTTTAAATCTATCCCGATCTTACAAACGAAAATTAGAGGTAATTCCCTAACGATAGAAGCTGCAAGGTGATCAGTGGCTGGAGCACCTCTCCTCAGAAGAGAAGCTGAGAGAGCTGAGGTTGTTCAGCCTGAAGAAGAGAGGGCTCTGGGGAGACCTTGTCGGGGCCTTCCAGTACTTAGGAGCATGTCTCATGAGGAGAGACTGCTGGAGCTGGGCCTGTTTAGTCCAGAGAAGAAAAGACTGGGAGAAATCTCATTAATACATACAAATATGTCAAAGGCAGGTGCCAAGGTGATGGTGCCAGACTCTTTTCAGTGGTGCACAACGGCAGGACGAGGAGCAATGGGCACAAACTAAAACGCAAGAAGTTTCACCTCAGCANCCCGGCCCGAGACGGGCCCTGCCGGGCGGGCGCCCGCCGAGAGGTGGTGCGGGGGAGGGAGCCCAGCTTTGGAAACGATAACCCTGCAATTAAGAAGGCTTCCTGCCGCCTCTGCTTGCCTGCATGGAAAACCCTCAAGCCAGAAGTACCATTTTAAATCTATCCCGATCTTACAAACGAAAATTAGAGGTAATTCCCTAACGATAGAAGCTGCAAGGTGATCAGTGGCTGGAGCACCTCTCCTCAGAAGAGAAGCTGAGAGAGCTGAGGTTGTTCAGCCTGAAGAAGAGAGGGCTCTGGGGAGACCTTGTCGGGGCCTTCCAGTACTTAGGAGCATGTCTCATGAGGAGAGACTGCTGGAGCTGGGCCTGTTTAGTCCAGAGAAGAAAAGACTGGGAGAAATCTCATTAATACATACAAATATGTCAAAGGCAGGTGCCAAGGTGATGGTGCCAGACTCTTTTCAGTGGTGCACAACGGCAGGACGAGGAGCAATGGGCACAAACTAAAACGCAAGAAGTTTCACCTCAGCATGAGGAAGAACTTGGTTAGGTTGAGGGTGACAGAGCACTGGAACAGAGGTCATGGAGTCTCCACCTCTGGAGCCCTTCAAAATCCATCTGAAGGAGTTCCTGTGTCATCTGCTGGAGCTGAACCTGCCTTGGCAGGAGAGTTGGACTAGATGATCTCCAGAGGGCCCTTCCAACCCTATCAATTCTGTGATACTTGAAGTAGGCTCATAAAAGAGAGCGAGAGGGACCTTTTGTATGGGCACATAGTGATCGGGCAAGTGGTAATGGTTTTAAACTAAAAGAAGAGAGCTTTATATGAGATGTTAGGAAAAAATCCATATTCAGAGGGAAGTAAGGCACTGCAACAGGTTCCTGTCAGCTCTGGATGTTCCGTCCCTGGAAGTGTTCAAGCCTAATTTGGATGTGGCTTTGATCAACCTGGTCTAATGGGTGGCATCCCTACCCATGGCAAGAGTTTGGAACTGGATAATCTTTAAAGTCTCTTCCAAATCAAACCTTTCTGTGATTCTGTGATACTATATAGTTCTTATTTTTAAATCCCTCACTGTAACTATGATATACTGCTGAGGTGAATAGTTAAGCATAGTTCAATATGCCACTATGTTTTCTTCTTCTTCTTCTTTTTTTTTTTTTTTTTTTTTTAAGGCTTCAGATAAATTAATTAGACTGTAAGTGTTCTTATTATGGTTTCACTAAAGGCTTGAAATAGGAATAAATGCTGGCCTATTAGGGTAACAGCTCATTTAAAGAAATGTATAGTATAATCTACCGAGTGTAAAGGTGTTATCTCTGAGCTCAGGAAGCATTCTTTCCAAAGCTCTATGTAATTAAAGGATAATTTACTGAGATTTCTAACTAACTAGACTCACACAAACTAACCCACACCTAGGTATGCCAGAGTTAAGGTTTCCCATCCCAGGATAAAACCATCATCCGAAAATCCACTAAGGAATAAAACTGATCTAACATAACTGAGGTTCCTCCACTCCTCCACTTAGGGAGACTGGAAGAATCATTGGTTCTTGTACTATATCTTGGCAAACATTGAAACTAAATCTAAACTTTAAGGAGCAGGGAGTACTGCCATTTCTAGGGACTATAATTCCTCCCTCACATGCTGTTGTTTATTGGTTTTGGAACTGCAAGATGAAATAGTAAGGCCATATAATTCTTTATTGAAAATGCTATGGCAGAGGTGCTTGTTGCTCAGCAGAGCTAGTAACATCATCCCCTCATAGTCTGAATCCAGAATCTATTGCCTGGATGTCTGAGTCTGCATGTCTCTCTTTGGAGAGCTGTTTTCCAACGTTAGATCTGGTATTTTGTTACATAAACTCAGGAAGCAGCTTCCAAGTGCTGCTATTGAGCAGGGAGATGGATGGCATTTGGCTGCTGTCTAGGGCAGCAGAGCAGAAGCCGGCTTAGGAATTTGGTAGAATTCTCTAGAGGACTTTAGGAGAAACTGAGAGGATACTTCTGTTTAAATTGTTTGGTCTCAAGCACATCAGGCAGCACATGGAGGAAAGATGCCCCTTGTGTGAAACCTCTCATCATAAGCAGATCATTAAGGGGTGAGAATCTGAAGCACTGACTCTTACAGATGCCGATAGAATCTATTTTGCTTCTTTCTATTGCTGCTCTAAGCATTTTAAAAGCGCTCCATAATTATTTTTGCTGTGATAATGAGGTTGAATCCAAGATAGCCGTCCTTTTACATGCCTATCTCTTAGTCATTCGATAAGCTGTTCTATCACACAGAGTTAGAAGAGATGGAAGTGTAAAGATGGCTTATCACAAGCTCACACTAATCCTCCTACTCACCCTCTTTGTTCTGAAGGCATTCTTAGCTGCTGAGAAATACTTCACCCAGGTGTAAGAGTTAGAGGCATAACACATGAACCCAAACACAGCTGACTGACAACATAATTGCAAGTAGTAAAGGTAACATGAGATTTCATGACCAGCGCTTGTCAGTCTTGAATGTTGTGTCATTGATACAATTCTGTACCTCTAGTGAAGTTACTGGTAACTACAACTAACTTTGTATTTACAGTAGTTAGAGAACACAGCAACATGTATGCCCATACTTTTGGTCACCAGTTTTACTCCACAGAAAGCTCAGGCTTTCTAATGAAATTCCAGAAGGTTTCTGCTTTCTGTGACCCAGGGCCTGCCTGCAGCATCAGAAAGATATTTACTGTTGCAGACAAAAAATGACCAAGTGTATCTACACAGGTAAACCAGACAGCTTTTAGAAGAGCTCTCTTTCAGTAGATTTCTATGCTGGTTTTTCACGTTATATACCCATTTTATCCATTTGTCCATAAAGAAGTGTACTTTATGCAAAGAATTTAATTACATTCTCTAATTGCTAGAATCACGGGGGAACTACAAAGAGAAAATTCCTAAGACAGAAATATCTTTCATTTAAAGAAACCCAAGTTACTGTCAACAAACAAGAATGGTCACCGTAAATTAAGTGACCCCTGAACTGCCCCATTTAACACAGATTTTTCTTAGATTTCATCTAGATACCACCTCAGTAAAACAAACCTACACCACATTTGCTTCTTAGCAAAAGATCTGATTTTTAGGAAAGGTGTTGGAAGATAAACATTTCCCACTTAAGAATTAAGAGAAATACAGGCATTTTCCAAGATGTTATATGCTTTGCTACAGCCATTGTTCTTATCTTCTCTGAGCAACAGGGAAAAAGAAAGTTTGCTTTAAAGGTACTTCTGAATTTTCTCTACTCACACCTTAAAACCTTCATACTAAGAAAGGAAAGCACTCTAAATGCCTGTGAGAAACCTTAGGTTACTTCTGCCTAAATCATATTTCATCTGAATTGTATAAGCCACATTAATCCCTTAATGTTAAAAGATGTCCTCAGGCTTTTTTTGAGATATTGTTTTTCAGATATTTTGCTGCAGCTCACAATTTGCAATGCATTACCATTCTAAAATCATTAGTACAGGAAAGAAAAATGTTGCATTTACATGGATAGAATCCAGACACTTGGCTGGACTGGTAACTAATGCAAATATGTATATGCATTGGAAATTACTGTATTACCTTTAAGTGTTTGTACTTTGATGAACAGAAAAAATGTTAAAGATTTTGGAATCTATCTTAATTGGTATGTATTGATTTACCTGTTTCAAGACAACTCTTTAAATAAAGGAAAATTTGTTTTTAAAGTTATATAACAGGATTTAGCTGAACTACGACTATTGCAAGTTAGTGATTTATAGACAAACCAAAATAAGTTCACTGCCCCTTTAATAAAATTATTTTTCCTCTTTAAAACCAGATTTGGTTATCTATGATACATTGTAGGGGCGTGACAGTAATTCTGAGAATGTGTTAATTCACTGTGCTCCAGAAGTCAGTCCACTCACAGTCCGTGATTTCTCATATGCCGTAAAATGCCACAGGTCAGCACTGCTACCAAAAGAAGTAGTCTTGCCTTCCTCCACCCATTCTGTTCCTCCCTACATTTCCATCTTCCCTGATCTAGGCACCTGTTTAATAAAAGAGATCAGTTCCATGATCCTGATTAACCCCCCCTTTTTTTGTGCTTTAATTTAACATGGATCAGTTTTTTTGACCTGCTTCACCTGCCACCACATAAATCCTTACTCTGGCACAAGAGAGGGAGCAGCATGAGGGCAAGAATGAACTGGGGCACCATAAATTAGCACAGAGAATATATGAAGTTGAAAGCATGATTTAAAAATTGCCTTTAACAGATAGGCATCTAGAAACAATTGTACTCTATTCTTTCGCTTGTGAGGTTTGGTTGGTTTTTGTTTGAGAATATGTGCTCAAAGCACATGATACAATATTGCCACTCCATTATCTGAGAACTTTCTGATGTCCTCTTTAGGTGCTCACCTTTTCTCTTTGTATTTTAAAGATACAGAGCTGAACCCTGGACTTATGCTGTAAATCCTTCAAGCTGTGTCTTTGGGGAGGAGGAAGGCAACTGACAACTTAGGAAAAAAATCTTTCCTTCTGGTGGAAACAAGACAAGACCTCCTTCTTTCTCCCAAGGCTGCTAGTTTTGCAGGATAGAAAATTTTTCTGTCTCGTATAGGTTTCTTTCAGATTTGCTAAACCATCTTTGCCAGAGAAGATTTATGTCTGGACCATAGCAAATCCCTTACCTTAAGAACACAGCTGGAGGATATTTAACAAAAATATATCCCTAGAGGCTGAGTAGCAGTAGACGTATAAAGGCTCAGTCCTCCTTTTCTAATTACAAGTTGTACTCCAGGATCCAGTGGGAGATTTGTCCAAGAACTACATAACACATTTCTTAGTGAAAATTGGGTTATCAGCATTATTATTATTTATTATTACTATTCTGCTGTTCTGGTTATGAAAGCTGTGATTATAACAAACATGGTATTTGAGCAAATGGAGCCAAAGCTACTTCTCTATAGCTGTCTCTGTCACATCATAATCAATAGTGAAAAACATCCATGTTTTCTAACACTACCCCCTCCAAATTCATCTCTGAAAACCTGAATTTAATAATCTGTTTCAGATTTGTATAAAAAAAAGAATGTGATGGTTCACCAGCAGGGAAAATTTTAGTAGACCGCAACAGCAGTGCTGTACACTGGGTCAAATACAAGGCCTCTTCCTAGCCAATTACAGTGCAATCTATGGAGATTCCCTAGAGAAGCACTTGCTTATTAATACCTACACAGTGTTCTCTGTTTCCATAACATCTCCCTTAGTATTCACCATTATATTGCCCTTCCAAAGTCACGCCTCTCTCTGCTTTCATAAAACCTTCTACTTTGTTCTCCTGATCGACCTTTTGGTAGACTCTAATCACAGAGCTGCTGACAGTGGGGAATAGGTTGCCTGTGATATGGGGAAATCCCAAATCCCACAGCCTGAGTTACACAAAGCCTATCTACCAAATGTGAAATCAGACACACTGCAATTCTGGATTTTATTTTTTTAATTTTATTTAATTCTTTATTTTTTCCTGAGCTAATATAAATTTTCATCTGCTGGAGACTGAGGGAAGGAAAAATACAATGTCATACTGCACAAGCCCCCTGGTCTCTGAATAAAACTGTGCAGCTGCATGCCTGGGAAGATGCAGAGACAAACAGGCAGTGGAAGTTCATATAAGCTGGCATGTCTCTCTTATATTGCTTGAAATACAATAAAATATTATTAAGTAGCATTCTTGTGGGAGTATATGAATGCTGATTTTCTCTATGAATAAGGTAATGCTAGACAGGAGATGAACCATTCAGCTGCAAGGCAAAAAAATCTAAAAATCAGAGAGTAGTTGTTAGTAATGCTTTGTTTCTCTGCCAAGGACTTTTTTGTTCCTTGCCTCCGTCTGGAATAAAGTGTTTCTTCATCATTTTCAGATACTTTTTATAGCCAGTAGCTCCTACTTTCTACAGAGAAAATAAGAGATAGAAGTAATACTTGCAAAGGAAGAAAGCTTTGCTTTGCATTTCTTGCATAGGATGAACAGAAAATAAAAGTTTATTTCCTGGAAACTGAGTTGGTTTTAATGTTTTGCATTGTGGCTTAACTTCTCTTCAGAGTTTGTGGGTGAATATTAAGAGTCTTAAGTATAAAGTACTTAATTGATAGAAGTTTTTACTTAATTTTTTGAAAAATTGTTTTTAACTTTTTTGCCAATAATTTTATTTATGCCAAATAAATACTTAGTTCAAGAGAAAAGCTAAGCACCAATCTTTGTGTGCAATTAAACACTTCAAATTCTCAGAGTAGACAGCTGGAGAGAGACAAAACCTCCAGAATGACTACCAGCCAAATCATACATGTAAAACTCCATATTTTAAGGTCCCTCCTTGTTCTTCTGCAAGGTATTCAATAGGAAGTTTTACTGAAATTCTCATAAATTTGCTGAATTAGAGGTCAGTGGCTGTTGGAAATTTGGGAGTCAAATATCTGATTTGGGAGGTGCCTAAATTATTTGAAATAAAATCCTGTTGGGATTTCTTCAGAAGAATCTAGCAGTTGAGAAGCAGTGCGATAACTCTTTGCATTTTAAAATCATTGAATAAAACTCAAAGACCAAGCTCCAAGTTTCTTTCTCACCCTTTGAGAGTTAGTTCCTAGCTGCCAGCTGGTACAATCATCCTCCTCTTGCTTGCTCTTCCAGGCTTGTGCTCTTTGCAGCCTAGTACTCCAGCTCCAAAAGACTCCCTGCTTTCCCACTTGGCATAAATTGATGGGTAAGAAATAGTGATGCAAGGAAGGGAAGGTGAGTTTTAATTTTTTTGGCCGAGTTAAAATTAAGTCCTAACCTTTTATACTGCAGGCAAATGATCTGTTAATGTACTATACCTAGAGCCAACAGCAGCCCTTCAGCAGATATGTTCTGAAGGAAGCTCTCTTCTGTTCTTTCTGAGAGCAGTTTCTAGACTCTGGGTGCTCTCTTAATGAAAGATCTTCATTTGCAGCCCTAATTTGTACCCTTAATCTCCAGGGAGTACAGAATTGCAGTTACATGCTCTGTATGACACAGCCTTTTAGCTGGCCCAGAGCAGCTCCCTGCTCAGTGGCACTTGCTGGATGGTCCTGCAGGGGCCATGAGGGATACAGCTCAGGGGTGACTCTCACTCCAGCACTGCCACCGCTCGTGGAAATCTGGCCATTAACTCTCTCGTTGAAGGCAAAATAGAGAACCAGAAATACTCAGAATTCAAGGGAATTTGTCTTTCAGCTGCCTTTTTGGGTATTTCTGTTGATTTTTTCCCCTTTTGCTGCTTTTCCTTATATTTCTCTCCCTAAATTGGGATTCTGTAGTATTTTATTTGCATTAAGGGAAACTTACATATTGTTGCCATTTACCAATACAAATGGAAACAATGCATAGTTGCTATGCTAAATAATTTGGATATTAAGATGTCATTAATTTTGAACTTGGACTGTTATACTTTAAGAAATGTGCCCTAAATGTAGAGCATGAGTTGCATATACTTGTCTCTGAGAAATCAGTTTACGTGCCCAAGAACTCATATATTTAGAATGTCAGCTGCCAAATACTAGTATCTTAAGATTCTTTATCAAAATAATTATTTAAGTTCAAGCTTGACATCCTTGTTTTAGAAAAATAACAATTTTAGGGCCTCTATCCTTTAAGATGTAGTCACTGGAAATCGCAATCCTGATGGAATTCAAGGTTTTGCGTTTGTTGGCCCTGGCAGCTGTGTATTAGTAAAATAAATAAATTAAATAAACAGAAACATCTGTTCCAGTCACTAGAGGCTTATTGCTGGAGTTATCTGCATCAGATGGGAGGAGACGCTCTAGTAGAGGAGCCTGGCTTTCCAGAGCAGAGATTAGTGAAATCAGTAGGAATAAATATGTAGAATTGTGTGACCTGTGGGAAATATCTCACCTGCCAAATGATGACGCTAACTAGTGTTAAAGTTTGAAGTCCTCTAGCATCTATTCTGCATTATTCATACGAGTAGAAATCCCATTATATTCAAAGAGTAGCACAGTCTCAGTCTGTATCTTATTAAAGGAAAATCTCTGGCATAGTTGAGAATCTAAGCCTATAAGTTTCTTTTTTTAGTTTATCATTATTGGATCCAGGATACCTTACTTCATATATGTGTAAGAAGAGTATAAATGTGTGTGTGTGTGTGTGTGTGCGTGTGTATACAGGAGTGTACACATAATTTTTTGTGTGTGAGTGCACTGGATAGTTGTCATGCACAGAAAGCAAGAGAAGGCAACCTAATAATGCCTCAGAATTCCAATTCCATTAATATTTCAATAAACCTGAGAAAGCAGACAAAACAGGTATTCCTCTGCAAGTATTCCTATGCTAGTATTCCTACATGGTAAATTAATCAAAGCTCTGGTACAATTTTCAAAACAATGCAGAATAAATTCTTCATCAGCTGGACATGTAACTTGCCAGCTTCATTAAAATAACCTGGGAAAGTTGTATATAGCTGTAGGGAAAAAGTGCCAGAATGAACTAGAATGTGTCACTTTTTGATTGTAATCTGGAAAGTCAAATGGAAATTGCTTACTGGGTTTGCAACTGTATCCAGGAATACATAATAATAATAAATAATAAAATAGGAATGAAAACAGAATTGAAGTTTATAGACTTCTTCTGAAGATGATTGGGCTGCTGAAGGGCTATAGTTGTATAGTGCATGGTTATTTCAAATGGCAAAACCAGATTTCTTTGAAACTAGTTCTGTACTGAATCCTAAGCACTTCAGAAAATAATTTCTGGTAGTTAATCTTTTCCCAGCTGGAACTCACAAGCGGGAAAGCTTCTCACAAGCTTCTTTTGATAGAAATTGCTCTCTTCTGGGAATCATGGAACCATAGAATGGTTTGTGTTGGAAAGCACCTTAAAAGTCATCCAGTTACGACCCCTCTGCCATGGGCAGGGACACGTTCCATGAGACCAGGTTGCTCAAAGCCCCATCCAATGGTCTTGAACACTTTCAGGGAGGGGGCAGCCACAGCTGCTTTGGGCGACCTATTCCAGTGCCTCACCACCCTCACAGTAAAGAATTTCTTCTTAATTTCTAATCCAATCTAATCTAATCTCAATCTACCTTCTCTCAGTTTAAAGCCTTTCTCCCTTGTCCTATAAATGCCCAAATTCTCATCTTTTTTTCCTAGGAGTAGTGCTCCAGCCATCTGATCATTCCATGGCACTCCTCTGGACTCATTCCAACAGGCCCCCATATCCTTCTTGTGTTCTGCTCCTTATTCCTCACCTTCTTCTGGTTCAATAGTAACAACCAGAGACTCACAGAAACACAGAATCATTCATGTTGGGAAAGATCTCTGGAAGCCACCTTGGTCAAGACTTTGCTCAGAGCAGGACCAATTAAACCAGGTTGCTTAGGGCTTTTTCCAAGCCAGATTAAAATGCTTTGAAAGTTTCTAAGGATGGAGATTCCATAACCTCTCTGGGCCACTGTTCCAGTATTGGACTGCCCTCATGGTAACAAAGTTGTTTCTGATACCTCATAGGAATTTCTGTTTTCTAACTTACTCCCATTGCCTCTTGCCCTACTACTCTGCACCTCCAATAAAAGATAAGGGTATGCTGCCAGCTCACATTCAACTCAATCTCAGACAAACTCCACCAGTATCTCCAAATCCTTTTATGCAGAGCTGCTCTTTACCCATCTGGCTTCTAGCCTATCCTATTGCATGGAGTTATTCCATCCCTGACACAGGACTTTGTATTTGCCCTGGTTAAACTTTTTGAGGTCACCATCAGCCCATTCATCCAGGACACAGAGGTCCTTTGAACAGCAGCCCTGCTCTCTAGCCATGCCCTCCAGTTTGGTATCACTTACAAACATGCTATACATACAATCCATCCCATCATCTGGGATCATTTATTAAAGATGTTATGCAGTATTGACCTTAGTATCCAACTTTAACTGAAGACCCTGCTAGTCGGTGACAGCTAGCTGGATTTTGTACCATTGATCCTACATAGTTTCCTGAGGCCTTTTGATGTTTATTCCCTTATTTGCAGTCAGTAGAGTCTGTGGAACCATTATTATAACATAAGCTCTAGAGTGCTGCCACTGAAGAGATCTGGTTGCAGATTTAAAGCAAGTGAGTAAGCAGCAGGTAGTGGTAGTGTGAGGGACAGTAACTGAAGCCTAGGAGGAGGTCTCAGGATCAAATGAGAGTAAGTAAAATGGAGGACAAGTCTCACTGATTATAACTGATATGGAAAAAAGTACTTCTGGCACTTCCTTGGCTCAGAAAGTTTCTGAACACCTTGCTGCTGAAGAGAGAGGTTACTTAAGCTATTTTCATACTTTTCCTGGAAGTATGGACAGTTTGCTATTGCAGAAGATGGGAAAGACCCATCTGTGGCTCACTTTCTGAGCCATTATTGTTTACTTGACTTTCATCTCTTTTCACATTAACAACATGAAAGTATCAACTGGCTAAGAGGTAGTGATGTAGAAGTTGGAGAAAAGAAGATATTGGCTTTGTTTTGATAACCAGGAGAATATTGAGAAGGTTGGAGGTTCCCATCTTTTTAATTCTTTAGAAACATCAATTTATTGCAAAAAACTACAGTTTTTTACAGTTCTGGGAAGTATGTATTTACCAGTTCTCTGAACTGTAATCATTGAGTGTCAGCCAAGTAAGTCAGATGGATGTGTGTGGGTAAAAGGGATATGTGGTAACTTGAAGGAACATAAGTGTGCCAGCAAAGACTTTCTCAGCTTTGTGTGAGGGTACTCTTTGGTTTTCAATTTGTATCTCAGTCTGCTAGGTAATCTTCAGTCTTGCTGAAGTCAAAGTTGTTAACTTTAAAGTATAGTACAGCCAATATTTGATTACTAATTGGTTGGCATTTATCTCTCCACTTCTCTCAATTTTGTATTACATCTGGTTTCCAAAAGACATAAGTAATATGTGTGGACATCACAGATACAAATATCAGGAATTACAGCATGAAGATATTTATTGTGCAGTAACTAAATTTGATAATTGCAGCTATTTGAAGTAAAATTATGAATGGTTCATATAAAATAATTTTGGTTTTAAGGATAATGAGCTGTATAATTTAGTAGCACTTGCAACTAACTTCTTTAAAAGTTGCTGTGGCTAATGCTTTTCTCACACTAATTTCATGCTGTTGAAACTCCACCAGCATTAATGGAGTTAATCCTAATTTTCATTTACACAAATTTAAAGAAAGCTCAGCCTCAGTGATTTTTTACATACTGTTTCAAGGGTGCTTGAAATTGCTAAACCCACTTAATTCCACATAAAAATAAAGCTTAATGCAGAGATATCTAATTGTTCTTATTTCACACATAAAACTCTGTGGCAAATAGCAGAACAATGAAATACTGTTCTTTGACATTTTAGATTTGGAATGCTGGGTGAATGGTCGGAGGCTTTTTGAGCTGTATTTTTATCAATGAAAAGTCTGTGAAACTGCTTAACTAAAAATTAGCTTGCGTTAATGTTAGCTTGTCCACTAGTTTCCACAGATGATGAAAACGCTTAACTGCCTGTATCAAAGGGAAGAAAAAGCATTTGATTTTTAAGACATAAATCGAATACTTCATTTCTTACTCTTTGATCAGCTTTGCTTATACGGGCACGTAATCTGACCCTCTTTGCCATCCAATTTTCAACCTCTTTCCCCTCCCTCCCCTTAGTATTGAGCTTTTATCAAGCCAGATTTCCCCTTCCCCCACTACTCCCCACTCCAGGGAGTAGTCATGCCTCCTGCATTTTTCTCTCTAGTGTTTAGAAACCCCTCTGAAATGTTAAACCGTTAGGAAACACCCATTTCTTGTAAAATCAAGTACATCTTTTTTCGTTGTTACTAGGCTGCCACGCTATGGCCGTGCACATAAACTACAGCTTTAGTTCCACTGGAGTAAGTTGGACTGGAAGAGTTTCTGGGAATGAGTGAGAGAACATCTGGGCTTCATGTCCTACAAGGCCAGTATGAATACCTTAAAAGAGGATGAAGGGAAAATCTACCATATCGTGTGTAGGCATCTACCAGACTGATATCTTAAACAGAGAAATTTTTGATCATTATTAATGTGCATACTGTAGTGCCCTAACATAGACCCTGCTTGTTCTGGCTGACTAAAATAATGCTAATTTGAACAAATTTGAAGGCAAGCAAAAGGATAATTTCAAAATACTCTGGCCAGGAAATCAATTAAATATTTAGACTGACTCATGCCTGATATCCTTCCTAAGTATGAAGTTTTGATGATTTTGAATCTGTGCAATTACTAAGTCATAGAAGTGAATCAAGTGTTTTAAGACTAGATGTTTATATTTCACTATAGATGGTGGTTTCTAAACAGGTTAAAGGGGCTTTAAACTTTTCTTGAGAATGTTTTCACTTACACAGGGTTAGAGTATGCTGCCTAGTAAGGTATTATATAAGTCACTGTTTTCATATCTGCATCTGAAAATGGAGAGGATTGAAATTTAGCAGATCTGCCTTCTGTAGTACTGTGATGAAGTTGTAGATTTGTCTGTCTGTAAGCAGTTTTACTTGAGTTCTACCAGTATCAAGACCTTTCATAGCCGGAAGTCATGTTCAAGAGTGTGGGAGGGGCACTCCAAATGTGTGTACTATTATTCCTCACGCTTCGCATGTTTCCATTCAGAAAGTGGAACAAAAACAAACTTCAGATGTATTCCTGCCTTCATTTTTAGCACACCCAAGTTAAGAGGAAAACTCCAAGGCTGATAGAGATCTAATTTCTTGGAGATGTTAACTTCTAAAGAACACAGTCCCTGGTTATGACTTGTCAGTGACCATCAGTTACTACCCAAAATATTGTAAGGGCTTCAAAATTATACCATTTTCGGTATAAATAATACCTACTGTTTGAAATTGATCTGAAAAACTGAATCCAAAGCAAATTCATTAATTTGAGGGAATAAAAGAGGTCTTTTTGGCCAGAGAAGCCAATAAGTAGGCCAGAGTAGATGGAAAAAAAGTTCCTCAGAAGTTTTAATATGTGTTTTGCTTTGAATATTCTCCTGTATGCACTCCTAGATTTGTGGAGGGGAGAGAGGAAGAAGGATTGTTAAAAATTAAACAGCTTGCTCTTACTAAAATAAAAATCCATTGTACAGTTTTCATTGATTTGAACTAAAACAGGTGCTGACCTTTGGCCATGTTAGTAACATTGTTCCAGACACTCTCTTCAGCATTTTAATATATTTTGTCAATGTAGGTTAATATTATAAGATGGGGTAAATCTTCTTAGAATAGTATTTTCCAGGATTTTCAGCCATAAGGCAACTTTGGTTTCTAAACAGAGCCAGCTGTTAAAAGTGCTAATTAGTTCTGCCAAGAAGGTAATAGTGCCTATGTCCTAATAATCCAAACTGTTATATAAATTAAGAGATCTCAATGCCACAGTTATATCCCCCCATTTAGAAAATATGACAAGAAAATTTTACTATGAAGAGGAGATTAAGAAAGAAGGAGAGATCATAAAAAAATATATAAATTAGGAGCTCAGAAAGAAGTTGGACGAGAAACATCTAGGGTATAGGAAATAACCCAGTATAAAAGGAGATATAAGATTACCTCATTTTCTAAAGCATTCCTACAGCAGTCAGCGCAAGCAAGAGCAATGTAAGTGGTGAGATTTAAAACCATACGCTCAAGTTCCAAGTGACAATATTGGAAGATAATTAAAGCATTTTCAAAGAGCAGGGATGCTGACCAAATAGCTAGAGGCTGGAATGCAAAAGGAAGTGAGTTTGCCTGAAGCACGATGCAGGCAGCGCAAGATCTCTCTCTGTAGTTTATTTGTTGCAGCAGAAGCACCAAGGTCCCCAGCTACCATTGGTGCCACGTAAAAATCTACAAAGTGCTGCAGTGCTGCAGTCTTTGACACCTAACACATGCAGCTGAAACACTCAAATCTACCAGCCAGGCTAAAGAGTGAGAATTAGAGCAGTTGACAGTGAAAAAATATCAGCACATTTTCTATTGGGTGGCACTGTGTCAGGCAGATGCACATCAAAATACGTATGCAGAGACACAGAGCTAGCAAAAGCCAGATTAGCTGTCATTTGCAATAATTAATTTAACTGTTGGTTCATGAAGGTGAATTGAACTGCAAACCAAACCTGATACTGTAACAATCAACACTGGTTTTGAGCTGCAGTAATAAATTGAACTACTTCCTGCACATGGAGCTCCTAAAAATGTCAATCTTGTACAAAGTGTTGTATTTTTTTCCCCTGAAACTTTCAGAAAACTTTGTCACTATTTACCATAATACTTATGCTGCATTATTCCTAAATGATTGGAAATGCCAGTGCACCATATTCCTGCTATGGCTGCAATAGGGCTGCAACTCTCTCTATATATAGGACTGTAGGTGATATACATAGCAGATATATATATATATATATATATATGACTCTATAGGAGATTATTTATTCTGCTGAATTCCAAATATGAGCCATGGCAATTCTCAGAATGCCACTGTTTCTTTGGTTTTACAATGGCATCACCTAACAAACCTGAATTTCATTGCATACTTTTCACCTGTCTGGTTTGGCTCTGCTTCTGAGACCATAGGTGGCCCAAACTGATATGTTTTTTTTAAAATCAAAACAATATGCCCTCAATATTTTGGAAATGTAAAAATGTCTTAGAAAGGGATCGTTTCTTCCCTGTGCATCTAAATTAATCAAAAGGAGAAAAGGCCTATAAAACCAAATTGACCTTATTGTCAAGACATGAAAATATAAATAACAGCTTTTACCTTACATTTCTCTTGTTCTGTTTACTAGAAATTAGACAGTTCAACAGATTCAGTGTATTTATCTCTTCATAGTGTCCAGGTGATTTAGTTATATTCAGAATTCTGTTGTGGCAACACAGAAAGTGCCTAGAGTACCAAAAGTAGATTTCCCAGTCTTCCTGACCTTTGCCTCTAAAGATGTTGGGTATTATCATTGAACTAGCAAGGGGAAGAGCCTTAGAGAGGCTGAGTTAATCACCTGCTTCTCCCATTCCTGATGAAATGCTGTTTTACTTTTCTGTGTTTCAGTTTCCTCATCCATTATATTTCCTTCCTCTTGTCTTTTTTATCATTTGTTTGTTTGCTTGCTTGCTTTTTGGTGTTGTTGCTTAGAGTTTTGTTGGTCTTTTTTACATATTTGTTTGGATAAGCTATTCAGTGTAGGAACAGTGCATCTGAATTGTCCAATATGAGTTGGAAGCTCTTTGTATCAATATAATCACACTAATAAATTCTTCAGCTCAGCTACTCTAGCTCACTTCACTAGACATAGTTCCTTACAGCACTTCCTCCTCACTAATACCCTGTTTTAGTGAGGATGAGTAGATTAAAATGAGCGTGCTGGACACCTGCTACCACCCTTGCAAAACAGTGGAAGTCACGGTCCAATTCAATCAAGAACACAACCCTAAGAGATACTGAAGGTAGTATCCCCTTGAGCTGCCCAGTGCTCTGCTCTCTCTCACCTCAGATCAAGTTTTGCATTGAAATAATCTTCTGTCCTGATTCTCCTGCTTCGTTTTAACTATCTGTACTGTTTGTACTATTATTTTCACCTTATGTCTGTAAGGCTACAATTTTTTTTCCTGTTGGCTTGACTGCAAAAGTCTTATCCTGAGTACGCACAGAATCTAGCACAACCTTCAGGCAGTGGTGATTTTCCAATACAGTTATTTATAAAAGATATTTTGGGGACACTATACACACAGTAGTAAATTTATTGAAGTGTAAAGAGAAAAATGGCTCAATACAATGCAGCAGTTCAGGAACACATTGTGATATATAGCTCTCAATCACACACAAACATGAAGTTCTACTGACTGTCATAAAAGAATTGGATGTGATAAATTCTGAGAGCAGTATATTAAATATAAGGCTCAAAAAGCTAGCCACTTTCACAGTGCCAGCTTCAAGAAGCAGGCTTGATTTCTCTTCTGTCTTATATTTAATAAATTGCCACAAAATTATGCGGGTGTTCTTTTCTTTTCCTTCAAAATACAGCTTTTTGAAACATCACCCTTTATTATTCTCATTTCACATCCCACTGGATAAATATTCATATCTCAGATTTTCCCACAGCTGGCAGAAATTGGCAGCCCTGTTGTTTGCTAGAAGAGAGGCAAAGGACTTAAATGGAATGGCACTATTGCCCCACAACTGTGATCACATCAAATCAATCTGCAGGTCTGGAAAATATGTAGTTTTCCATTGAGTTACTTCAACATTGTACATGTTTTGTGGATAATGTGAGGATTTACATGCCTGACCCAAAACCAGCTGAAGTTTGTAGAAAGACTGATTGTAACTCTTTGGAGTATGTGTCCTCTTCTGCTGACAGAGATTAAAACAGGTGTACAGAAATACCTGTGCCAGGCTCCTGTGCCTGTTTACAACACAGGGCAAGCATTCCTATTTGTACTGATTTTTTAAGTGAGGAAACCCATTTCTGATGTAGAAAGGAGCTGGACAAATTAAGTAAACAGTGCAGCAGGGCTACAGGAGAAATTTTACACTGCATATGTAGAAGAAAGAGAACTGAATTCACAGCCTTAGGGGAGGATAAGCAAAACTGCCTTTAAACTATCTTTGTACTACTCGGATTCTGGGCTGCTCAGCCGCCTGGACTGGCTTCTGACCGGTGCTGAGATTCTGGCTCTGACAGCTCTCGTTTGCCATGTTCTGCAAGAGGTCTTTGGATAAACAGCCTTTAGATTGCTTATGTTCTGTACTCCCACCACCAAGAAGGACTCCTCCCATTGCAGAACACTCCAGCTGTCTTAATGAGCATTAAGTGAGTAGAGCACAGTTGAAGACATTTAAAGTGCAGAAGAGCTACTTCAATACTATTGCAACACCCTAAGGTATTTCAGTGAAGTTCACTCACCTGGAAGCACTGTGCTGATACATCTCTGTTCATCACTGAACTTGCTCCCGAAAGTAAGAGGAGAAATGGAAAAAACATGACACTGGAGGCTGTGGTGAAACCTACACAGAGCTTCTTGTGATCAGGGTCTGGGTTATTGTGGACCATGTAGGTTCATCATAAATGTGCAAGAATATTTATTACACAAAGAACAAATATACAAACACAACTTTTTATTGTAGCCAACAAAAAAAGATAATGTAACCAGGATAAAAGTAAGGAATTATTCAAATATATAGTTGATGGCACAAACAGAGAACTATGATATCAAGTGTAAGATCAAAATTTCTGTGAAGTAACATCTCAGTGTATCTTTTCACTATTTTAATTTCCTGGATTAACATGTGAATGATCAGGAGATACTTGGGGCATTTAGAAGCCAGAAATAAACTAAAATGTATTGCAGTTTGTTCTGATCCTCATTTTTCTACTGCCACCCCTTGCTTTCTGTCTCTCTCACTTCCAGCTCATTGTTCCTTAAAACTGCTTTTTCTCACTGTGATTATGTCGCAGTCCTTCACTGATTATACAAGACAGTTCCTCTAGATGGTTTCTGATTCTACCATTTTTTTCTGAATCCTCATTTCTGATTCTACCATTTCTCCTGATTTCTCACTAGCCTTTAAAGAAAATGATATTTCTGCTAGCCTCAGAATTTCCTGCTTGAAATAAATTTTCAAGTAGCATGTGTGTATTAGCCAGGCCGAGTGAAGACAGAGGAACTATGACAACTGGGAGGCCTTTTAATTAATATTTTCAATATAAAAGGATTTATTTTACAGGACTCTGGAAACAAGACATTGGACAAATCTAAAATTAAATCCAGTAGACATAATTTTTAAAAGTTTTTACTTTGTTCAATAGGATCTCTTTGGTTTTCTTTCTTAGGAGTACTGTGAACTTTTGTTTTTCCTGTTTCTCCTTGGTTCACTGTTTGTATTCTGATATCACTTTGCACAGAAGAAGATTGCCTCTTGCAGAGTTCAGTTACATGTGCTGTTACATCCTGACAAAGATGAATGGTAATAAAAATTGTTCATCCTTTGAGTGTGATTTGGATTACACTGCAGAAATTGTATATCAATATTGGATAGAGCTGTAAGGGGGCTATACACAAGAAATACAGGGTTATATCTGAACATGATTTGTCATTCCCTTCTTGACACCACTCATTCTACGAGCCTGTTCTTTATTTATAGGCAAGAAGCATGCTGACATTTCAATATTCCTTCAACTCAACAGTTCACAGTACAGTCACAACACGAAAAGCAACATGTGTACCCACAAATAGCCAGAGATTCGTTTCACTGGATTTTCTAAGAATTGAAAAGTAAGTCACAAAGCTAATTTTACAGACTTGTGATAAGGAGAGGTCAAATTTTAGGATTAAAAAAAGAAAATACATATGAATAGCATTTGTAAGATAAGGAAGAGATTGGGAAAATAGCATACAAAATTCCCTTTACATTTTAGTAGTAACTACAAGAGAAAACAGATGCTGTCCTGTCATGCAACATAATGTTTTATTTAATTTAGTTCTGGGTTTTAATTGCATTACCAGGGACAAAAGTCAATCTTAGCTTATTTCTATAAATTATGTCTTCATTACTGACAGAAACGGGAATGATTATGTGTACACAAACAGATGCAAAAGACACAAATAAAAGTCATGCTATTGTAATTAGAAGGATGAAAAAAGTGTATTAATTGAATTAGGCTTCAGTTAATTTAATTAACATGTCAGGGTATTGTGATCATGAGCACATTAGAGACATCTTAACAGTGATGATTTTCCGTCTCTCATGCTCTCTTCAAATATATATTTTTTCACACATTAGGAAAATACGAAAATTCATAGCTCTTCCCTGAAAGCCTTGACCAAGTAATGATGCAGAATGAATACAATACTTCTACTAGTAGAAGACTAAGAATATTGAAGTATTTCAGAGCATCTAAGATGATAACATCTTGCAAAAGCAAGATATTTTCACATTTTAAGCCAACAAGAACCTTTACACTCATTAAAAAATTCACTTCCCAGGGAGAAGAGGAAGTGTAATCAGGCCAGTAAATTTTCAGAAGCCTTGAACAAACTCCAAAAAGAGACTCAGAATAGAAACATTCAGGCATGTAACTTTTCCTGTTTTTAACATACCAGTTGTAATGTTGGCATATGTGAGCCTGTATAGCGCTGAGCAGTTGCTTTTTTTCCGAAGAAGATATTTTTCATCAAGAAACAAAAAGAAAGATCCTACTAGATTCAGAAATCTCTGGTTCAGCCAACATTATGTCAATATTATTTGGCTTCAGTTGCTAACAACTTGCAAGCTGGAGAATTAATAACTAGACTTCAGTTGCCACCATTCACTAATGAGGCTGGAAAGTGACCTGTACACCGAACCAGCTGTGAATAAAAAAGAAAAAGCACAAGGCTCACTTACAACTGTCAAACTAAGGCGTTTTCTTTAGTGCTAATCCAAAGATGGATGTGCCCTAGTGCTGCAGCTGTATATCAACATTCAGCCAGTGTAAGCACCAGAGTAAAACAAGACACAGTTTACTCCAGAAGTTCTCAATATATTTTTTGCTTTGAACATTTCCTATGTTTTGCCCTGGGACTGGATGATAAACCCATATTAGTCCCCTTGGAAGGTTGCATTTACTGTAATTGTGTGAGATTATTAAGAGCAAGGTTTTATCTGCATATTTTATATTATCCTTTTGCAAATTTTTGCATTCCTTCCTGTTTTAAATCATTGCTTTGCCAATAGTAATTGTGTGTGCCAGAGCTACCAACAGTAGAAAATTCCATATGTTGCTGCACAGATAAATTACAGACCAGAGAGTAACTCAAACCTACCTTCTTTATATGCACCCCTCCAGCCTGAGCAAAAGAGAGGGTGGTCTATGTAGATTTCATAGTTGAATTCTAGATGAAAAACTATGTTTTAATTACGTGTTCAGTTCAATCAGAACATCTCACTTGTTTTCTCTCACTTTGAGGGAAGTCTGAAATTGTTTGTCCAGGTACAAATTTGGGGCATGACCACATCAGAGACTTTCAGAATACAAAGGTTTTGTTAGAACCCTGAAGGCTTTGTGCAATAAAGTTGTGTCTGAGAAAGCTGCTTCAGGACTGATAGGTTGTTCCTGGCTCTAGCACAGTGCTGAACACATGCTCTTGTAAAAGCATCCCAGAAACTCCTTCTGACGCTCTCTTCCTTATTTTCCAGACCATTGAACTCTTACTGATCGGGAATTGAACACTGTAGAGATCCTTTAAACAACTTCTGGCATTTAGACAGCATTGGGAGGAAGGGAGTTCACAGTAGACACAAAAGATTTTTTTTTTTCTGTGAAGCAGTTCCTGAATTTATAAAGTTATCCTGAGATAAGCATTTAGGGAATTTTGTCAATAAAGACAATTTAGTTAGTCAATGGGAACAACCATAAAGAGTACAGAAAGCACAGGTGAGTGTATCTGGAATTATTTCTGCCCTTCTAATTCCTGCATACCACTTCTTGTCCTTAGAAACAAGAAAAACCCATATAAATTCCTCTCTTTTTTGGAGAGAGGAATAGCAAATATCTCCTTCCATGGTGTAAAACCCCAAGAAAATCTACCCAGGCTTTTCTCTGCCTTTCATGCTTCCCACACTCCTAAAGCTTTCTGCTCAGCAGCCCCTTGAAGAATGCAGCATTTCCTTTGAGCTAATGAAATTGCAACAAGCAGCTGTTATATTTGGACTGTATAAGTTGTTTTTCTGTCAGGAAAGAGTGAATTATCTTTATGGGTAAAGGAATAAACATAGTGAAGAATAAACAGTATGAGTAGCTGTAGCTGAGGAAGACCGAGGTTTGGGACAGGCTAGATGAGTTACAATATATGCACATTGGAGGAAGAGTAGGAGAGACATAAAATGCTACAGAAAAGATGTGAGGGAAGTCTAAAAAGGTTTGAAAATGATGCCTTATGGAAAATCCAAGTTGCTTCAGTTTTCAGTTGAGAACTGTTGTACACAGATCTCATCCAGAGAGCAGCTACTGTGAAGCTCTGATTCAAGGTGTGAGTTTGCTGTGAGAAATTTTCCATCCTTGACAGGATTTTGCCAACAGCATCTTGGAAAAATGCTGCTTCATCAATCCAGACCTCACTGGGACCTCCAGACATTTGGCAGATATTTGGATTTCACTTCACTGAATCATAGGAAGGTTAGAAGAGACCTCTGGACATCATCTAGTCCAGCCCCCCTGCCAAGGCAGGGTCACCTAGAGCAGGTGACACAGGAACATTTCCAGGTGGGTTTGGAATGTCTCCAGAGAGGGAGACTCCACGGCCTCCCTGGGCAGCCTGTTCCAGTGCTCTGCCACCCTCATTGTAAAGATGTTCTTCCTGATGTGGAAGTGGAACTTCTTGTGGTTTAGTTTATGGCCATTGCTCCTTGTTCTGTTGCTGGGTACCACTGAAAAGAGTCTGGCACCATCCACTTCCATGACTAAACCAGGAAATTTGGTTACTGTTCTACTATCACATTATGAACTTTAGCTTTGTATTTTTTAATCGTATGAACTCTTTTCTTTTGAATGATGCAGTCCTATGATCATACTTGGTGAACACGGAAAAAACGCCGAACCCGGTAAATGGGTATCTGTATATATAAAAAAATTGGAAGATAGAAAAAACCAGGACAAAGTCTCATTTCTTGCTATACTGCTAAGAAAACCCAACATTGAAGAATTTAGCAAGAGGTCATTGATACCAAAACCACCAGATTTCTTTGTAGTAGCAATGCATGAATAACATGAAACTGTTTCTGGGAGTCAGAAAAAGGAATAGTTCTGGAGCTCAGTTTTTCATCTGTCTAAATAGTATGGACATGCCTTTGGGAACTGTCAGCTCAGAAACTACAGTTGTTTAAAGAAGTATTTTTAACTGGAGTGAAGGACCCCTAAAAGCCTAGCAAAATAGATTCTTGCAAGCATGAGTGTGAAATACATAAACCCCTTAGTTGATGTCAAGTCCTAAGCCTCTTTAAAGCTACTATGGAGGCCCTGATGATGAGGATGCTTGTCACCATCTATTCCTCTACTGACATTTGGTGATTAGAGTAAGGGTTGTGATGTAAAATTGAAAAAGACAGGAGTGACACTATCTTGCAGGATTATTTTTCTTTTCCGTTTAATTGCTACTGAGGTATGCAGGTCCTTCCTTCTTACCAAAGAAATTGAAAAATAAACACTGTTATATCTTACATCATGTTTGGCTGTCTGGCTTAAATAAGCAGGTGTCATTCACAATTTGTCAGGGGTCCTAGCCAAGTACTCAATCAAAACTGTCAAACAGTTTTTGCACTCAACTTTTAATAAAAAAAAAACCCAACAAACTGTTCTAAGAAGTTGTGTGTTGTTGAATGTATGACTGAAATATAATGTCTGGAACAGATCAAAGTAATTTATTTTTAAAATTGGAAACTCATAATATTCTATTTGTCATAATGTATTTTGAATTGTTTTAAAACTTCCACATTAGAAAAGCCTTTTTCCATTAGTAAACACACATTAATTCATCTCATCTGTTACAACTCATTAATATTAAACTTCTGAGCACTGAATTAGTAATTATCATACAAATATTTAGTTGCAAAATTATTCTGTTGCTGTATATTAATGTCGCTTCATGAACACTTCTGTTAAGTGTGAATTCTGTCAGTGTTCAGCACAAGAAAAACATGAGAGAATGCCTAAGTGCTCACAGGTGGTACTGTGGAGGGGAAAAAAAACCCCAACCCAACCCAACCAACTAAACACACACACCTCCAAGTGAAGAAGAATGACCAAAACCAGGAGACTGTAAATTTTTGTATTGAACTGCAAAGATTCTCTACCTGCATGTCATATATATTTCCAGTGAAAGGCAGTTTAGATGCATTTAATGACAGAACAGAAGAAAACAAAATCAGAGCTACTCATACCTTTAGCCCATTTCAGTACTGTGAGAAACTCCTAAATTCACCTCAATTGACAAATCACTGCAAGAAACTCCTAAATTTACTGCAAATGACAAATTTATGATCCCATTTTACCTTTTGAAATTTTTTTAGGACTCCACTAGCTCTCTTCCATAAGTTTTTCCCTCATCAGCTCTTTGCACTGGAGTGCAAGCTGCAGCAGGAAAGCTGCTGGACTCTCTCCTGGGGCTAGCATTGTATATTCTTAGGTATTGGTGTGTCCAAAGTGGTAATACTTCTTACATCATGCCGCTGCCAGCTCGCTTAGCACAACATCAGCTTGGTCCTCTGATAACTCTGTGGTCATAGAGCAAACATTCAGCACTCAAACTATGCATCAATTTGGCTTTGACAGACTCTCATTCTAAGAAGTATTGACCTCTGAACCAGCTCTTTTCCCTTCCATATTTTCTCACTTTTCTACTTTTTTTTCTTTGTCTCTCTAGTCATGAAGGCAGTAGAAACAAATTTATTTATTACACCACAAATGATAAGAATAATCAAAGAGAATTATACTTTATAAAGATGTTTGTTAAGAGGACAGCAAAGGAAAAGGTGCTTTTAGCCTGCAAAATTTGGAAAACAGCAAAAGTAACAAAAATTATTTGTAAAAGTAATATTAAAAACTAAAATCTGTAAGGATCTCTCTTTGAATAGGTTTTCCCGCCTTGACTGCCAGTTTTTGGTCTTTTGAAATGATTTGATTTGCTGCTTTCATGCAGAGAAATCCTTCTCATTTTTGAGAGCAGTCTCAAAATTCCTAGTTTTGCATCAAGGTGATTTTCCAGGGTTTCAGTAAAAAAGGTTCTTATTCATGGAAACCAATACTCTTCTATTTTAATTATCTTCATTAATCAAAAAACCACTTACCTTTAGACTGTCATCATGCCGATATGCTAGGAGCCACAAGTAGTTGTAAAAATGCAAGGAGAACCTGCATTTAGCTGGAGACATTTCAGCAAGCCTGCAGGCTCCTGATATGTCATTCTCCATCTACACTAGAGCTCATTGGATCAGCTGAACACAAATGGAGATCAAATTATCAGATCTTGGCCCTCACCAACGTCAGCTTCCTACACTGGCTGTATCACTAACGTCATTCGTGTATTGAACGAGACCCTTGCTATTTTTACACAGAACAAAAATAATGTTGTCATGTCCAAAGGCTACATTTTCCCCTTTGAAAATACTCTTTTTCATCCTTTGCATTTTTAAAAAATCTTTTGTGTGCATTCTTTTGTGGTCTGAGGCTCCTGTATCTCAGCCAAACACTGATACATTCATTGCAGGCTTCAGCTGCTTTGCAGAGCCTAAATAGACGTTGAGGCTACACGGGCGACTTCAATTAAGCAGTTCTATAGAACTGACATTTTTTGTTGAAAAACAGTGTCTTTTTGCAGGGCCAAACAAAGTGGCAATTCCAAACATGCAAATCAGAACAAAATACTTATAAAATAATAACCACCAAGGCAACTAATTGTAAGCATTCAGCAGAGAGTACAAAGACCCATTTACCCAATTATTTCCTACTTTTACTCTACCATTGTGAAATTACAAGTATGTACATTACAGTAAAGATGCACATGATAAAGTAAAATTTCAGTGAGAAATTTCCAGATTTTAATAACCAAATTGCAGACTTTTTGAGACAGTAAAGTTCCTTTTCTTGGAGAAATGTAGCTATGAAAATACACAAAAGCCTTTTATTCCTACGCACATGTATGCAGCAGAGATTCTCACTGAAGTAGAAGAATGCAATTATTTTTCCTTCATCCTGCTTGTAAGACACAAACACATTGTACTTTTTTTTTAATTCTACTTCTGCAACTGGCATCTATATGTACTTTTTCTTCCCATTTTATTTATTTTTATAATTTCTATCAGTTTATTTGCTGAAAAGCAAAATAGGTCGTTGATTCCTTGATTTTCTGAAGAGAATTTCCCACATGGCTTTAATTCCTTCTGCACTTCAAATCATTTAGTCCAATTCATTCTCCTCTCCTCTTTGTTTCCTTCTTCCCTTGGGCCCATCAAGCAAGCAGCAGAAGTCTTTCTTTGTGTGTGTGTGTGTGTGTATTCTGATCTGAGCCAAACGATCACGAATTACTCTGTCTGGCCTAGGCTATTACTGGACTTGCCAGCAACTGTGGCTCTTTTGATTATTTCAACAGCTGGTTTTGTTGCTTGTCTAAAGACGCAAAAGCACAGCTCTCTCCTCCCTGCAGAAACTGCTTACCCAGATAAAGGGCTGTGTCAGGATCTGTTCCAAGACTCCTAAGGTAGATCTGCCATTGCTGCTCAATCTACCTCCTGCAGACTTGTTAAAGCCTACCTCCCTTCCTAGGTACCTCTATTATTTACACACCTTTATCAGGTATCCTGCCAGTGATGTGTGGCATTTGACAGAAAAAACTCTAAAGCTGTTTATCACTTGAAAATACCAACATAAACTAGAAGTGAGTCAAAGCTCACAGCCAGAGCATGGATGAATGCATCTGGCAAGCACTCACTAGGAAAGAATTACTTGCAAGAAATGGAGGCATTTAAAACCTAAAAACCACTTCCAAGCTTGAATGCTTGTGGCGTTCCTCAGGGAACGAGTCCCGTATTGGGACTCGTGCTGTTTAACTTCACTGACCCAGTGTTTAGCAGACACCAAGCTCTGTGGTGTGGTTGACAAGCTGGAGGGCAGGGTGCCATCCAGAGGCACCTGGACAGACATGGGAGGTGGGCCTGTGCAAACCTCTCGAAGTTCAGCAAGGCCAAGCGGGAGGTGCCACACCTGGGCTGGGAGAATCTCAAGCGCAAGAACAGGATGGGAAGAGAACGGATCAAGACCACCCCTTGGGAGAAGGACTTGGGAGTGTTAGTGGATGAGAAGCCTGACACGTCTCAGCAAGGTGTGCTTGCAGCCCAGAAACCCAACCACATTCTGGGATGCATCAAAAGACAAATGGCCAACAGGTCAAGGAAGGTGATTCTCCCCTAGTGCCTCGCTCTGGTCAGACCTCACCTGGAGTGCTGCACCTGGCTCTGGTGTCCTCAGCACAAGAAAGAAATGGACCTGTCAGAAAGCATCCAGAGGAGGGCCACAAAGATAACTTAAAGGCTGAAACACCACTCCTATGAAAACAGCTGAAAGAGCTGCGGTTGTTCACCCTGACAACAAGCAGACTTTGGGGAGATCTCACTGTGGACTTCCAGTACTTTAAAGAGGCTTAAAGAAAGGAGAAAGAAGGACTTTTTACATGGGCAGACAGCGACAGGACAAGGGGGAATGGCTTTAAGCTGAAAGAGGGTGGGTTTCAATTAGATCCTAGAAAGAAATTATTAAATGACAAGATGGTGAGGCACCACAACAGATTGCCCAGAGAGGCTGTGAATGCTCCATCTCTGGAAGTGTTCAAGGCCATATGGATGGGGCTCTGAATAACCTGGTCCAGGGAAGCAAAGGTGTCCTTGCCCATGGCAGCTGGGTTGGAAGTGGATAATTTTTAAGCTCCCTTCCAACCCAAACTGCTCTTTTGTTCTATTACTGGTACATTGGCAGTGTGAGCATGCCTACAGATAATTATGCTGAAGAATTCTATCTACTAATAAGCAACCTCCTTTTAGGGGGATTGAGCATTATTGAGTATTTTTTTGCAAAAATTTCAGAAATATGATTCAAGCATTTCATTGAATGCTGCCTTGCATTTTAATTTTGTTTAAATGTTGTGAAATTTTCTTGTTTCCAGGAGTACTGATTGGGAATTGTTTCCAGTACTGTTTACAGTAATATGTTGGTTATTGGTATCCAAATGCTGGATCCACATATGAATTGTATCTTAGTTTGATCTCTTTCTTTTTGGTGAAATCCATCATCAAACAGTTACAGGCACTTTTTGAATGGATCCTCTAGCCCTAAACACAGTCGCATGTCCAGCTGGCAGAGCTTGATACGTGGTCAAGCAGTTGCTTCCGGGACTTCATCACTTCCTACAATTTGGTTATTACACTCCCATTTTTAAATTGGACTTTCACGGTGATCGCTGAGGAACTCCTGATGATTGTCAACATCAAACACTCACAATCGGTCTATGCTGTATTACGTGATACTTGTGGGAATGTTTTCTTAGCAATAGCTGGAGCTACCTATGTTCAGCATGATTTTCTTAGGCCATGATTTTCTTAGTTTTGTCCAAATGTATTTTTCAATTTTATATGCTTGGAAGCCTCTGTGTCAATTTCATCAACAGCAACAAAAGAAGGTTTAATCTAGTTTTTGAGGGCTCTTTGAATTTGTGTTACGTTCTATGGGTTATTTCTGGTTTTTCCTTCCTTAGTAATTTTACATTATACCCAAGTTTCCTTTCTGCCAAACAGCAGTGAAACACATAGCATAAAAAGGAGCTATTTGGGAAGTGGAGAGTAGATGGTCCTTCTTGCTATTTGTGGTTAGTGGAGTTTAGGAGCTGAATACGGGTGCTGCATTTTGGCTTCACAGTGCAGAACCAGAATACAAACAACACAGAGTTTGTTTTACATGGGAGAGTCCCTTCTGCCTCCCACACATGCACTTATCAACAGCACGTACCTGTGACAGCAGTGCTCCACTGAAGAGTGTTGTATCCACTCTAGATCACGTACAAGGCATGTTGATCTTGCACTGAAATTTGTAAGGTATTTCCTTGGACTATCATGCAATCTATCCATGCAGAGGTCATCCCAAGCATGAGGCTTTTGAGAACACATACCTGTAGTGAAAGGTTTCATTTGCCTGTTATACAGTCCTGCTGTACATTCAGTTTTATTCCTGGCCTTTCATCTTTTTACAGTATAAAGCCTTACGCCCTTCAAAGCATAACTATTATACCACTTGAACACGAAGAGCTGCCGTGGAAAAAAGCCTCTGTTAGGGAACAATGATTGTAAAGTCAAGCACTGAAACACGAAAAAATGCACGGACAATCATTTGTATTCACGCATTATATATTTTTCAGTTTTATGATGACTTTTTTTCAGCCTGTACAATATGCTTTATTCACTGTGAGCATAGAAGGTGCTCAGTGTGTCAGCACAGGTATTGCTCAACATTAGGATTACTCACTGTTTAGTTGTATCTTCCTGCTCTAATTTGTGGTCATATACTTTATTGGTTTACTGTCCCTTATTCACTTGCTCTGAAGCTGAATTTACCTTCCTTATATCCTTCTTAGTAGTACCTACAATGAAATAATATGTAAAAACATTTATGATTTGGTTTTACAGCTACCAAATGAAGTGAAGAAGCAATATAATTTCTATTTAGATATGAGCAACTGAGGCCGGGGGGGCGGAAATTAGAGATAAAACCACACAGGTGTCTGACTTAAAACATGGTCATATTTTTCGTATCACTTCAGCAGTGTTAAGTGTGTACCTTACTGGTTTCAAGTAGGTCCTAAGATAACTTCTTAAGTAGTTCAAACCACGGTAATGAACTCGGGCCAAGACACACAATGCCGTGAACCACAACTGCTGCCGGTCAAAACCCTGCCTGCCCCCGGCCCTCAGCCAATATCGGGGCCACCGGCCGCTGCACCTACAATTCCCACAGCTCCCGGGGCTCCCCAGGTTCCGGCCACGCACAGCACCTCACAGAATCACAGAATTGTCAGGAGGTCATCTAGTCCAACCCCCATGGTTTTTGAGTGTCTCCAGAGAGGGAGACTCCACAACCTCCCTGGGCAGCATGTTCCAGTGCTCTGCCATCCTCAACGTAAAGAAATTCTCCCACACGTGCAGGTGGAAGAACTTCTTGTGGTTTAGTTTAGGGCCATTGCTCCTTGTTCAGTCGCTGGGTACCACTGAAAAGAGTCTGGCACCATCCTCCTCTTGGCATCTTCTTGCCCGCGTCACGAGGCGAGGCAGACCCCGCACGCTCTCGCCGCAAGCCCTTCTCCGCTTTAGCAGGAGGCCGCCGGGCTCCGCACACCCCGCTCCCCGCCGGGCGGTGCCGCCCCGGGCCTCGCTCGCCGGCCCATC